>CM028325.1:957500-1557500 GCA_016647705.1 Eucommia ulmoides | reverse complement strand
AATTTAGAAATAACACTCGTCGAAAAGAAAATTAGAGAAAATCGTTTACGATGGTTTGGGCATGTGCATAGAGGACCCATAGAAGCACCAGTGAGAAAATATGATTTAGTTCAAGTTCAGGGGATTACTAGAAGGAGAGGTAGACCTAAGAAGACATTGGACGAGACTATTAGAAATGATTTGGCAACATTAAACCTGACGAAGGGATTGACCCTTGATCGATCTCTATAGCGTAAATGGATTCATATAGTCGATCCTACATAAGTGAAATAAAGACTTAGTTGTTGTTTTCTCATTCCTCTATCTTCAACCAAATGCCTAACACTTCACTCACCATCACTGCCAGCTCCCTCTTATACAAATAGCACCTTCAGTAGGCCATATTCAAGACATTATTTGATCACTGACTCAATGACCCGTCGGTTTTTTTTGCCGAAGTCTCCAATCCTAGGCTTGATTATATGCAGCCTCATATTACCAAGAACGCATAAAGTTCTAGAACAAGTATGATAATAAAGTGCACTCTGTAACCTATAATGAGGAACAGTAGAAGTAGACTTCTACATGGATTTGTTACAAGGAAAAGCAATGATATATCTCGACAATGTGTGTAAGACTTTTAGTTTGAGAAATAAAATAAAAAAAAATCACTTTCCCATTCAAAACCATGCGGACCATTAATCATACTAAAAGCCAAATACAACACAAAATCCAAATAAAAAATCAAAATTATAGAATTCACTAATCATTTAATTAATAACTATTTTGTAGTTTTCATATGATATATTCCATAACATAAAAAAATTTAGAATTTTTCTTGACAGTATGTTAACCCCAAGGGTTTGAATCCCTATCAATGAAATTTTGATGACAACAACATATTTGAGGGTTCGGTATTTAAAATGTGTGGTAAGTGTATGACTATAGGAAAAGATGTAATGGAAACACAACACCAAGAAGAAGATTGAAGAAATGGCATAAAGGAAGAAAGATGAGAAAGAAAAAAAAGTGATCCAAGATGGAGATTCAAGCTGAAGACAATTATGATGAAGATCAAGAGGCTTGGGAGGGTTTAAAATGAAATTCGTGTATGTGAAACATAAGATTCAAATAAGTACAACAGGATCTCAGGATCTCACCTAGTGAAAGAAATTTGGGACATGCTTGAAGTGACTCAAGGGCACCAACCAAGTCAAGGAGTCAAAGATCGATGCCCTCGTATAACAATACGAGTTGTTCAAGATGGGAGAAACTAAATGCATTCACAGAGACGTACACTCAATTCAACATGATTTTGCAATGGCTGGAACGCACTCGGAAAATAATACCCAATGGTAGACAAACTAAGAAAGATACTTCGGTCACACTCTCTCTCTCTCTCCCCTTTGTTAGGATCTCAGACAACGCCAACTCCGACAGTATTTCAATGGTAGTGTGAAAAGCAACACAATTTTCATTGTGAGTGTACTGTATTCTATGTAAATTGTCAAATTATATTTTCGTACTAAATTGTAAAAAACAAAAAAAAAAATATTAAAATGAATAATTTTATAACGTTAAATGGATAAAGTGAAATTTTATAAGTGGAAACTAGTTTTTATTATTATCCTACTATGCCATGGTATGGTCCCGAGAGTAGGTCATGTCATGTGGGATGTTGAACTAGACAGAAAGACATGTCTTCCAGGTGGTCGATATATTGTGGTTGTAATTATCAAATATGATACAGTTGTTACAACATTGTGATCATCAGTATGATACGGTGGTTGTCACCACGAGTTGTGATTATTAGTATAAGGTTGTGAATATTAACCACATATGAGCTCCTACCATTGAAGATATTAAATGGCCCTGACACAGGTAACCTTAAATTGCATAAATGTACAGGTTACAGTACCATCATAACTCTCGATCATGAGGTAAAACGTATATATGGCTAGTATGGAAGTATATGTGAGATATTTTATTATATAAAAATATATATGATCAGTTGATTTAAATTTAATTGTTTCAATATGATGATATCTGTGACATTTTGATTCTGCTCAGTTGTGGCTATATTTCTGTTTTGAAAAGTGGATTATGATAAATGTACTTGATCTATAAACTTTTTTTTATCTTATGAAGACAATACATCACTAGAATAATGTCTTAGGTATTCCAATTAGAGACGGGTCCACTACTGGTATTAGATAGAGTTAGAGGGTTGTGTCACTTTTAAAGCGGTCAGGGCAGATGTTGGTAACAAAGGATTCAGACTTTGTAGTTTCGCTATGGAATAGTTGGATATGTGTAATCACTGAATTTTGAGTTCATAACAAATATCAAAATTTAACTCAATTATATATATGTTGTTCGGGTTAATATTTGGTTATGGCTACGTAATATCCAGTCGAGGTCACGCCTAGCCTCGGGTGTGGAGCCCCGGGATGGGGTGTGACAATTTTTGGTATCAGAGAAATGGAACTTCCAACATCTAATTTCCACTTCTATAATCCTAGATATTGACAGATTGCATGTTATGGGCTAGATTAACCAGAAGAGGCCTACTTAATCAATTGTAGGCCCGTTCCTTTAAACACCATATGAACCTTCCTGATTAGTCAATATCACCAAAGAAAAATTATTGACTTGCAAGCCATTAGGAAATGCGAAAAACAGAATATAAAATAGCCCATCAATAAACCCTAAAGTAACTCAAGTTTATGAGGAACTATTCCTTCCCACAACATGATAAGTGCAAAGCTTGTTTAGGAGTATATAATTCAATTTTCAGAAGAAAAAAGAGAAACATATAATAAGATATTCCAGATTAGAATTCCAGTACATTACCTTTCAATATAGCTGAAAATGCAGGTAATATAGGAGGACTACGAGTCTGCATAAGAACAAAAAAAAGAGGGTAAATTAGAGCAAAGCACGACAAAAAATGGACATCAATAAGAAAAGGAATAAAATAAGAAAAAGCAGACAGAAAGCATTGAGCACAAAACCAACACGGATATTGAGTAGGCTAAAACACCTTATAAAAAATATCTTGCACGGAGTCTTGGGACATATATTCTAGCATCTCTAAGAAAGACGCAAGCAAGAATAAAGCTATCTGGCATGGTTTTGTTGTGCTGCTGTAAAACCATTAAACAGACAATTTAAGAACAAAAATACAGACCACAAAGACCCAAGGAAGCAGATGCACAGAGCAGCCTGTATTAATTAATACTTTTTGTTAATTAGTGTGGCCTATTTAAAATGCTACATGATTTCATGGAAGCACTCTAAGCTCTTCATAGAAACTCCTCAAAGGGGATCCATAAGAAACAGTGCATAGGCACCAAAGTTTGAATATTCTTTAGCTTAGAAGAAGCAAGTCAAGAAATGTTGGTTTACCCTCGGATATGCTGCATTAGTCCTTTGTCAGTGGGTATTCTGTCTCATTCAGAATTTAAATCTTGTCGGTTAGGCAAGCATTATCGTAATTCTTCTTCGTCCTAGTCAAAATCTTCATAGTATCCTTCATAAGATTCTCTGTCCAAATCAAATTTTAATTGTTCAAGTTGACACTTGGAGTGGAAAGTTTGAGTGATCAATGTATAGTTCTGCTCCGGTGAATTCAACAAGCAAGTAGCCACCCTGCACCATACAACACAGCAAGGCGCGAAGGCCTCCACCTATAACTTCTACTTCCACTTAGAAGCCCGAATAATCTACTCCTTTAACACTCATGTACGCTACCCTTCCCACCCCCCACCCCAAAAAAAAAAAAAAAACTCCACCCCACCATTACGCCATTGGTATTAAAACTACCACTAAATTTCAATTATAAAAAATAAAACACACTCTCAAGTGAGAATAGCATGTGAGACAATAAATAAGAATAATTACAATAAATAAGAATAATTAACTAATAAAATTTTCAAATAAATTCAATCCATCAAGAATCTAAATATTCCATTTAGAAACTCCAAATAGAATTCTATAAACATCCACAAACAAAGAGCAAATACAAATACTTAAATAAATATGTACCCAACTAGACTATGCTAACAAATACAGATACTTAAATAAATATGTACCCAAAAAAAAAATTACTTAACTAAATTTTGTTAACTAAACTAAATCACTCAAACAAACAAACAAGGAACAAAAAGAGAAGTACAAAAATTACTTAATTAAATTTTGTTAACTAAATTATGTTAACAAATACTTAACACACACCAAAACAAAAAAAAAAAAATTATTAAATAACAGAGCGCATACCTGGACGCGAGGAGCAACGACGTTGAGCAGCAACGAAATGGAGAAGCTGAATTCGAAGGTGAAATAGATGGAGAAGACGAATTCAAAGGAGAAATCAAAGGAGAAGAGGAATCAAAGTGTATGCGAAGCTGAAATTGAACAGCGAAGATTAATTCGAAGCTGAAATCGAACATCGAAGATCAAATCGAGGCTGAAATCGAACATCAAACATCAAATCGAGGCTGAAATCGAAGGAGAGGACGAAGGAGCTCTTCATGGGAGGCTAGTTAAGGGATCTAAGTATTTTATCGAACATCATGGGCTAGGGTTAACACAAAAAAAAATAAAATTAAAAGACTAGAGGCGCGACTCAGTCGCAAGTCGAGACTGTCGACTAGGCTCACAAAGCGCTCGCCTTCATGATGTTCGTCGCCTAGGGTTCATCTAGGCGCAGAACACTCGACTCGCTGTGCCTAGCGCCTGGGCGCGTGCCCAGGCGTGCCTTTGACAACTATGTCAGTGCCTATAGAAATCATCCTCCATCGGTCTCTTAGACCGATGCCTCTCACTTCTGCTATTCATATTAGATGACATTCAACAAACATAAACCTAAAATAAAAATTACTAGTTACAACTTCTAATAACTCACTGGAAAACACCTCCCCGACACATTCCCAACTTGTTAAACCGCTTACAAGCATGGACTAAAAGAGCTACATCCAACCCTGCATTCATCCAATCATCCAAAAAGCTGTAAATTCTCAATCCTACCAAAGCAAACTATTCTCATCCCAATCCGCAAATTCTTTCCAAAGATGACCTTTAACCAAAAAAAAATTAGTCTAAGGTTAAAACCGATCTTCACAAATTCAATTAAACATCCACCCTTCAACCATCAAGATATCTACTCAATCACAGACACAAAAGTCAAAAGCCTCAAAAGAACCATCAACAAAAAAATCAACTCTTCATGTGATGGATGGAGTATCCTTTTCCTTTCTTACAAAAACTATTTTTTCATCCTTATTCTTCCTCTTATATCACATTTCACTATTTCAGATCTAACCCTGCATTCATCCAATCATTCCCCAACCTGTAGATTCTCAATCCAAAAACCCAAAGCAAAGTATATCCATCCCATTCTCCAAAATCCGAGTTTTATGTTACTTCTAAATAAACTTTTGTTCAAGGTTAAAAACCAGGCTTTTATATCTTCACAAATTCAATAAAAATCCATCCTTCAACTGTGAAAATACCCGCTTAACCACAAACACAGTCAAAAGCCTCAAAAGAATCACAAATAAATTATAAACCAGCATCAATTGCCTTGATTAATTTTGTCTCTGTCTGAGGAACCTCTTATTTGATTAAACAATCAAATAGAATTATTTTGTGGTATTAATGCCCTTTGTTCCCTTCCAATTAGACTAAACTTATCTAACCACCCACTATCCTTTTACCATTGTGTTCTGCACTACAACATTTGTTGATTGACTTTCATCTTTCACAATGACAGCATTATAAAAGAAAATATAACACTAGTAATTGTAAGGAGACCACTGAATTACTGTGAGTATGATACTTTCTGCATATATAAAAAACAAAAAGAAAAGAATGGTATCATAAACAAAAGAGTTTGTATTTAAAATTTTACCTGCAAATGGAAAGCAACCAATAGGATTATGGAGAGAGAGTTCAATGTTCTATCTTTAGAACTGTTAATATTATGCGCTTTTCCCCAAATTTTCATCTGCAAAGACAATTAAGTCACAGTTTGACGAGATCTGTGAGCTGTATCAAGCTCAAAAGAACATATTCTGAAAATAAATTTCTTGACTTGTCAATCTACTTAGGCATGCAAATATATCAAAGCATACAAATCAAAACGAACATATCAAAAACCGTACCAAACCTTAAGTGACAAAGAATGATGACCAGTTGGATAGGGATGCACATAAGTTCTTGGTATATTTTTACATCTATTCATGGTTAGAAGTGGGAATATCATCCATCATCCGCCAACTACTCCTAATCCACCCCTAATAAGCAGATCGGGTACTTGATTTAACAAAGTATAAATGGATTGGGCAGTAACTTGACCAATTTTTTGCTTAGTTAATGCTGGTGGATTATAGTTATCCATTACCCATTATTTTTATCAGTACACTCTCTTACTAGTATACAATTTAAAAACAAAAAATCTCCCTGAATTTTTATATCTTTAGAAAAAAACTAAAGGAATTAAAGTACTCAAGCAGATCCTTTTAAGAAGATGACAATTGTTGAAGTTTCTTTAGGTAGGGTGAAGCAAAAGCTTAGATATTACTTTTTTGTATTTTTCAGTCAACTGATCTTGAGAGTATTATTGACACTCTTCATTTCTATTTTTATATTCAAAATACATGCTTTGAAATACATCACTTGAAATATAAGGTGCAAATATAATTTCGGTAATGAGCAAGTTCAGTCAAACAGACATTAGAGATTGAAAGACAAAGAAAAACTGTCAGTAGAAGATCTTCATGACTCCATACTCTACAGAGTTGATCAGTCAAACACCTCTTTGATCTAGTTTGGAATAAGTTTGGATGAGCTATCTTTCAAGGTCTGTCCAATGGAAAACTAGAAGCCAATCACCAAGGCACCGGTATTTTGGTCATAGATATGTTCAGTTTTTTAATCTTCAGTTTCAGTCTTCGTCTGGCCACTTAACTTGGTACTTTAATGCTCGTAATGATCACATTGTCATTATGCTTAGAATTATTTACTGTTTCTTCTCTTTATGCTTGGATGAGCTTTGCCTTTTCCGCCATCGGGAGATAATCACTATGAATGTTTCGTGACTAGTTAATGCAGAATATGCATGTAGTCAAGATTCTTTAGGATACATAATCATGCATCTTTTAAAAAAAAAATATGATTTTCCATACCTCTGTGTGTGTGTGTGTGTGTGTGTGTGTGTGTGCTCCCTCCATCCCAAATTGATTGTCCTCTTTGATTTTGCACAATGTTTTCAAATAGTGCTCAACTTTACTATATTTCCCTTGAGATGAAAGGCGGAAAAGTGTATTAACTTTCTGATTTTGAATGAGTAAATGAAAAGAGTGTGAGTTTGCAAAAGGTACTACAATTTTATTTGTTAAAAGGAAAGCCACAACATACAAGTACTTTAAGAACAGGCAACCATGCAAATGTACATGCAGGGTGTCTAATTGGAAATGTACTCTACAGAGTTTATCATGACTCCATCACTCCAGACTCTACAGAGTTGATCAGTCAATAACACTTTGATCTGGTTTGGATTAAGTTTGGATAAACTATCTTTCGAGGTCTGTCGAATGGAATCGAAGAAGACAATCAACAAGGCACTTGTATTTTGGCCATAAATAACTTTCCAATCCTCTGTTTCGGTCTTGGTCAGCCCATTTGGCTTGGTACTTCTAATGTCATAATAAACACATTGTCCTTATGCATAGAATTGGCTTCATTTTGCTTTTACGTTTCGATGAGCTTCGCCTTTTGCGTCATGAAGTGATAATCACTACGAATGTTCTGTGAGTAACTGCAGAATATGCACCTAGAATCAAGATTCTTTCTTTTTACATCCAATTCATTAGGATACACATAATCATGCATCTTCTCAATATATTAAATGATTTCGTATGCCTGTGGGTATACTCCCTCCTTCCCAATTTCTTGTCCTCTACGATTTTGCACATAGTTTTAGAAGTGTTTGAATATATTTAACTTTACTATGTTTCCCTTGAGATGAAAGGCGAAGAAGTGTTTTAACTTTTTTTTTTTTGAACTGTCTATGAAAAGAAGGTTAGTTTAGGAAAGGTGATAAAAATTTATATGCTAAAAGGGAAAGAAGGCAATTATTTTGGGACAACCAGAAAAGGGAAGTATGAAAATTATATTGGGACAGAGGGTGTATTTACGAGGAGCCACATTGCAACATTAACTTGGAAATACATCTTTGAATGCAGCATACCAAAATCTATATTAGAGTTTGACATTATGATCGAAGAAAGCTACACATTACAACTACTTTAAGAACAGGCAACCATGCAAATGTACATGTAGGGTGTCTAACTGAAAATGTACTCTTAAAACAATAAACATCTTCTAACATTACCAAAAAGCTTAGCTTTGGAAACCTTTCATCAATCAAAGACATCATGCTGATGATCTTGGATTTTAGAATTCCATCCTTGTTATCAACTGAAATATCACATTCAACTCCAGTTCCACGATCAATAACTTTCACAATTGGCACCCTAGCATTTGTGATAGAATGCACGCCAGAAACATGCCCTTGCCCTATAACCAGCGAATGCACAATCCGAAGAGTCAGAACAAATCTAGGGAAAATACAAACACCTAATTGGATAAAATAAACACAGCCCAGTAAATCGGTCACAAGCTGCCGGATGTCAACATAACATGCTAGACAAATCAAACATACAATAGGCTTGTATGCAGCAGGGATACTCTGGGGTTCATTCAAACTCAATTAGCATGCTTTTTATTTGTTCAAGGCATCGACTGTTTTTAGGTCTTCAAACTCTTTTATTTGTTCATTTTTTAAATAACCAAACAAAGTTACTTGAGTTCTCTTTTCTTAAAATTGTTCTTTTGTTCACTTTATTTGTTGACAAGGAGGGGAAACTGATACTTTAGCTTCATTTCCTTTTGAGTTTAAAACTACAACATAAGAATACATTACTCTAAAAAGTGTTTTATTAGGTGTCGTTATTCATACTAAAATTGCATGCGCGTTTACGCTTATCTTTTTAGATTGAATACATATGTATATATCTATATGTCAATAAATATGTATCCCCACCACACCCAAGCCCTTAAATTTTTGAATTTGCCAAATACAAGAATCAACATCCCCAAATCCAGATTCCCTCCACCAGTAGTCATGCATCATAGGTCTACCATATACATAAATTCAAGTTTATTGCAAATAGAATTAAATTGGACCAAAACATGCACATGTTTATAGCATATCAAGTACTGCTAAAGGTCTTATAAAAGAAACCATGATCATAAGACGAGCAGTGTCAAATGCCAAAGCATAAACAGCTCAACTCCTCCGCCCAGCTACTTTGGGTGGGCTAATAATGAATTTTAGTAGTAATTTTCTATATTAAAAATTATGTTACAGTATACTTCTGCACAACTTCAAGTCTTCAACCCCTATTTCTGCTAAATACTTCAACTCATTTTAACTTTGGCACCCTTCCGTAACCTTTACCAGTACAATTAATGATGCCTAAGACTAGGAATTTTTTTGGTATTTCCTAGTATCTTTCCCCAAGTCGTGCAAAAACTGTAGACCCACAAATATGCCTTCTCCAACCCTTTCTCACTGTTTCTTTAGCCATAATTGATAATCCCTTCCTTTAAGCTTTACCACTATAAGAGATCATGCCAGTCTTAGTGACTATAATTTTATTTTGGTAATTCTTGTATCTTTCTCCAAATCGTGCAAAAACTGTAGTCCTACAACTATACCTGCTCTTTCTCGCTGTTTCTTTACCATAATTGACAAACTAATAAGCTTTTTTCAACAGTAAAAGTAAACAGAAGTAATGTTTCAATACAGAAAAGCTAGCATGCATTCGGCATTCGGATTTTAGATAATGCAATGTTGTCACTTATGGCACACATAATTACACTTCAAGATGCGCTGTGGAACTGGCGTGCTTTCCAAAACTAATAGCAATAAAATCTTGTGTTTATTTCAGTTGCTAAATCTACGCCTAATAGGGTGATGCAGTTTTACCTAGAAAATGTAGGGTTCCAAATAGCACACACGCCGGTAAACGAATGTCGGAAATAACACACCACAGTTTTTAGGATGTGCTAAAACTGTAGCTTATACAGATGACATACTTGATGTCCAATTGTCCATTTGTAGACCACATTCCTACATGCAAGAGTAATCTTTCTTTCCTTCGAGAGTGTGGTTTAATGGAAGGATAGGATCTTTGAAATGCCTTATTTCTTTCCTTTTTATGTCGCATTATAATTAATAAAGAACATGGGAAAATCGGTCTTTCAAATTAAGCTAATGAATCTGTATGACTTTCCTTTAATGTCCTTTTGCATATCTCCATATTTGGACATCAAAGACAATTTAGAAACCAAAAACAACAAAAAGTATAAATGAAAAATAAACCTGAAACCGTAAGAAGTTGAGAAAACATTCTCCTGCACTTTTACACACATGTACATCACGTAAAGTATTAGGACATTACCATTTTTTAGTAATCCCTCTATTGATATGCTAGCTTTACAATGATTAGCTAGAGAGCTGGGCCATACCAGTGGTCCAGTGCAGGAGCTATTGATTGCGAAGTACATCAATGAGATGCCATCAAAGCATTCCTTTTCTCTTTTAGCATCACACCGTTGGTTGATATGGACTTAAAACATTAAGGTCATAAAATTGTATAAACACATGCATGGAATTTGGTTAGCAAGTTTTGGATGTGTCTCTCGGAATAATTCATTAATCATATAAACGCACAAACATATATGACTTGTATACACAGACATCCTCATAGAGTATGCGATCAAAAAAGCAAAGTACAGATAAAACTTCAAAATAAAAATAAAATAAAATAAACAAAAAAATAAAAAAGAGTTTGATGGGAGGATATATCCCAATCAATGTTGTAAAAGGCAGGGGCGGGGGGTGTTTTGAAATGTACGGGCCTAAGCGTAAGCCCTAGGGCGTGCGGTGTAAACTCCGCAATATATGAATTTTAATATTTTAAAAATATAATATATAATTAAAAAATATCAAAAAATAATTAAATATATATATATATATCAAAAATAAATATAGATAAAATTATAAGATCGACAAAAGTTATGAATCATAAATAATGGTTTAATTGAAATTCTATTTTTTATATGAGACCGACCTATTCAGAGATGCTATTAAATATTATTTTTTATTTTGTTATCCATTCTCTAACAAGTAATTATCACCCTTCAATTTTGGTTTGAGACTCCAAATTTTACCTTTATTAATTTTTTTTAAAAAAAAATTATTAATTAGAGGAAACAACTGCTCTATTTCAAAATAAAACATTAAAGACCATATGACTTAACACTAGTTCTCCTATTTCCGTTGTCATCAACCTCTGCTTCCTCTATGCTTCCTCATCTGAATCATAACATCTCCTGGCCCAAACCTTGGTCGCACCTCCAACCTTTGAGTTCTGGCACCGACGAAACGATAAAGACAAAGACAAACACATCCAACATCTGCAAAATCAAATTTCGCCTCTCTTGCTTTTCTAGTGATGGAAATGCAGGCATAAGCCCTATCAAACTTCGCCCGTGGTGGAGTTGGGCGTCGCCCACGGCATCTAGACACGTGTCTAGCTGGAAAATTGCCCCCCTCATCGCCCCGAGGCTGTTTAGGACCAGCCGGCCTCTGGGCGAGCCCCACAAATACCTTTCACAACACTGGTGCCAATGAAAGATATGAAACGTGGATGGGTGAAGAAGAGAAAAAAACTAGAGGGTCAAAATTGTTTAAACGGGAAACATTTTCTTTGAGTTTAACTTCAGACATCTCAAAATAAAGACATCGTCATAAACCCTTATTACAATAACAAATTCGGAACCAAATCTATCATAAATGATTTATCCATATTAATCAACCAACAATTGATTGTCTAATTGGTGCATCATACATGCAAAATGATCAGCTAGGCCAAATTCTAATGCATATAACTTACATTATAGTACCAAAATGTGAGCAGTGAGCACATGTCTCTTCAGTATTCATTGCTGTCATTATGCAGCCTATTGTCCCACTATCTTAACCAAAAGCTAAAACTTCATTGTTTCAGAAAAATTGGCCCCTTCTCTTCTTTTAACAACTTATATCGCCAAGAGTTCAGCTTGAAAAACAAGAGCCCTGAATTTTTTCAGTATCAAAAATACTTCAAATAAAGATATTATTTCAGAAAGTTGTGGAAAGTACAAATACATCATAATCACATTTGCTCTACCAACATGTGCCAAGAAGTAGTTCCTACGGGTTCCATTAAGTCAAATGCTAAGGTCAAAAATAAATGACCATGTAATGAAAACTGAATAAATCAAAGGTTTTAGTTCTTATTATGTGTTTCTTTCTTAGGAGGTCTCTATAATAAATTAACAAGTTAAAGAATTGTACCATAAATCAACCATTAAAAATATCAATTGGATGCTATATAGTTAGCCAAAAACAACTCCTTCAGGCATTTTAATTAATTCAGCTCAAAAAATATGATTCCTTTTCTTAAAAACAATAAAAGCAAGAAGAGAATGATTAAATTCAAATTACTTTGCAGTGCGTAGAACTTTTTCGCAAATTTTCGAAGAGTCTGAATCTTCTTCTCTCGTGGAAGCTCAACTTCACTGTTCCTAAAATTAACAGATAGATCCAAATCACTCTTTGTGCTGAAGAGATCCATCGAAAATGAACCAAAATCCTCCACAACAGGAGAGTCATTAGAATCACCTGAGACAGAAATGGAAATGGTAACCATGATAAGATTGTGTTAGCTAAAGATAGCAATGTCCACTGTTTAACTTCTTAACTGTGACATATTCACATTATTATTGCAAGCAATAGAAAACAAAAGATATTCCTTGCTAAATCAATAGAAATTGCATTTACATTTGATAAGTGACTTATGTGTGAGAATTGGGGTGATATGCAACAGAACTTGAGCTTTTAAGATTACCATATATTTCTTTTGCTATTTCATTAAAGACACAAATCAAATCTCTTCTGCTATCGTAATCGCTCGGTTTTGGACGATGAATGTCATAAACATCACGGAGTATTTCCTCAAGCACCGATGTTCTTTCCGGGATGACTTTATACTTCAGTGACATTTTCAACTCAAACTTCTCTGCCTTCTTGCGCAGGACTGAAATTGTAAGCAGACCACCAGAAGAATTAAAAACTACAAACCAAACACCATTTGGACAAATATTGAATGCAAAGACGGATGAACATGCTGATGAGAAGTGGCAGCATTTAATAAAAAAACATTTTTGAATAAGTCCAGTCCATAACCACAGAAAAGGCAGTGGCTCAAGTTTTTCCAAGGAAAATTCCATGTAGGACTTATTTCACATCTTCTAACCACACAAAAAAACTATATTTCACTAGTTGGCGCCCATAATTTTTATTACCAAAAGTTTTAGTTTACCACTCAAGTGAAGATATTTTTGTACATGAAATGAAATTTAATTGAAGGTATCGAGGCTGAGGACAACTAGTCTAAATGTAAGAGCACATTTAAACTACGTACACCTCTCATTCCACATGCTTCACTAGAACTATAAATCAACCAGAAAGATGCCACATCGTTCATTTAAATTAAAATACACTGGGTACAGTTTACGTTCTTGTGCATCGAGTAACAACAGTACACTTGCAACTTGCATCAGAACTTCTACATCTACCAAATAATATTCCATAAGGCATAACTAGATTAACCCATCTTAGTGGTGGTAAACCATCAGTCCATCATATTTTAAAACAAAATACAGCTTGTGTTTCGTATAAGAAATAAATCTCAACTAAAGATAGAGGTAAAAGACTATGACTCCAAATGTTAGAACATTAAGCATTGTAAGTAGGAATGCTAAATTCACCATAGCTCCCTTCACAAAAATGATACTCTAGGTAATTGAACATAGCAATCATGACTCCTAAAAGCCTCTCATAAAATGGTAATTGAACAAGCAATCCCATTTAACACCAAGCAACTCTAGGTACTACAACACTATGTCAGAAAACATAACTTCTGGAAAACGCATATAGCATTGAAGCTCCCCAGTACGGTGATTGATTAGTTACCTTTTTGGCGCAATGCCATTATAAACAAACAGTTGGAAGAAATTTTAGATTAGGATAAAAAACATATTTCTTCCCATATCTCTATAGGAAGAAACCCCTTTGCTCCCGCGTCTTGTTAAAACCTGCAACAAGACTATTTGAGGTAAGAGCATCTCCAATGGGCTAGCCAAAGCAATAGCTAAATTGCTCAACTGCCACTTTAGCTAGCCAAAACCGAAAAAAAACAACTCCAATGGGATAGCCATTTGAATAGCCAAAATGGCTAGAGCCCTGAACAACAGCCATATTTGGCTAGGTTCTTTCAATAGCCAAAATGAATTTTGCGGGGGAAACATTACCGTTAGATTTCAACGGTAAAAAATACAGACGTTGTAAAAAAATTTCAAACAATAGATTTCAAAAATCAACTATAAAACCTGAGAATATTTGAGAGAAAAAATCACATCACCTCATTCTTCGTTCTTCATTTTTCATTTAAGATCTGAGAAGTGTTGAGCTGCTGTGGTTCGATTTCTTGAGCTGCGGTGGTCCGTTTCCCTTCCATCTCCGATTTCACTCTCTGTGCTCTTCGCGGCAGTTCTTCGCGGCTGTTCTCCGACCTTCTCTCTCCGATTTCTTGAGCGGCTGTTCCTCGTTCATCTCGGCGAGTATGCTAGGGTTATTTAGTTTAGTGAATGGGCTGTATGTTTAATAATCAACGGTTTAGTTTAGTTTAGTTAATGGGCTGTATTTTAATTAGTGGTTTAATTCGTAAATGGGCTGTATGTTTAATTAGTAAATGGGCTGTATGTAATTAGTGTTATTATTCTTAATTTTTGTAGATGGACTCTCAAGTTCTTATTACACGAATCTCCTTACGGAGAATTTACCGAATGTCAAAATAATGCATAGGATGTTCATATCTATGTAAATAAGAAAGCTAATACTCTGACCTCATCGAATCGACTTCTCGTCTGTCTTCCACTTAGAAACGATTCGTCGCGTCATAGGTAAATTTTTCATTTCCTAAATTTATATGGGTGTCAAATTACAAATTTGGTCCTCCAATTTGTGAGGGATGTTTTATGTAGTTCTCCAACTGACTGTGATCTTCCAACTTATTATCAGTTTTTTAAATGGTCCTTCCATTAGATAAGGTGATGTTTAGTTTATCCCCATTTGTTTAGTGTTTTTGCACTCAAAAAAATGTTTTTGTTCCAAAAAAAATTGAAAATAAAATTTGATGAAGAGAATTTTGAGAAGTCCTAAGTTCCATCCACATGTCACACATCACCAGTCACTTGCTCAGCACGTGACTCTTGAGTAGAGCTCACAACCATTGATAGGAAACAAAAGAGAGCGTCAACTTGCAAAAGGACACTCAAAGATTTCTACCTGAGACCCAATGTTAATACTTAGCATGATTATACCTGAACTAGAGACTGATCATTTCTCACCTTAACTCAGGACGACGAGTCAAGGACTATTACTACGCCATCCCAAGCATAGTAGCAAGTCCTAAGACATGCTCTATCACTGACATATCTATTTAAGAACCATTATAACATTCCTCTAAATATGGAAGGAATGGTTATGATTCTAAAATAACAAGTCATTACTCTATATCCCACCAAATCCGCGACATTAATGGAGACTAACCAAGATGCTTGGAAGATTTTTCAACCAAGTCTTCCATTTCTTATAAAATACTACAAAGGGGTCTAGCCAAGTGATTCAGTAATTCTTAGTCATTACTTTGTCCAAATTGTAGACATGGTATTTTGACTGTCCCGCAAAATTTTTATGCTTTATTTTATTTTTATTGTCAAAAAAATAAAAATAAAAATAGAGAAAAAAAAAAAGATAAAAGAAAAAAATTTAATAAAAGTGAAAAAAAAAATGGAAAAAAAAAAGTTTCCTGGTTAAAATGAGATTAGGTTTCCTTTTCCCTTTCTTTTTAAGTTTTGTTTCATTTTCCTCGTCGAATTGGAACTAGGGTTTCCTAGAATTTCTAGAATATTTCACTCTCCATCCTTATTATAAATAAAACTCTCATCTTCATAGTTTAGAGACAAAAATTAAAAGAGAAACCCTTAGGAGACATTCAAAAATTGAGAGGAGTCACCCCCTTTAAAAGAGTGATTCTCAAAGCCCTTTCGGGAAGTCATCTGCGAGAGAGGAAAATACGGATATCGAGATTCTTGACCTAGAACAAGTATGTTTTTCTAATTTTTAATTTTTCTTTCAGTTTATTTTATTCTTTTCGCAATTTAAATTTCTGCAAGTTTTATTTATTTATTTATGTATTATCGTCCAATGATTCGATGAAAACATTGGGGTGTGTTTCTCATGCTTAAACTTAACCCCCGATCGTTAGGTGAATGACGTTTATAAGTCGTCCGATGATCCGATAAAAACGTCGAGGTGGGTTTCTCGTGCTTAAGCCTAACCCTCAATCGTTAGGTGAAGGATGTTTTCGTTGTTTATTTTTCTGTATTTCTTTGTTTATTTTTATTCTTGTTATCAAAACCCTAAAAATAAAAAATAAAAATAAAATAATAATAATAATAATAATAATAATAATAATAATAATAATAAAATATTTTATTTGTAGAAATTAATCCTTACGAACCTTAAAGTGAATCCGACGATTCGATAAATCGTGGGAGAGTTTTCCGTGATCTCGTTTCCATTCCCTGACTCGAGTAGAATTTAGAAACGAATGGTTTTAGAAAATCTCTTCCCTCGGTAAATTTTTCGTGGGATTTCTTTTAAAGTATTGAAAAAATTAATTTCAACTAAATTGTTTCCGCGAACTTCTTTCGATTCTCTTATCCATAGAATTTAAGGGAATTTCAAAATGGGATTTCTTTAAATTAATCAGACAAACACAAAGTAGATTTTCTTTGCATCCACTTAGCATGTTTATTTATCGTATTATTTAGACGACATGTTTATGATACTTCACCACTCACATTTTTCATAAATAGTTTTTATTTTTATTTATTTATTTATTTTTTTACGAATTCACGCTACTTTTTCACATCTAGTCATGACATGTGCATCACTTATATTTTTTAATTAAATCATTGTCACGCATAATCACGTTAATTCACGTAGTGTCCCTCATTCGATTCTTGTATTCATATCAGTTTGCATCAATATATTTAAATTAAATCATTTAGTTTTTTTATCACTTTTGCATAAAAAAAAATAAAACTCATTTAGATGTTAGTTTTGCATTCATATTTTCAAATCTCATTCATCTATTTTACTTTGCCTATTTAAATTAAAGAAGTCTCTCGAAAACATACATAATCCCCCCTGGGGATCATCCTTGTCGAATCCTTAATATTCGATAAGAGGTTATACCGAGGGAACATTCCCAAAAATCCAAAAACTTGTCTCACCTTATTTGTGAAAAATACCAAAAAGATTTTATAAGAAGAGAATGATTTCAAAATAAAATAAAACACTCGGACTAAACTAATTGGACTTAATTGAATATAAGGTACTATTTTCGGACGGGCATCTTGGGGTGCCTAACACCTTCCCTGAGCGTAATCGACCCCGAGCCTTTAAATGAATATTTGGTTTGACCGTGTTTTTTGGAGTCAATTTTTTTACTTAGGTCTTTTAAATTGTTTTCTAAAAACTCGATGACCTAACACACCATTTAAACCCAATACTAGGAGGCGACTCCTTATTTTTTAAAATGGCCTAAGTATATCTTTTGAAAAAATCGGCGCTTTAAAAACCCCTTCTCTCCTTAAGCTTATTTATTATTATTTTTTTCTTTTTTGGGGAAAAACGAGGCGCGTCACAAACACTTTTAAAAACTTTATTGATTCTCACACCAGAGGTGTAACGCCAGCAATGCCCACTGCTAATGCATTATTTTGCAAGAACCCAAACTCAAGGAAGATCATATTTCGAATCTCAAGAAACCATTCCTAACAATCTAATTTTTGGCATCATCAAATTGGCATCGTCTGTAGGAATACATCTGATTGTTTTTTCTCACAATTTTGAGAAAGTTAATGGTCACATTGTGGTGGGGAACCATGACCAACGAGCAATAGAGTAAGAGACAACCCGTCCGGATAGAGAATCCATGGATTGGCCCTTCCAGGGAGTCTTCATCGCTGCTAATGGAATTAATGAGATATGTTCATCATTTCTTTAAAAATGTGCAAATAATGGCTGCAAAAGCCAACTACCACTACTACTGCCTGTCCCTCAAGGTTATGTCATCTTATAGTGAGGCGCCAACCATTACTAAAGAAGGACAAAAAGCCTGGCAAGAGCATCACTGGGAAGAAGAACTACCAAGGGAGTAGCAAGATATCTGACACGAGTTGTAACGACTATGCAGAGAGGGAGAAGAACTGCACTGATCAGAATAACATTTAAATTGTTGGCCTAGTGAGCTACCCAAGAGGGGGGTGAATTGGGTAGTATTAAAAAATTAATCCAAATAATAACACTTCAAAAATTAAACAATTAATTTTATCCTAAAATTAATTATTATCTTTATAATAGCGGATAAGTGTAATAAGATCTAAGTGCACACCCAAACAACACAAGATAAAATAAAGGAAATAAACAATGCAGTACACATCGAGATATCTTGGTTCACCAAACTACTTTTGGCTAATCCAGTCCTCCGAGCCCCACGGAGATTCGCACCCACTAAACTCAAGATTTCTTTACAGGTAGGAACCAAACTCTCACAGTGATTCTTTTCGCAGGCTCATAATTACAAACACCTTTTCACAGACTTAGGAATAACCTCTACATTTTACAGGCTCAAGAATAACCTAATTCTTTTTATACCTTAGGCTAAAGAATCAAAACTTCACAAACACTCCAAATATCATTTTACCCGGTAAGGATTGAACCGTTACAAAATCGCTCAAATTCAATTAAGGAAGAATTAACACTTAATATTTTTATACTCTAGGGAAAGATCAAAACCTCAATCTCTTTACCAGAAGAGATTAAAATCGGCTACCCCTGATTAGACACTCCCAATAGTATCTAATTCGCACATAATTTACCAATTATAAAAATTGATAAGTTATTCCCACTCGGAGCTTCTACCACCTCAGATTAATTAATACTCAATTAATGTCCCGATACTAGTGATAGAAATAAAGTAAGGAAATAAAATCTGATTATAATAAAGAATGCGAGCACAATTAAGAACGTAATCAGATAAACACACAAATTGTTTTAAAAGATTTTTATGCTTTTAAAGTTCAAAAACGATTTCTCAAAAAAATCAATTCACCAAGCAAGTAATAATAATCAAATACTCAATTAAAGAATAAGTTTGGAATGATCTCACCAGCAAAACACCAATGGATTGCAAAACAGATCGTTAGACAGCTCAGATTGGTGACACCAAATAAATTAGCGCTTTAACTCAAAAACTTCAACTCTAGAGTAATCTCACAATATTTTTCAGTATAACATCAAAATGATAACTTTTAGAAAAATTTAGGAACTGAATAGTTCTTGATATTGTGTGTATATTATGTGAAATCCACATGTCTCTTTTAATAGCCCTCAAACTAGACCTCCAACAACTAGTTTTCAAGTGTTATATCAATAAATGACACATATGGACCTCATATATCATATAGATTTATAACAACTATATTTAACCAACAATATAACTTCTAAAGCTCTCAATTTAGTCCCCAAAATAATTTGATCTTAATAAATGAAAGTATAAAAAGAATTATATTTAAATATATGGGCTAAATCGTAAGATCAAAATAAAATCCCTTAAATATCTCCCATATTTTAGGCTCAAAATATTTTCCACCAAAATAGTAATATTTAAACTCAAAATTCGCAGGTTTAAATATAGGAATTTTAGATATATTTTATAACAACTACTTTTCAAATATTATGTCATTAAATGACACCTTAAGACCCCATACATCATATATAATTAAAATAGATATTTTTCATTTAAAAATATTTTTGGAAAATCTCATTTTGGTCCTTAAACATTTTTTAAATCGAAATTCATCAAAATAAAAAGTATTAAAGTACTTTAATTAAAAGAACATTTAATTAAATAGACCAAATTAATAGGGATAATAAAATATATAGACCATATCTCAATTAAGTACAGATCCCTAAGATATCTCGCATATCTTAACCATAAACAGCTAGTAACGGCTACTGTTCGATCAGAATCCTCGAAATCCTCTAAACCTGAAACAAACTCATCAGTCGACCGACCAACACCCATAAGTCGACCGCTCGATTCAGGATACTAGCCAAGCCAAAATTCCTTCGCCAATCGGTTGACCGTCCATCCATTATTTGTCGACTGGACGATTCAGAGAGTTCATCTTTTAAGCATAGGTCGACCTACTTGTCGATTGGGATATTCAGAGACTTCTTCTTCTATGCTCCGGTTGACTTGTCGACTTGTCAATGCTGGGAACCTCTTCTAAATTCGTTTTTAATTCATTTCTTCAACGTTTTCGCCCCTTTAACTGATTTATTTTATCAATTAGCTCCACTAAATTCTTAAATTCAATTTTAATTAATTATCAATATTTCTTTTCTAATTACACATAAGAGCAGATAATTTTACTAATTAGGATCCTATCAAAACACACATAAATTTAAAAACTTTTTATGTCGCGTGTGATCCTAATCGAGATACATTAAGTGTAAAAATTAACCTGAGTTGTTTTGCCTTAGATTTTTCAAAATCTTTGGTCTCTTAATGTCCATCATCTTTGTCAGTCTCTTTCGTATCCATAACTCTCTTTATTTAATTCTTCATGATAAATCATCAATGGAACTTTAATACTGAAACACTCAATAAAATTGTTAATTCCACCAAAAATATCAACTTTTAATTATTTATCAAAATATGAGGATCAACATAAACAATAAAAACAAGCATAATTAAATTACATTTAATTAAGAGATACCTCTTCCAACGCTTTAGTCTCAAAGATAATAGCTCCCGAGGCGTGATTTAAGAAGACTCTTCCAAGAGCGTCTAGACACAATCAGAATAGGTATCGGTGAATGATTCTCTTAAAAGCAATATGTCACATCCCACCCCGGGCCCCAACGCCCGAGACCAAGCGTAACCTCAACTTGATGTTACCCGACTAACCATAAGTATTTATAAACTATTTACTGACATAGTTTTGCAAAAAGATATAAATATTTTACCAACTCAAAATTTAGTAGTTATAAAAAAATCGACTATTCCGTAATAAAACTACAAAAAGGTCCAACCTACTCACTTCCAACAACTGTCTTGCCAGCCTAAAAAATAAAACCACAAAATCCTCTGACTCTACCTAGCGCCAGTAGTGAACCCATATCTAGCTAAGGTACCTGAGATAAAATATTTTATCAGTGTATTGTTTTCATAATATAAAAATAATTTATGGATCAAGTATATTTATCAAACATCACCTTCCAAAATATAAATATAATCATATAATGAGCAGTAACAAAATCCCACAAATATCATTATGATAAAACAATTGAATTTAAGTCGGTCAAACTACTTTGATATATAATAAAATACGGTAAGATTTTCCAGAATATAATATAATCACACACTAAGTAGTATCAAATCCATAAATATCGTCAATATATAGCAACTTAATATAAATCAACCAATCAAATCACTTTTATAAAATAAAATACCATAAACATACTTATCTACTAGTCATAGGATCGTTTCACTTCACGATCAGGAGTTATAAAGGTATCGTAACTTGTACAAATGTGTAATCTAAGGTTACTATCAGTGTTAAAGCCATTTAATATATCTAATGGTAGAAACCAACACGTGGTATAAATCACCATATCATGATGATAATCCTCATCATCAACAACAACAATAATAACCACCTGTAAGACTTGCCCTCCTGTCAGGTCACAACACAACTTCCTACAGGACATACCCTTTTGTTAGGACCAATAACATCTTACAAGACATGCCCTCCTATCGGGACCACACTATGGTGTAGTAGTATAATAATAAAAGCTACTTTTCACATTTAACAAATTACTTGATCCATTTAACATTATAAAATAATCAATTTTAATAAACTTTTTTTTTTCTAATTTAGTACGAAAATATAATTTGAAAATTTACATAAAAGACAATACACTAACCTCGATATGAAATGCATACACTCACCTGTAAACCTAACAACGACTGAGCCTAATTTTAACTAAATAAATATAACATGATATGAAATGCATGACACTAAAATGAAATTTTTTCTATTTCCAAATTTCCTTAATTATATGAAATTTAGTAAACGCCAAATTTCTTAAGTAACTATTAACTATACAAAAATATTATAACAACAATAACAAATTTTTTCTGATTAATAATTTAATCTACTTAATATATATATATATATATATATATATATATATATATATATATATATACACACACACACACACACACACACACAAAAACCATACCTTTAGTAGAGAGTTGTATGAGAGAGAAATGCAAAACTCTTAGTTAGAGAGTTGCATGAGAGAGAAACGCAACAACCCAAAAAAACCAAAGAAAAATCATTTTCATATCTATATATATATAGAGAATGATCTCCTTATTCCTTATAATGTCAACTTCTTTTTGGCAAATGGCACGTGTACCATGTATATGTATGTGTGTTGTCTTCTCAAAAAGAAGATAACACACATATATTATATAAATTTTTTAATATATATATATATACTCACAAAATACCCTCCTAATATTAATAACATATTAATTATACCCAAAAGTTATTAGAAACTAAATTTTAAATACCATAATAACTCATAACAATTTAAGGTAAAATTTAAATAATACAATGGACCCTATTATTTTCAAAATGTTCGAAAATGCATATAAAAATATGCACATGTAAAAAGATTCGGTCTTACACAACACAAGTGTATTGCCTCTAGTAGTATCCACACAAAAAACTTCAAAAAAGAAATGTGTTCTTGCAATTTCTAAGAATCGGGTCCTAATCCCAAGAAACTAAAATAACCCTGATTTGAATCTTGGTGATAGTAAGATTCAAATCAGTGAGTGCGAATTACGAAAAGTAGAAAATCTCAAACAAAACAATGACTTTGCCAAAATTTCCCAAGAGAGGATGGAATCTTGTGTGGTCTCTCTACTTATGGTATATGTTAAAGGTTCAAAACCCTAAACACCTTCTTTCTGTTTTGTCCCCAAAGTTCTAAAGTTCAACATTGCTACCATCTATTTTTCAAGGATTTTTCTAACTTCTATTTTCTATTGTGTGTGATCCATAAGGTCATACCAAAAGTTGGATGGTGAAACTAAAATAACTTTGATTTGAATCCTGGTGGTAGTAAGATTCAAATCAGTGAGTGCGAATTACGAAAAATAGAAAATCTCAAACAAAACAATGAATTTGCCAAAATTTCCCAAGGGAGGATGAAATCGTGTGTGGTCTCTCTACTTATGGTATATGTCAAAGGTTTAAAATCCTAAACCCTTTCTTTCTGTTTTCTCCCCAAAGTAATAAAGTTCAACATTGCTACCATTCATTTTTCAAGGATTTTTCTAACTTCTATTTTCTATTGTGTGTGATCCATAAGGTCATACCAAAAGTTGGATGGGGAAAATAATTAATTAATTAATCATTTTATTAACCAATAAATTAATTAAATTTTGAACAATTCCAATTTTGTACTTAGAAAACACTTATCCCCTAAGGAATTTTCTCCTGTTGTAAGTCACATCTATCCACATATTACAGCTATGTCTAGTTGATATGAATTTCACCAAGAAAACCTCTTCAGGTATAAATTTCGTAATTACTAGTAACACCAATTGGAATTAACCCAATTTTCACACTGCTTTGGCCAAAGATTTGTGTGAATTATATTAAATCGAATCACATAGGGCACGTCTCTCTTTGTTGAGAATGATGGATCCTATCTTGCATACTTATATATTCATATGTATGTCCTACTATACCCAATTAATGCCTTTGAGGTCTCGTGACTAGAGTACATACTTAGTAGTATTAAATCATAGCAATCCATATATGTAATATATAGTACCTCAAGTCAAAATATCACAACTACAATCATACTGATGCACCTCAAATTTTGTTGAAAGTCAAGGAAGTAGAGATCAGGAAGAAGAGGAAAACAAGTTTCCATTCTTCCCCCTTAAAATCCATTCATTTTTTTAAAATGGTTTTCAAGGGCTTTTCCAGGTGTCAGTTTTGAAAACTTTCTTTGGGCAGGATTTCATTAGAAAAAGTAGTCTCCATCTAGCATGGGTTAAATGGTGTGCTAGGTGGTGGCCGCAATTCATGCGCTGCCACTTTCACCGTAAACGTACGGATCAAGTTTTAGTATAATAGACCTTTCGGTTGGGTATCGTATCCACAGGGATTGGATGAGATTACTAACGAGTATCGCGATTGTCATAACCCGACTTTATCTAGGTGACAAAAATGGAATATAATTAATACTAATACTAAAATACTACTTTAACTATACTAATTACTAATACGAGATAGTTATGGGATGGATTATCTAGGGATTAACTTTATTTACTTAAATACGTTTGATATCGTTTAGTTTACCATAATGGTATTCGACCTATTTGACAATCTCGGTATCTAAAACTCCTCCTCCACCTCTCCCGAGTGTAAGATGGGGGATGTAAAGAAACTTCGTATCAATGAAGAAGTCCCCCTCAATGTCTTAACGACCCTAGGTTGCGTGAGTCTTGACCCAACCTCATTGATTGCACACAAAACCTCAGTTCGAAAACTCCCTCGCTACCTCTCTTAAGTGTAAGACGAGGGATATAACGTGATTTTGTGTCAATGAAGAAGTCTTCCTCAACGTCTTAATGGCCCTAGGTCACGTGAGTCTCGCCCCAACGTCATTGATTTCATGCGTTATGTTTACCCTATCGACAATCTTAGTTCTAAAATTCCCTACCACCTCTCCCGAGTATAAGACGAGGGAATAAGCGACTTCGAGTCAATACCAAAGTCTTCCTCAACGTCTAAATGACCCTAGGTCACATGAGTCTTGCCCCAACGTCATAGATTGTCCACAATCCTAACCCCGACCAGGTTATTGGATTGTGGCGTTTGTTTATTCTAATTCGAATCAGGGATTTGTCAAACCTTGTATTCTCGATATATAAATCTAAGCACAATAAACAAATAATATAATAAACACACTCAAACATTGAAGAACAATCATCAAAGAAACGCAACTAAAGCAAAACTACATTTTTATAAACGATATTAATCCCATACATAATCCATGTTTAACTTATGGCCATAGCCGTTTATACAATTGAAACTAGGCTAAACATGCTCAAACATACATAGAAGATAAGAAATAAAAGGAAAAACGGATGAACTTAGCCGATATCCGAAGATTAGCCGCTAAAACCATCCACCGAACGATTCTCATTCTCCGCGTGTTGATCTTCTCCTTCGAATATGTTTGAGCACTCCTCATACTCTCTCTATATCCTAACCTAATCCTTAAGGGTTTTAATGGCCGAAGAGGGTGAAGGAGAAAGGAGGAAAGGGGTATAAATAGACAAAATATCTAAAATAAATATTTAACACTGCGTGGAGGCCACCACCACGTCAGTAGAGTATGTCGGTTAATGTTCGCCTAGGCGGTGGATTGGGAAAAATTTTCTGTTGGTTCACCGCCGCAGCGCTGGGTAGTCAGTAGCCTATTTTGTTCTCTACTTCTTCACCGCTGCGGCGGTGGTCCGTCAGTGGCCTTTGGTCTTTCTCAGCATCATCACTGCCGCGATGGTGGCTTGTTTGCATAATCTTTCCATCTTGCTCATTTTTCCACTGTTCTCTGACCGTTCTCGATACGATTTGCTTGTTTATGCTCCGATTTCATACCTTTTCACTCATACACATAGCTGTTTTAATACAAAAAGAATGAAAACATATAAAAATAACTGTAAACGTACTTGAAAACTAATAAATTTGGGTTGGAAATATAGGGATAATTTACACCTATCACTAGGTCAACGAGATTTCTAGAAATTTACCTTTTATTTTGGAATGGCTCGTGTTTTAACTCGTAATGGTCTTATACCAGAGATTTCTTCAAATTCAGTGGTCAATTATGCTCGGGAAAGGTTTTACGCACCCCAAGACACCCGTCCGAAGATGGTACCTTAGTCTAAATAGATATTCACTTTTAAACAAAATTCAAGTAATTTTCTTTGGTTTTGGTCAACAAAATAATTCCCTTTTTTAAGTTTTTATCTTTTTTATGTATTTTTATGATGTAAAGAAAGCAGGTAAGCTTTAATTAAACTATCAACAACAAGCAATAACTGTATATGAAATGAAAAAGTTGTTATATTTTTTTGACGCTTGAACCTTGTAAAGGTTGCCTACATATCCCCGTTAACATGGGGAATTAGGTCAAAACATAGTTCATTTGTTCAAGATGAACTGATTTTATGGGATAGGTGACCGAACCCGTACGTGGGTTACATACGTACCTTGACAAGTAACCAAGGATCAGGTTAGCAAGTAATTCATTTGTGCAAAATGATTGATTTTATTTGATTTTAGTTATTAGACAAGACATGAATCATACTATGATATGTGAATAATCTCTTTGATTTTGTCAAGAACACCACAACCGAACTCATTTTTTTTAGGCAAGATTAGTGTTTATATTTGAGTTGTTAGTTAAAAAAGAAAGAAAATACATAGTATATATTCCAGTCCTACTCATAACTAAGAAAGATGAAAACATTTCTAAAGAAGGTGCACACATATCCCTAAAGGAATAGAGGTCATTCCTTTATCCTGAATTTTTAACCACAAGGGTCTCGACGGTGTAGTGTGTGTGTGTGTGTATATAAGATGTCAATCCATGAGCTGAAGACTTAGTGTCAGTCTATGATATTAATGTTTATCATAAATTAAAGTCAATTATTAATAGTATATGGTTATATTAACAGCTAATAGAGTTCAATTTGATGTGTTCACGAGAGAATCACAAAGACAATGCACAACTTGTGGTGCGATAGATGTTTTGTCAGAATCCTCACATGTTCTTGGATGTTTTTGGTCCTCACATATTCTTAACATGTTCTTGGATGTTCTTAATATTTTTGAACCATTTTGACATGGTTTGATGATTTTGACATGTTTTGATATTTTTTTTGCTTGATTACAGGTTGTATCTGTTATGTATATGAAATATAAACATATAAACTATAGGAACATGCTATGTACAAGAAAAATAGACATATTTAAGACAATATAAAAGGATATTCAAGAAACATACCTAGATTACGGGAGAGGTCTCTCCCTAAATTATTACCTTCTTCTTATTCTTGTGATCTTCTCGGTTGTTCTCGATCGTAGTTAACCTCTTAAGATGTGCCTCCAAGATCCTCAAGAACTCTTTTAGGATAGTATTTTGGCAGATTTTTGAGGTGTTTATTGAATAAAAAACTTGAAAATCCTAGAGACCTGAGAGTGGAAGTCGAGCCTGGAGAAAGAAATGATTGGTTCAAGCTCTTTTAAATCTGAAAATAGGCCATTGTATTTATAGATTGAGGGGTCTGCGCATTGGCCAATGCGTAGGCCATCTCAGCCTATTCCTTAGGTTCTGTTTGGCTTAGGGGTCATCCCTTCTTGTCTTAATATTGAATATTTTTGGACGAATTTGCAAGATTTGATAAGATTTGATAAGATTTGGTAATTATTATCAAATATTTAAATATCTAAGTGCAATAATTGGCAATCATTGGTAATGATTAGCAATCATTAGTCATCATATTCCTTCCTTGGATATGATTGGTTGCACATGGGGTCATTTATGGCATGATGTGACATTTTTGGTTTGGTTTAGTGACTAAATACTGGTTACTTTTACTATTTTGGTTTGGTTGTCATTAATGATTTAGAAGTTCTTTGAATATAGTCTTGATTTTTCATTTAGCATTTAATGCATGATGGTGGCACTTGATGTGATGGGCATTGAATCGGTTCAAGTTGGATTGAATCGGTTCGATTTGCCTTGTAACAGGTAGTCACATTTCAAGTGTTTCGGTTATCCCTTAGATATTTTGATCAAAATATCTTAATACCTTGTATGTGGTCCATACATGTCATCCCAAGTATTGAATGCTTGATGGGATTGACATTTAATATCTTGATTAAGTGTATGCTTAGGTGCTGAACATGATTGGTTGGTTTCGATAACTGTTAGTTACTCCTTAAGTAACTTGGTTCCTTCCTCAAATATTTTGGTAGAGAATATCTTAGGAATATATTGGGCATTTAATTCTCATTAATGAGTCATTAAATGGTTGGTAGGGCCCTTGATTCAATGAGCTTTGATGGCTAGTCAAGATGATTTCGATTTGGTCAATTTCGAATCGAGTCCTAATCCTTAGTTACTTTGGTAACTTGGACTTGTCATGACAATTCTGTGACTAGATTTAGGACTTTTTGGATTTTATTTATGTATATTATAACTTTAAACAAATATTTGATGAAATATTTTTGGTGTCAAATAGACGAAACCTATGATAGTAAATGTTTTGGGATCAAAGTAGGAAACAGAGATAAATTGGTGAAATTTCCTATAATTAAAAAGTAGAAACTAATTTTATTTATATTAAAGGTGATAAAATCATCCTTTAATAAAGTCATATTAGTCCCCCTTTAACTTTAGGAATTTCGAGATTAACCCGAAACGTTTACTTAACCAAATTCAGTCTAATTTGACTGTTTTCTGCTTTTATTTTCTTTTTCGGTTTTTTTCTTTCTGTATTATCCAGTGTGATCTAAGGTAGAAATTAATTCTCTTTAAACCTCAGTTTAAAGTTTATCTGAACTCGTACTTTCAATTTGACACTAACTAGGCAGGACAAAATGCAGTATCTACACATACCTTAGACATCCTATTTTGACATTGAGCAAAGCTACCGTGTAAGATATCATGAATGATCACGTCTCGTCCCTTACTACACTAGTGAGTCCCATTGTGGTTGTTCTAGTATTTGATACTAATAATTTGAGACTCGCCACTCTCAAAGAGAAAATAACAGAACAAGCTAATCTAAATTGTTAAAGATCAGTTTTCAACAATCTAATACCGACTAGGAATAATTAATAATATCAACTTACCAAGGTCACATTTGGTAACTATTTCTATTCCCTAATTTTTGTTCCCGCTATAAAAATTTGGGGATTAATGTACAAAAACCTTTTTGGTAATCATGTTTTTGTTCCCAAAATTTGGGAGTATTTCTTAAATTCCTTTAGAATATGAGAAACAAAAGAATGTTGATTCCTATTTACTCCCACAAAACTATTCCCACCACCACCCCCTTGGCTACCACAACCACGCCTGCTAAGAAACATGTATATTTATTGTTGATAAGAGAAAATTCGGACAGAAGCTATAATGGTGCCATGTGTCCTCAAACACACCCACTGGCTCAAGAACTCTAGAATTGGTCGGTTGAAAGGGCCTATCTCTATACTCGCTCTGGGTTATTCCTTCTAGGGCATAAGTGCTACTATGCTCCCGCTCCAAAGGTGGTCAAAGTTGCCTCTCCCACAAAGGAAAGTATCATTGTCATAACAGTCCCACAATCTCTGTCTGCCATCCCAACCAACTATATGGAAATGGGATCGAGATATACGCCATTGCCATATCGGTATCCAGAGAATCAGGGAAGGCTTGACAAACAAGTCTCCTCCTTTGCTATATAAAGGTTAGAACCCTAAAGGTCGGAGGTATGTGAAATCTTACATCGTCTTGCGAAACAGCTTTTATGCTTACTGTATTAATACACATTTTTCTTAGTACCATCAACTGATTCTGACACCGGATGTGCAACGCTAGTAGGGCCATCCGAGGTGTATTATTTTGCAGGATCCAAACTGAGAGACAGTGAGAAACCACAAGTGTAATACCCCCAAAATTTGTATTTTTGAAAATATTAGTTTATATAAGTTTAACATTTTTGGGTCGGTTTTATAAATTTCTGGTATAAATAATATTTGAAAATTTTTGGGGTTAAGTGTTAATTTTAAATTGACTTTTAATTGTTTTGGGACTATGTGTTATTCAAAATTTACTTTTAAGAGTTTTGGGGATATAATTAATTTTTTCTTTATTTTAAGAAGGTGATTAGTGAAATTTTTAATATTGATGACTCATGATTTCATTTCATGAGTCACCCGTTAAGTGTTAATAGTATAATATGACAATAATAATGATAGCAATTTCACTAATGATCAACTTCTTCCATTATATATATATAAAAAAAACCCGATGATCAATTTCTTCGACTATATATATATATATAGGATTCTATATATATATGTTAAGTTATACACTTTGAAGGATTTTTTAGAGAGAAAAAAATGGATTTCAGTTCGAATTTCGGTTTCGAATTTCAGGTAGAATTTCTACTATTGTGCTATTATTGTGTAATTTATGCTATTATTGTGTGTTGAATTTTAACTGTTAAATTTTATGAAATAATTATGATTATGTGAAAATCATGTCAAGGTGTTTTATTTGTCGCGTTAATTAAATGAACGTATTAGAGTGGTTGGAGTTTTACTGAGCGTTGGCTCGCAATCCCACAATTTGATTGTAGGGTCGGTGAGAACAAAATGGCAACAATAATTATATTAGAATTTTTGTTTGTAATAATTGTAGTTAATATTTACCATTGTAAAAATTGACTTGGAAATTAATTATTAGTGAAATAATTATCACAATTGATATATCAATTATTATTATTATAACTGATACATCAATTAAGGCCATTCTAATATATATATATATATATATATATATATATATATATATATCATGGTTGTTAATATTAATAATTTTCAAAAATTATGATATTATTATTGATGATAATATCAATAATATGATAATTGATCTTATCTAATACAAACTGACTAGTTATGGTGATCCTTCCATATTAAACATATCTTTTTCTTCCAATTAATTATGGAAATATGTATAAGTGTTGATTGGAGAAGTGAGACAACACCAAGAATTTGTAGTGAAATTTCTATGTAAAATTGTAATAGTTGTATTTATTATTCATTGTTGTAAAATCGAATTGATAAATCGATAAATTATAAATTTGATAATTATAATTATCGCTGCTGGATTGTAAATTAAAACATTTTATAAAATGAATTATTAATTACTTGTCACCATTGTATTTTAAAATTTATAAGATTTTATAGAATGAAATTTTGGTCGATCGACTTTAGTGTTAATTCTCCAATATAAGAAACCGCGTGGCAGCCCTGAAAAATCGGGTCGTTACAGATTAGCCCCATAACTCAAACGTGATACACACATACACACACACACACACACATACGTATACATATATATATATATATATATATATATATATATATAAGAAAAGAAAGAGAAAAAGTGAGATACCTGTTCCTGTTTTTTTTTCTTTCCTGGGCGAGAGCTAGTTTTTTTTTTCCCCCCTTGTTGTTGTATGTAGGCATGTATATATATATATATAATTATATATAAAAAAAATATATACGGGGTTCGAGAAATATAGTAGGTATAGATAAATCTAATTTTCGAAGAATACAATTTAAGATAAAAATTACAAATTTTACTAAAACGATAATTTGTAGTATTTTGTTGACAAATAAAATTTTTAACGGTCGATTAATATTTTTCTACAAATTTAAATTATTAACACGAAATTTTTTGTAATCGTTACTATAATAATTTTCGTACAGTTAATAATGACATAGAAAAATGGGCATGTAGTAATTTTGTATAATCAAAATTTGGGGAATGCAAAATGATGCATTTTAGGGCCACACATTGCATATTAGGGTTATTTTAAATAAATTATTAATTTTGGCCCCATCGTTGTTAGGTTCACAGGCGACGCTGCCCGCGTAGTATTTCGGTGATAGTGTTTTTGTAGCATAAAATTCGAGGTGAGTGTACTGTCTTCTATATAAATTGTTAAATTATATTTTCATACTAAAATGTGAAAAAAAATGGTTTATTAAAATGGATCATTTTATAACGTTATGTGGATCAAGTAGATTTTTAAATGTGAAAAATGGTTTATTATCCGACTATGCCATAGTCATCTTCTCGTCCAGAGGGCATGTCCGACGAGATGTGGATATATTGTTACCTATCAGACAAGTCCTGCAGCCTGTTAAGTAAGTCCTACAGGGTAGATATTTGTTGTTACCTATCAGACAAGTCCTGCATGGTGGATATTTGTTGTTACCTGTTAGGCAAGTCCTGCCGGGTGGATATTTGTTGTTACCTATCAAGTAGGTCTTGCAGGGTAGATATATGTTGACCTGTCAGGAGTGCAAATCCTGCGAGTGGTTCCCTCTACCATTGAGGATATTAAATGGCATTAGCACTGATAGCCACCTTAGATGGCACATTGTACATGTTACGGTACCATCATAACTCCCAATCGTGAGGTGAAACGATCCTATGACTGGTAGAAAAATATGAGTGCGGTATTTTATTATATGTCAAAATGTTTGGTCTGATTGATTTAAATACCTTATCATATTGCAATGATGACAGTGGAATTTTATTCTGGCTTGGTGTACGGTTATATTACATTATATTTGGAAAAGTGGTATTTGATAATTATGCTTGATCCATAAAATATTTTTATATTATGAAGACAGTACACCGATAAAATATTTGATTTTAGGTGTCACAGCTAGAGACAAGTTCACTACTGGCACTAGGTAGAGTCAAGAAGTGGGGTCGTTTTGGAGAGTTAGCTGGATAGGTGTGAACCGTGAAAGGTTCAATTTTCTTTTTCTAGTTTTGTTATAAATATTTGGGATATGTGTATTCCTAAATTCTGAAGTGAATAAATATATTTTTTTGAAAAAAAAATATAGCAGTGCATATGTGTGTATATATATATATATATATTGATCGGTCAGGTAACGTCGAGTCGACGTCACGCCCGGCCTCGGGCGATAGGGGCCCGGGGAGGGGTGTGACAATACCCCAAAAATTTGTATTTTTGAAAATAGTAATTTATATAAGTTTAACATTTTTGGGTTGGTTTTATAAATTTCTAGTATAAATAATATTTGAAAATTTTTGGGGTCAAGTGTTAATTTTAAATTGACTTTTAATTGTTTTGGGACTATTGTATTATTCAAAATTTGTTTTTAAGAGTTTTGGGATATAATTAATATTTTCTTTATTTTAAGAAGGTCATTAGTGAAAGTTTTAATATTGATGACTCATGATTTCATTTCATGAGTCACCAGTTATGTGTTAATATTATAATATAATAATAATAATAATGATAGCTGTTGGTGTATAAAACTGGTACACACATCGAGTCTGGTCCATTCGTATAACAGGTGGTCTTCTTGCTAAGGTGGAGTCGTTGGTTGAAAAGTCCTTGTGTGAGCTGTGTTGGGTCCTGGGAAGACTGACCTACTATGTCCAGAGTCCTGCTCCTTAGGGAGTGTACCTGCAGAAGGCCCAGAACGAGATTTGTCCCAATAAAGCCCCTACGCCGTAGTAATCAGTGCTTAGAGAGAAAATGTACAGAATATAGTAAGCAAACAAATAAACTCACGTGTAATGTAAGTCATTAAAGCGTACCTCAGGCTTACATAACCCCTGATATATATAGGCGTTGGGGATGATTAGTCGGGCCTAAACACGATTAATTAGTCGAAACCCTGTATTTAGCCGATAATCTGGGACGTTTAGGAGATAACCATTGGGCTTGGGCTTTTGGGCCTATTTGGTGAAGCCCGCGGGTTTTTATAAGGCCTGCGGCGGTGAGCTGGTGAAGGAGTGTGGAGATCCGTGGAGTCTTGGAGAAAAAAACAAGGTGAAAAGGAGAGCCAGTCGAGGTGAGCGGCTGAGTCCTTGAAACTGATTGCCGAGGGCACAGCGCAGAGCTCAGAGCGGCACGTCCTTGCAAGGCTTCTAGCTCATCTCTAGGTGCAAATGAGATTGCAGGGAGGATCTGTAGTCGGCGTATGCTCCAACGTGGAATTGTGGATTCCGGAATATGTTCCTGTCATTGCGAGGGTTGACACGTGGCTGGGTCCCATGTGCTGACTCAGAGGTGCCCAAAAATACCCTCATCAGTTTCCCCCTAGCCCTGTACGGCGAGGGGAGCGAGACGGTCAATGATATCAATTCCTAGCTGAAAAGTGCATCCTGGAGACTTCGAAGCGTGAGAAACACCTCTGATTGACACTTTTTCAAGAGTTAGTTTTTTCTTGAGGAGCTTATTCGAAATAGGCCTCTATACGGTTAGGATCCAGGGTCACGTAGCATGGCAGGGCGGTCCCGAATTTCTTCGATTTTCAGGACGACAATTTTTTAGGAGTTGAAGTTTTTAGATGAGCTAATTTGAAATACGCTTCCCTACGGCCAAGGTCCGGGGTCAGGTAGCACAGTAGGGCGACCCCAAATTTTTTCGGTTTCACGGCGATGATTTTTCAAGAGTTGAACTTTTTTAAAGGAGCTAAATTAAAATACGCTCCCATATGGCTGGGGTCCGGGGTCAAGTAGCACGGTAGGGCGACCCTGAATTTTTTCGGTTTCACGGCGACGATTTTTCAAGAGTTGAACTTTTTTAGAGGAGCTAAATTGAAATACGTTCCCATATGGCCTGGTTCCGGGGTCAAGTAGCACGGTAGGGCGGCCTCAATTTTTTTCGATTTTCAGGGCGACACACATTCACCGTGAACAAGCCCTGAGGACGGATTGATCTGTACCGCGGAGAGAATTGAGACGAGCCCTAGGAAATGAGGAGTACAAGCCGAGCGTACGAGGAGTCGAGTCACCCCTGAGGGTACCGCAGGATGGGCAGGCCCCAAAAGGGGCTAGTGGCGTGCATGCGCACCTAGGTGGCGCGCGTGCGCGCCTGGTGCGTCTGTCGATGCACCCGTCAATCCAGGGCCGACTTTCTTATAAATAGAGAGTAGAGGCCTCATTTAAACGCATTCGAGTTCTATCATCGTTTCCTAAGAAGTTTCTTTATATGGTATTATTTTTATTTTTAAAATGTTCTTTAACGTTTCTAGTTCTGAATATTCTTTCTCCTTTGAGAGTAGCTCAGGGAGAAGTTCAGGCTCCGGCACGTCGGAGCGAACCCCCCTCTACTGAGGATGTCGGACGGCGCAGGGGCGCCCTGAACTCGTCTTCTTCCTCCCTGGTGGTTCGAACACCATCGCCCAGGGGAAAACCCTCCCGGGCTGACCTGGTGTCCGTGATCGGTTTCCCTGACGAGCACGGAGGAGAAGGCTCCTCACGGGAGCCCATTTTTGTTGCCATTCTAGAGGAGGAGGATCGCGTAACACAGACAGTGTTCCTCCAAGCCATTCCCCTGGTGCCGTGGCCCGTCTGCGGTCCAAGACCCGAGATTTTGCACTCCGTTATTCCCGTTCGGAGTCCCATTTGGGATCTCCAATCCAACGTAACCGAGAAGGACCTGGTGAAAGCTCGTAGCCTATACACCTTCCCGGATTCTATCGTGACGAGGATGCCTTATGCTGATTAAAGGGCACATTAGCCACCCCCGGGATTTATTACCGTGTTCCTCCACCAGCTGACCGCCGGACTTCGCTTTCCCATTCACCCCTGGGTCCGAGCGGTCTACGTGGAGCTTGGTCAGTGCCCCTCACAACTGGCTCTGGTTAGTACAAAGATAGTGATAACGGCATACATTATCTTCAAGGCGGAAGGGATTGAACCGAGCCTGGAATTTTTTAGTGCTCTCTTCTTTGGCAAGTCTCTGCCGTCGTGTGCTAGGCTATGTTACGTATCCTCTAAGTCGGCATTCCTAACTAACATGGAAGCCCACGCGCTAAAGTGAAAGCCGAGGTACTTTTACCTTGGTGGCGATGGCTGGGGGTTCAGCCCTGATGAGAAGGACCACCTGAATCCCATTCAGCGACGCTGGGGAAAAACTGGTAAGGAAATCTCGGGGATGGCTGATGGAACGGTGCTCCAGGCACTTTGCGCTTATTGGGTTCCTGTTGTTTTTTTTTTTTTTTTTTTTTTTTTTTTTTTTTTTTTTTTTTTTGTACAGAGCGCGGAAAACTGAGTAAGAAGTTGCATAAGGCACTGGAGTTGCACCCTGAGATCGCTGCGCAGAGAGAGAGGATCCTAAGGACACCCTTCAACCAATTAAATGAGTTGCTGAGCTCGACCCTATACGATATCTACTTCTACCAAGATCCGTCTCTGCCCCCTGCTGAGCTCCCGTCGAGGCCTGAGAACAGTAAGAATTTTTTCTGATCGTTCATTTTTCATGCCAAATATCCGATATTCTGAGTCGTGATTTCCTAGCAGGTATGGACAACGTTGCTTTGTTGAGGAAGATTGCTACTAAGAGAAAGGCTGGGGCTATAGGGAGCCCCAGTGTTGAGCAGGGACAATCCTCCAAGGGTGGTACTCCACTTTCTTAGTCTCCGACCCGCACCAGGTCAAAGACCGGAGAGTCTTGCCCCAAAGCACGAGGGTCAGACACTAGGGTGACTCCTCAGGAGAGGGGCAAGCGCCCTGCTGGGGAACCGACCAAGCAAGGCACACAATAGGGCAGGCGTCTCTCAAAGCCAGCACTAGCTGCTCCTATCCCTCTTGAGGCTCGTCCTGATTTCTTCGGAGTCGGGAATAGTGGGGTGGAGGTCAACACTCGCCTGTTGGACAACCCAGTGCTCGCACCGGGGTTTCTGGGTCGAGTGACCCCTCCGGCTGATATGAGAAAAATCGCCAGTACCAGCCTTGAGCGACTTGCCGGAGACGTCTACAGAGACCTGCCGGGGGTAAGTGCTTCAGTCTTTCTTAGCACTTATATGCTTTGCAAATCATCTTAAATTTCTCAAACATGTTCTCATCTACCCAATTTGTTTATCTCGACAGGCTGCCCTTTGGTATCACTGGCTGGCAGACCAGATATTCTCTGAAAGCGGACTCCTCGCCAAGGTGGATTGTCAACGAACCTCTCTAAAAAAAAAGTGACGAGGTGGAGGCCAAACTCCGCACTGATCTGTCCGCCCTTCGGACGGAGAATCTTGGACTCCGGACTGATAAGCAAAATCTCAACTCGTAGATTGATAAACTCGAGGCTAAGTTAGCCTCATACAAACGACGCGCTAAAGACCAAGAGCAGAAGTCTCAGGCCATCGCTGCCCAGGCCAGGGAGAAGGGCAAATCAGAGGTAGTGGAACAGTGGAAGGAGGGCCCTGGGTATGAAGAGCTTCGGGAGAATATGACCAGTGACTTCCTAGAGGCTGGAAACAAGGCCACAATGAACGCCATCCACCACTTGCACCCTGAATTCTCTCTTGTCTATGTGGAGATGGAGTTCTCTGAGCCAGAGGGCGATACCGAGCATGAAGGCGCTGGGTAGAAAGATGCTGAGGGGGACGGTGCTATTGAGGGTGCCACTGAAGAGGGTGAGCTTGACGTTTCTTCTCCCCTCCCGGACACTCCTCACTTTGAGGGCGGGGATGACTAACCTCTGGGCCGTTGCTTCCCCAGCACCCGAGTTTTTGTTGACTTTTTACTTATTCTTTTTGTCGACTTGCATTGGGTAGATGATCCCCTCTTTTTGTAATGGGCTGATGACCCTTTCTTGTACATCTTCTGAACATATGAATGTAAATTATCTTTTGCGTACTTCAGCAACTCTATCCTTCTTCCCGACATTTTTGCCACGCCATTCTCTACCTGGCATGATTTTTAGAGTTGTAAAATTTTGAAAAGTTTATAAATCATTCAAGAACTTCTCGTCTCTGTCCAGGGCTTTGGACCACTACCCCCCCAATCCAGGACATGAGTTGATCGCGAGCAAATTGTGTCGTGGACTTAGGAGGAGTACTTCCTAGGGTACCTGGTCCTCTCAGTCCGCAGGGGCATAACGCGGTAGTTGGACCCCTGCAGCCGGTCATTGGGGAGTTTTCCATAGTCAAGATCATTCAAAAACCCTTTCAGGTTATCTCTATTTAGTCCATGCAGGAGCACCTTCCCTTTTAGAACGTCGGACTAATAGTCGACTAGTAGGGAGAAGTACTTGGCTGTAGGCCCTCAGACCCCATCAATGCCCCGCCCTTGGTGGATGACCTCAGTCTATCCCCGGGTACAGACTATTGACTTCTGGAGAGGGTCTAGTTGTCACCCTCGACGCTGAGCGTCAGGATGAGTTTTGTGGAGAGTCCTCTCCGATGTTGAGCGTTGGGAGGCCGTTTAGGGAGAATCACTCACGACTTTGTGGGTCGGGATGTCGTTTGCTTGGAGGAGCACAAGGAACATTGTACACAACATCTTGTTTATTTGGATAAGCAAAAACCATTACACCGTACAAAGCAAAAGTTATTTACAAAGGGGGAGTTTCCCCATAGAAGTAGCGCTTCAGATGATCGACGTTCCACGGGTGCCTGAGTAGCACATCGTCCTCTGTTTGAATATCGTAGGTACCTGGACGCATGATCCCAGTGACCCTATATGGACCTTCCCAAGTGGGGGCTAGCTTCCCGACGCCTTGTTCTTTGGTAGCCAAAGTGACTTTTCTGAAAACAAGGTCACCGATATCAAAGGAACGAGGGCGGACTCGTCGGTCGTAGTATCTCGCTACCCTTTGGTGGTAGGCAGCTTGCTGAATCTAGGCCTGTTCCCTTCGCTCTTCAAGGAGGTCAAGGCTCAGTGATAACGCCACATTATTTTTGATTTGATCACAGGCCTCGGTAAATCGGAGAGTTTGTACGCTCATTTCTGTGGGGATGATGGCCTCGAAGCCGATGGCCATCGCAAAATGTGTTTCTCCAGTTGTAGTTCTTGGAGTGGTGTGGTACGCCCAGAGGACAGGGTAGATGTCTTCCACCCACCATCCTTTTGATTTATCAAGTCTTGTTTTCAACCCGTGTAAAAGGGTCCTGTTTGTAACTTCCACTTGGCCATTCGATTAAGGGTGGCTAAGGGAGGCAAAATTTGTCCTGATCTCTAGCTTGGCACAGAAGGTGATGAAGAGAAAGTTGTCGAACTGGGTACCAATGTCGGACACAATCGCTCTTAGGACCCCAAATCGGCACACTATGCTCTTCCACGCAAAGTCATGAATTTTTTCCTTGGTGATTTGCGCCAATGGCTCAGCCTCGACCCACTTTGTGAAATAATCGATGGCAACGATCAGGAACTTCCTCTACCCGGTCCCTTGGGAGAAGGGCACGGGCAGGTTAATGCCCCACTAAGCAAAGGGCCATGGGCTTGTCATCGGAACTAATACGGTGGGAGGAGCGTGAGGGTGTAGGGCAAATCTCTGACACTTATCACATTTCTTAACAAATTCCATGGCATCCTTATGTATTTTGGGCTAGAAATATCCTTGGCGGAGTAGTTTTCAGGCGAGGGACCTACCCCCTGAGTGGTTGTCGCACAATCCTTCGTGAGTTTCGCTCAGGACATACTTGGCTTTTTCAAGACGGAGACATCTGGAACAGGGGCCTGAGAATGATTTCCGGTGAAGAACTCTATCAATGAGAGTGTACCTTGCTGCCCGGTAGCGTATCTTTCTGGCATCCGTCCGATCTTCTGGGAGGGTACCTCGCTCTAGGTACTGCTTGATTGGGTCCATCCAAGTTGACTGATCAGTGAGTTCACCAATAGTGGCCATAGGATCTGAGGTTGCAATGCTTGGGGTGTCAAGGTACTCCACATGGATGCTCATTTTCAGAGTCCATTCGACTGTCGAGGCGAGATTCGCCAGGGCGTCAGCGTGCCTGTTTTCTTCGCACGGGATTTGAGACACTTGGATTTTTTCAAAATTCGTCATAAGTGCTCTGACCCTTTCCAAGTATGCCAACATACTTGGATCCTTTGCCATGTAGCCATTGTTAACCTGGTTGACCACGAGTTGCGAGTCACAAAAGACCATGAGAGTTTGCACGTTGAATTCCCTCGCCAAACGGAGACCAGCGAGCAAGGCTTTGTCCTTAGCTTCATTGTTCGTAGCCCTAAACCCGAGTCGGAGAGCGTATTCAACAATTTCTTTATCAGGGGCTACCAGAATCATTCCGGCCCCACAACCGCTTACATTGGATGATCCATCTGTGAAGAGCTGCCACGTTGTCGGGTCAAAGTTGCATGGGTTGGAGAAGGTCCTCGGGTCTCCCGGAGATAGAGGCCTCTGATGATTTACTCCCAGATCCTGCTCTTCTGGGAAGGTAAGCTCGGCGATGAAATCGGCGAGGACTTGGCCTTTGACGGCCGTTCTCGGCCGATATTCAATATGGAACTGTCCTAGCTCAAAACTGTACTTTATCAGCCTTCCTGAGACGTCAGGAGAATGCAGGATCTGCTTTAGGGGTTGGTCCGTCAGAACCACAATGGTGTGCGCCTGGAAATATTGCCGAAGTATTCTGGAGGCAATCAGCAGAGCATAGGCTAACTTTTCAAATTTTGAGTATTTGGTCTCAGCATCAAGGAGGACCCTGCTGGAGTAGTACACCGGGTTTTGGACACTATTTTCCTCCTTCACCAAGGCCGCGCTCACCACAATTAAGGAAGCAAAAATGTATAAAAACAACTCTTCCCCTACCTTGGGAGTGCTGAGTAGAGGAGTTGAGGAGAGGTAACGTTTCAGATCACGAAATGCAGCTTCACACTCACTTGTCCAGTTAAAGTCTTTGTTCCCACGAAGCACCTTAAAAAAGGGTAAACACCATTCTGAAGACTTAAAGATGAAACAGTTTAGGGCTGCAAGCCTGCCAGTCAACATTTGGATCTCCTTCTTTGAATGGGGTGAGGACATGTCGAGTATAGCGGTGATTTGGTCAGGGTTGGCATCACTTCCGTGCTGAGAGACCATATAACCAAGGAACTTCCCTGCAGAGACGCCAAAGATACACTTGGTGGGGTTGAGCTTCATCTGGTGGGTTCTCAACGTGTCAAAACATTGCTGGAGGTGCGCTATGTGATTGGGAGCTCGCAAGCTTTTTACCAGCATATCATCAATGTAAACCTCCATAGTCTTGCCAATCTCCTCCTTGAACATCTTGTTGACCAACCTCTGGTAGGTGGCTCCAGCGTTATGCAGGCCGAAGGGCATCACCTTGTAGCAGTATGTCCCCATGTTTGTAATGAAGGACGTCTTACTCTTATTAGGGGGAAACAAGGGGATCTGATTGTAGCCGGCATATGCATCCAGAATGCTAAGGAGCTCGTGACCTGCAGTGGCATCAATGATAAGATCAATCCTCAACAAAGAAAAGAAGTCTTTGGGGGCAGGCCTTGTTGAGGTCCTTAAAATTAACGCAGAGTCTCTACTTTCCTCCAGCTTTAGGGGCGAGCACAACATTGGACAACCAGTCCGAAAATGTCACATCCTCCACGACACCAGACTTGATCAATTTCTGCATTTTTTCTGCGATGATTTTCTGGAGTTCAAGGTGGAACTTCCTCCTCTTTTGTCTGACTGGACGATGGTGTAGGTCCGCGTACAGCCTGTGCATGGCCACTTTTGGATCAATTCCGGGGAGCTCATCATGGGACCAGGCGAATACATCCACGTTCTTTCATAGTAGCTTTGTGAGCTCAGCCCGTTGTCCTGGAGCGAGGTTGGCTCATAACCCGATAGTTCTCTCTTTAAGAGTTAGATGAATCGAAACTTCAACCAAGTCTTCATGTGGGCGGGGGCTTGGCTCCTCATCTCTAGGGTCATCAATTGGCACCAGGACTTTTTTAGCATCTAGGGTCATGAGCTCAAGAGTGTCGAGGTCAGACCCTGCCACTGGTTGCTATTTCTTTTGTTCCAGTGCCCTCCGGGCACAGGCGCGGGATGTCTCTGGGTCACCGCTAACCTCTCTGATCCCCTGATTGGTGGGAAATTTTATGACATGATGATATGGAGAGCAAATAGCCTTGAATGTTGAGACGGTCAACCTCGCCATGATAGCGTTATAGGGTGACGGTCTATCCACAATTAAGAATTTGGCCCATTTCATCACAGACTTTGGACTTGTCCCAATCGTGACAGGCAAGGAGACCGATCCAAGAGAATTGACCACTTCTCCCCCAAAACCAACTAGGGGGGACCTAGTGGGTTGTAGGGTACCGACCTCTGTCCCCAGCTTGTCAAAGGCCCATTTAAAGATGATGTCAGCTGAACTCCCTCCGTCGACCAAGATGCGCCCCATCCTGAAATAATTGACCACAACAGTGATGACTAGGGCGTCCTCGTGGGGCGTATGTACCTCTCAGAGGTTGGCCTCGCTAAAGGAGATAACATTGTGTGCGGCAGTATCTATGGTTCTTACTTCATATATGTCTTCATCCGCTTTTCGTTTAGCCCTTCTCTCATGCCTCTTTCTAGAAGATGATGTTTCTCTCCCGAGGCCAAGTCCACCATGAATGACGTTGATCTCTCCATCCACGCATTGTTGATCATCCCCAACCCCTGCCCTCTGGGGTTGTGGACGAGTGCGATTCTCCCGTCTCCTCTGAGCTTGAGGCTCTACCGGCGGTTTTTCCTCGGCGGGGCGCTCTTGATTCCCCCTCCGGACGTAGTTCCCCAGATAACCTCTTCGGATGAGGGCTTCAATTTCCTATTTTAATTGGAAGTAGTCCTTAGTAGAGTGCCCTCGGTCCCGGTGAAATGCGTAGTACTTGGTTGTTTCCCTTCCGAGAGGCTTCCCTCTCGGGGGCAGCGGAGGAGGGAAGAAATCCCTCCCTGAATTCTCCTCGAAGATGATAGCTATCGAGGCCGTAAGTGGGGTGAACCCTTGTTGGCGATGCCCTGGGAGAGGAAGTGGTCTCCTCGCCCCGGGTAGGGGTCCCAGTCTTCTTGCTGGCTGTAACCTTCTTGAGCCTTGGGTTTGATTTGAATCTCTATTCCTTGGTTCCCTCGGCTGGTTTGCCCCTTCCTACTCTCTCTTGGTGGCAGCACGAAGGTCAGCACCATGGAATCTAGTTCCACGCTCTAGAGTAGTATGAGAGCAGGGTTGGAGCAAAGATCGTAGGATAATCTCTGATGTCGGAGCCCGTCAACAAAGACATTTAGCGCAACGGCGTCAGGGAGGTCATCGTATAAATTTGCTTCTCAGTTGAAATGCTCAATGTAATCACCTAAAGATTCAGTGGGCACTTGTCGAAGAGTGAGGATATGAGCCACAGTCCTTGGCCTACGCCGAGAACGACTGAAACGAGCCGGGAACAATTGCTCGAGTTCTCTAAAGGTGGAGATGGACGCTGGCCTCAAACCTTGGAACCACGATCTTGTAGCACCTATAAGAGTGATAGGAAAGGCTTTACACCTCAAAGCTACAGAGGCCACCTGCATGTCCATATGAGACTTGAACATAGAAAGGTGGTCAACAAGATCTGAAGTCCCATCATACGGCCTCATCTGGGGTTGGGTGAAGTGTCTCGGTGCTACTTCGTCTAGAACCTCATTCACAAAATGAGACTTCACCTCTGAAATAACACCCGGTCCAACTCAGTCTCCTTGTACCTCTTGGAGAAGGGCTTCCACGTTGGCCAGACGATGCTCCACAACCTCTCCTGCTCGGGGCTCTCCCTGGATCCGACTGTCCATAGCCTGGGCATTAGGGTGATGGGAGGGAGGTGAGTAAGAGTCAACCTCACGATCACACCGACCTCTATGATTGGACCTGGCAGGCCGATAAATAGCATAACTATTAGGGGACACCGACATATCCCTTGGCACAAATTCGTGTGGCAGAAGAGGTGGAGATCTTGGCATTATAGGGGGCCCTCTCTTGTCCTGTAAACTCAGGGTTACGAGGTAGAGGACGACCCTCAGGCTGTTGCCCATTCGGAGTGTCTATAAAAATATCGCGATTTTAGGGCGGCTTCTCAAGCGTTGCGGGCTGGAGGGCCGGTCCACCCTGAATAGGGGGTGGTGGCAAGCGCACAAGGAAGAGTTGTATACTTGACTTGAACTCTTGCATTTGGCGTTCAAGAAGATCAAACCGAGATACGTCCACAGCTCCTGAGGTTTATCCCGCAGTTCCAGGTGGCAGAGCGAATGGTCCTGCCTGACCATGGAGGGGGTAGTTATCCTCGTTGGTGGGAGCTGGTGGGTATGCACTTGGATTTTTCGACATGTCTTCTCGTTCTTCAGTTTTGTATCTATCTAACTGGACCTTGTGACCACTCAAGCTCAGCTGAGCAGAGAGTAGTGATCAGGGGAAAGCTTTTTGCGCGGTTCCCACAGACGGTGCCAAACTGTTGGTGCATAAAACTGGTACACACCTCGAGTCTGGTCCAGTCGGATGACAGGTGGGTCCTCTTGTTGAGGTGGAGTTGTCGGTTGAAAAGTCATCGCGTGAGCTGTACTGGGTCCTGGGAGGACTGACCTGCTATGTCCAGAGTCCTACTCCTCAGGGAGTGTATCTGCAGAAGGCTCAGACCGGGGTTTGTCCTGGTAAAGCCCCTCCAGCGTGGTAATCAGTGCTCAGAGAGAAAATGTACAAAATATAGTAAGCAAACAAATGAACTCGCGTGTAATGTAAGTCATTAAAGCCTACCCCGGGCTTACATAGCCCCCAATATATGTAGGTGTTGGGGATGATTAGTCGGGCCTAAACACGATTAATTAGTCGAAACCCTGTGTTTAGCGGATAATCTGGGACGTTTAGGAGATAATCATTGGGCTTGGGCTTTTGGGCCCATTTCGCAAAGCTCGCGGGTTTTTATCAGGCCTGCGATAATGAGCTGGTGAAGGAGCACAGAGATTCGTGGAGTCCTGGAGAAAAAAATAAGGTAAAAAGGGGAGCTGGTCGAGGTGAGCGGCTGAGTCTCTAAAACTGATTGCCAAGGGCACAATGCAGAGCTCAGAGCGGCACGTCCCTGCAAGGCTTCTAGCTCATCTCTGGGTGCAAATGCGATTACAGGGAGGATCTGTAGTCAGCATATGCTCTAGCATGGAGTTGTGGATTCCGGAATACGTCCCTTTCATTGCGAGGGTTGACACGTGGCTGGGTCCCATGTGCTGACTCAGAGGTGCCCAAAAATACCCTCATCAATAGCAATTTCACTGATGATCAACTTCTTCCATTATATATATATATATATATATATATATATGTTAAGTTATACACTTTGAATGGTTTTTGAACGAGGAAAATATGAATTTCAGTTCGAATATCTACTTCGTATTTCAGGTAGAATTTCTAACTTTTTTAATACATTTATTTAATTTTCTTATTGTGTAATTTATGCTATTATTGTGTGTTGAATTTTAACAGTTAAATTTTATGAAATAATTGTGATTATGTGAAAATCATGCTAAGGTGTTTTATTTGTCGCGTTAATTAAACGCCCGTATTAGAGTGGTTAGAGTTCTACTGAGCGTTGACTCACAACCCCACAGTTTGATTATAGGGCCGGTGAGAACGAAACGGCGACAAGAATTATATTAGAATTTCTATTTGTAATAATTGTAGTTAATATTTATTGTTGTAAAAATCGACTCGGAAATTAATTATTAGTGAAATAATTATCACAATTGATATATCAATTATTATTATTATAATTGATACATCAACTTATATCAGAATTTATGTTTGTAATAATTGTAGTTAATATTTATTGTTGTAAAAATTGACTCGGAAATTAATTATTAGTGAAATAATTATCACAATTGATATATCAATTATTATTTTATAGAATAAAATTTTGGTCGATCGACTTTAGTGTTAATTCTCCAAGAGGAGAAATCGCGTGGCGGCCTTGGAAAATTGGGTCGTTACAACAAGAATCATTCGATTCCCGATCTCAGAACTGACGTGTCCAGTGCTCTACTTCTAGGCATCATATTGGCACCTTTTGTGGGAATGACACACAATTTTTCTTACGCTTTCAATTGAATGGTCACTTTGAGATCAAGAATCTTGACTAACAATGGTAAAAGCGAAAAGTAGACACTCTGCACTGTTTCCCTCGAGTTTGGTCCCTCAAAAGAGTCACTAGCGCTCTTGGTGGAGATAGCAAGAAAAGTCTGGAATCTCACCTAAAACTTCTGAAACCATGTCAAATAGACATGCCCTCAACAACCCTCTCTGCCCCTGTCGACATTGCAAGATGTGGCATCACTATTTGTGAGGTGTGACCTATTACCTACCGGGGACGAAGGGCTCGACGTGAGCAAGGCTAGGAGTAAGAACCCTACCACATGTAGCGAAACCTCCGACAGGAGTTGGAAAGGATTCCACAGAATGAGATGAACCATGTAAGCAGATCAAATTTCGTAGGCGCGACACCGAACCCTCAAGGTCGGACTAGACCCCTAGTATCTACTCTCGGCTAGACCCGTGAGCATCCTCGGAAACATTGGGTGAAAAAACCCATAGGACTCATCTACGAAGTAATGAAGCATGACATACTTGCGCTACTGGCGAAACTCACGAAGTATCTCAATGATCTCCACCGCGCTCGGAGGAGGCTTCCTCGATGACCCATTCAAGGCCCTAGCAGTGCAACCTTAGCCGGAGCACTGACGACGACCTACAGGAATAGGTCAGAGCCATTCACAAGAAGCTGTGACAAATTGGGAGGAAACAGCCAAGTGTCTACGAGATAGTGTAGCAGAACGCTTCTCCCTTTACCTTGCATTTGTTATGGGAACCAATCTTGTCCAACTCCAAGATGTCATCCTAGATCGGGATATAATAGAGAGACTCCGATCATGTGGAGCACTCCGATGCCTACTATGCACACATGGACCAATGAAGAGCGTCAAACTCGATAAAGTGCCAAGCTTTCTAGGTTACCTTAGACGGATTGGCACACATGTGGTACAAAAACCTAAAGCTAGGTAGCTTTAATTCTTTTGAGTCTTTTAGTCTTGCCTTTCTCCATAGGTTTGTTAGAAGCAAGAGATGGGGAATTCATCATTGCGTAGGACGTTTAAAGGGCCTGAGCTGAAGAAGAGGAAGACACAGGTAGAAAGAAGAAAGTTGACGAGCTCGACAACCACAAACCCAGGCAGAATGACTCCCAGTCGAACAAGAAATGAGGTGAAGCAAAAACGACGTTAGCCGATAGAAGGTAGGGGAAAAATAGATTCCCTCAGCGATTCAATAAATTTACGCCCCTCAATACCTAGATAGCCACTGTCCTGATGCAGATCGATGACAAGAAGTTGCTCAAATAGCCCCAGCCCCTTAAGGGTCGTGGAAAGAATTATCAAGCTGACAAGTGGTTTGACTTCCACCAAAGTCATGGCTACCCCACCAACAACTGTTACAAGCTAAAGAACAAGATTAAGCAGTTAATCCGGAGAGGCTACCTCAAGAAGTTCACTGCCGATAAAGGTTAGGGTGAGCAACACAATGATGAAGAAAGAGGAAAACCCGAAGTTTAAGGAAACATCCATATGATCCATGGTGGATTCATCTTTGGAGGAACCTCCCAAGCTGAGCACAAGCTCACGCTTGGCGTGAAAATCGCCCAGATGAGGAACACATGTTCAAAGTCTCCAAAAGACCACCCACTAAGGAGAAAGCTATCGCCTTTACCGATGAAGATCTACGCAGGGTTAACACACCCCATGGTGATGTACTGGTGGTCAATATATAGATCGTCAACTACAATGTGGGACGCATACTAGTCAACGACGGTAATTAAGTAAAGATTCTCTACCTAATCGCGTTCGACATAATGGGAATCAATCACGATCGACTGAAGCCAATGATGACCCCTCTGGTCAGATTAGGAGGATAAACCATAAATCTCATTGGTTGGATCACGTTGTAGATCATAGCAGGAAAAAAATCGATTAATGTGTAGTTCATGGTAGTGGATTGTCCATTGACGTATAATGCCATTATCGGGAAACCCTGCCTTAATTTCCTGAGAGTCATTACCTCAACCTACCACCTCATGTTGAAGTTCCCCATGAAGAACGGTGTGGGGAAAACATGGGGAAGCTAGAAGGTGGCTATAGAATGCTTCGTGGTCGAGAGGAAGCTACCTGAGGTACCACTTGCCAAATAACAATCAAGGAATGAGAAGGTTGACGAAGACTCCCTAACCGATGACATAATGGAGCTTCCTAATAAAGGAGACATACTGGACCTCTGAATGGAGCATATAAGCCAACTACAACCCCATCTTGGCAAAGAGATGGAAGAAGTCTGAATACATCTGATGGAGCTGGACCGAACAATCCAGATTGGAAAAGCCCTAGTTGGGGGCTTGACGAATCAACTGGTTGAGCTCTTGAGAGCTAACCACGACATGTTTGCCTGTTCGCTTGCGGATCTACCCTAGATAAACCCAAACATCTCCATGCATCGGTTGCACAAATGATGCGAACCTTAACAAAGATTAATGAGACCCAAAACCAACCAATTTGGGTTTTCTTTGCTAAGATCGATCTAAATTCAAATTTATAAACGAAAACAAAAATACAAAATTTGATAGAACCCAATGTTTATAAATGAAACATGAACCGAAGGTATAACGTAGCAAATCTCGACCCGATGATTATAAGTAAATCACGAAACGAACGTATCGAGTTTGAATGCCATAAGAAATTCTTGAAAAGTTCAAGAAAAGTTCATTGAAAAACTCAAGAGAAAAAATCTCTCAAAAATATATATTATTCAAAGTAAAGTTTCATTGTAAACACTGCATTTTGTTCCGCTCGTTTTACTTTTGAAAAGTTTCGGGTCTAAAGTAAAAATTTATACAAACTTTAAACCGAGGTTTAGAGAGACGAATTTTCATCTTGGATTATGCCTTAATATTAAGAAAAAAATTGAAAAATTGCCAATTCAATCGAATTTCATCATAAACAAAAGTTTCAAGTCAAATTAGAAATTTTTAAAATTTAATTGGGGACTAAAATAAAAAAATGATTTTTAATGGATATCACTTTCAATATATTTAATTTTAGTTTTCATCATTTAATTTGAAGAAATTTCACAAAATACACTTATTTTACGTTTTGACCCCAAAAACTTTTAATTTCGCCGATTTTATCAAATTAAAATCTAGGCATTAACCATCCAAACCAATAATCAAAGTCCAAGAATACTATTGTATGATCATTAGATCTAAACCACAAGAATTAAATCTAACATTCTAGAAGCAATTGAATCTAAAATTCAAAATCTCTACAAGAACATTTTGAAAATAAATTCAATCACAAATAATCGAATCAAGAATAAAATTCTTCATCATATAATTGTTACACATAATCCAAAATTAAACTAAAAATTAAATATTACATGATACCAAAATACATACCACAATCCTAACTTGGTCAAAGCCTTAGCCATTCATGTCGGTTGATCTTCCCAAACAATATTCAATATAACCCATGAAGACAAGAAAATTCCAGCAAAATTCGGTAGACCCAGACCAAAAATGAAAAGAAAATAAATAAATAATAATAATAATAAAAAAAAGATAATAAGAAATGAAAAATAGTGAACAATCACTACTGAAAAAAAAAAAACTAAAAAAAAATGCTCAAGATCCCCTATTGTTCTGCTGAAAAAAATACCCATTTTTTTTCTTCCACTTTCAACATTTAATGGCTATTTATTTTTTTAAGTAACACCCACAACTGACCAAATATAGTGTGTTGTCCAAGGCTCATGCGCATTCCGCGCACACTTGGTCAAATGAGTTGGGCCAACTTCAAATTATTGTATCTTTCTCATCTGGACTTCGATTTTTTTTATATAACTAGTCGTTGGAAATCTCAAGAAGTATACTTTCATATTCAATTTGTTTCATCTCAAAATTCCAACTGTATAAATATCTATACTGAAAAGAGTGATCAATAGTTTTCGTTCTAGTGCCCATAAATCACTACTTTTATATCTGATTTTGGTTGAACACCTCAAATCTATGTAAATATTAAAAATGAACTTATTATAAGTATATTCACATTAAAGAACTGAAAAAAATATATATTTAGGGGATGAAATTGTTAAGAAATTGGGAACGATCACAAAATCATAAATATAAAATTACAAAATTGACTATAGGGATTACATCCAACAATCTCTCACTAGCATTATAGCCAATTGGTATAATATCTAATATCCATATTTTTAAGATTCCGATGTAACTATTGTAAAGCCATAGCTCTTGTGTGTGAATCAACTGTGTTATCAGTGGTGTCTACTTTTTTAACATCGATATCATTCCTCCCAATGATTTCATGAATCAAACTGAAGCTATGCTCTATGTGTTTTGATTTCTAATGAGATCTATTTTCCATTATTTGAGTTTTAGCATCATTGTTGTCACAATACAAAGGTATTGGTGACTCAATGGGTGAAACCACTTGAAGTTTAGTGAAGGACTTCTTAATCCATATACCTTCCTTAGTTGCGTCAGAAGCGGCAATATACTCGACCTAATCCCACAAAACATGGGATTAGCCAATCTCAAGATAAACTTGGTACTAAATTAGGGTTTAATTGTTTATCGGTAAAAAAACATGACCAAACACAAGCCCAATATGGAAATGGGGATGAAATTTTATTAAATTACTATTTTACCCTTAGATAATTTAATTAAATTACTATTTTACCATTTGAATTTCTAACAAATATATCCCTTAATCTTTGCCTTTTGTTTTTACACTTACCTCTCCCATTTTTCCTCTTCTCTATACCGTTTTCTTAGGAGAGAATCCGATTCCTGTAGTGGGTGCCAGATTTTCTCTATCTCTCTCTCTCACTCCCTCTCTTATCTTCTAAATAACCCCCCAAACCCCCACCAGTACCACCACTCCGACCCCCACCAACCCCTCACCCCTATCTACCGCTTTTTTTTCATCATCATCATCATCTTCTTCTTCTTCTTCTCTCTATCTCTCTCTCTCTCTCTCTCTCTCTCTCTCTCATATATATATATATATATATATATATATATATTTGGTTTATGGTCAAATATTATTTATTTGAAAAAATTATATGTAAAAAAAAAAGACTTTCTTGTACAAATTATATGTAAAAATTATATGGAGACTTTGTTGTACAAAGGCATTCTATTTTTGATTTATTCCCAACACTAACAAACATTGGAATGAAAATGATCATTCCAATGCCACACCTAATCCATTTTGTCACGCTAAACATAGGAATGTAATTGACTATTCAATTTCATTACCATATTAATTTTAATCCTATTGTCATTCTATTTCAGCATACCAAACACAACATGTTATTTTTTTGCCTAAACGAATTTGAGTTTAATAAATTCTCAATGACACTTACCTTGCGGAAGAATAATATTTTGGTATATAAAAGGCCAAAAAGTGAAAACAATACTTTAAAACTGAACCCTATTAAGAAAACTATCAGTAATACTCTCTGTCTTTGAGCACGTTAATTCCCTATCTTTTAACAAATACCATGGGCATCCCTTATATTTTTTAATCAAAGTAGTCAACCTCCCAAATTAGCATGTCTATAAAAAGCGTTAGCCTAAGCGGTTTCAATCATAGGATTCTCGGACAAATGTGATTTTGATGATAACACTACATTTGACGTTTTAAATGAACTAACAATATTTTTGAAGTATAGATCATTCGAGTATCATCAAACCGTATCAAGAATATGAATTCAAATTGAAAGGTAAGAAATGTATGATTTAAATAAAAGCAAATTTTTATTTCAACAATATTCGTGAGATATTGAACTCGAAACTCTATAGGATGCACATACACATACACACCGTATGTGTATGAAATTGTGATATACTGAACTTGACATGTCCAATATTTTTAAATATCATAATGTGAATTATGTGTTTGATCATTACATGCAAAAATGGAAAAATCATCTCTTGATCATAATTATGCGAAATTAGAAATTTATGTTCTTAACATGATTATAAGGTACATTGTATTTTTGAATCATCTAAATATCATTGTCACATGTTTTAAAAGTATTTAGAATGATAAACGGTCATAAACCGAGACTAGAAACCCAAAACGAACGAAAACGAAATGCCGCAGGAATTGCAACACAAGTAGTCGACTACTTGTGCAGGAAGTAGTTGACTACTTCCATGCAATATGTTTGCTCTCTCCTGCTCTGTTTTTGGCTTGACGATTTAGTGGTGTATGCTCGTTCTAATTGTTGTATGATGATTCCTACACCTTATAATGATTGTTAAACATCTTATAATCATTCAATTTGATCTAAACAACATTAAATTGAAAAATAATTTATCAAAACATCTTGAATGTATTAGAACTCAATTCTCAGCTTTTTTGTCATGAATCGAAAATTGGATTTGCATATCACATTTTGTTCAGAATATTTAAATCATGTTATGGCATGTTAATTTAATATGTCTACTTGATATATGCATGATCAATTGATATATTTATCATTATATCTAAGATTAATTGACAAATTGGCTCAAAGAGTCTAAAAAATCTATTTTCTTCATATGAAATGTGTTCTAAGTGTTCAATCTCTTGAAATACTTGTATGTGCTCAAATGGATTGTATACATGTACAAAATACAATATACATAATATATTTGGATGCCCAATTTCGTGATTATGTATGTATGCAAGTATGAGGTATATATTTGTCAAAACTTCTAAGTGGGAACACCTTTAATTAACAAATGATTACTTTATATGTGGGGTTGGCTAAATTAATGCCTAATCATTTGATTGTCTCCCAATTAATTGCTCACCTACCTTCTCTTTATTTTCATGAGCATGTATTGAGATAAATTCAAATAACTTTCAATATGCATTTATTGAGTTGTGTATCCACCTTAATGTGTTCACACATTTTCTCTATGGAATCAAGGGAATATATCTTTATTCAAATTTGAATACCTATGATTAATTATAAAACTATGATTGTATTCATTGTATCCATGAATTGTACAACTTGTTGGGATTGTGGTGTAATTAATTATTATGAAAAGTTGTTAGAATCAAGACTATCCTAGAGGTATTGGAGAGGGGCCTTGCATTTTGTCTTGACAATTTTAAAGAGAAGCCCCAACGGCCAATTGCTCTCAATCTCTTCATTTGTGACATTCTCTGCGTATATATAAGGAGGAAAATTGCTGGAAGATTCAACCAAAAGTATCCAACTCACCAAGTATCATTCATTCAACTTGAGCTACAAAGATCAAAGAGATACTACCAAAGTTTTCAAGCAAAAATCAGTGCAACAACACTTATTTCTTTCTTGATTCATTTTCTTGAGTGATTGTTGTATTAGCTTCACACACACAGATTCTTGAATTTTTTTATCTTGTGAGTGTTGAAACTCCATTTTATGAGACGGTGAGAATTCTGATTGTAAATCTTGAATAAAGATTTTGCTCAAGATGAGGGATTTATGAGTGAAACATATTCACTCTAGAATGTAAAGTCTTAGGATACAAACTTCTCAAGCGGCGACGATAGACGCTTTGGTTTTCACCCGTAAGAAGATCAAAGATAATGAAATCCTCGAAGGAGCTTGGGGGTGTAAACTAGGCAAAAAGTTTTTACCGAACTACTATAAATACCAGTGTCAATCTCTCTAACTTTACTTTTTACATTTTCGCTTATATTTGTGATTATTATTTTGATTGATATCCGCTGTGCACTTCACACAATTACATAAACACTTAATTTATATTGAGTAGAATTAATTAACAAAAATTTTGCTAAAACCCAATTCACCCCCCTCTTGGGTAATTCTTGGACCATCAAAAAGAATTATTTTTTATTTGAATATTACACCTATCTCATAATTGATCTTTTATCGTTATATTTAACATATTTTATAAAAGTATAACAAAAATAATTTTAATACTAAGAAATGAAAATAAAATTGTAACTTGAAAACTATTTATGCCAACTTCCAAAACTATTCCTTTTCACTATTCATGTTTATTTTTGTAAAGTAGTGTAATAATAAGTAAATAAGTTCCTAGAGCAGTTTTACAAAATTTAACTTTTTTTTTTCCAATAATTAATAGTTTGAAAATAATCTAATATATTATTTTTATATTATTTAATGGTCTCTATTATTTAGTTATAAATGTTAAAAGAAGTACATAAAATTGAATAAATTTATATGTAATTAATAGATGGGGAGAAATAATTTTATTAAATGATTGAAGATAGAGAAAGAAATGATGAGATATGATTACATATAGTTATAATGAAAACTATCGGTAAATTTGGAAAATATTTCTGAAACTCATTTCATTTGATTTTAAATATAAAATTATTTATTTATTCCTTTTACTATACTATTAAAAAATTAATCAAAACTATCTAATAAAAATTTTGCTCTTATAACCCTCTAAAGAATTAATATCTTAGTCAAGTTTGATTGTTGTTTATAAATTTTGTTTATGTAATACATTTTCAGTTCTAATTTATTTCACTACTTTTGGAATCAAATGAGGAATGTTATATTTTTTTCAGTATTTAAAGAGTACTTATTGCATTTTTTTTTTTAATTTTAAAAATATTTTGAGAATTAAATAATATTGATTTATGTAATACATTTTCATTTATATTTTTTACTACTTTTGGGATCAAATGATTTTTTTTTTATAGTTTTTAGTATTTAAAGAGTACATGTTGCTAAATTTTTGAAATTTAAAATTATCCTATGAATTAAATATTTTTTATTTATGCAATTTAGTTATCGTTTATGTTGATCTCAAGGTTTTGATGGACAATTAAAGGTTGATGTTTTTTATGGAACTAATGTGTTTGTTGAGTGTTTCAGTAAAAGAGTTCCATTTAAATGATGAATCATGAAGAAATTATCAAGAGTGCAAAGATAAACATTGAAGAAATGAAGAGTATTAAAGATCAGAAAGAAATTAGGTGAAAACAACTCAATAACTTTTATACTCTTAATGCAACCCGAATTAGGATCACACATGACACTATTAAATGAATTATATTTTTGTGTGTTTGATTTGATCAATTTTAGGATCTTAATTAGTGTTAAAATATATGCTCCTATGTGAAATAGGAAAATAAAAATTGGCCTAAGTGAGAATAATGTTTAAAATTAAATTTTAGAGTTAATCAAGTTAACTGAGAAAAACAATCGGTTAATGGGTTTAAATGTGGAGTTTTGGAGCTGAAATAAGTGAGAAAGTGACCAACCAACATCAATCGGTCAACTAATCAAAGGAGGATGGGTCAGAGGAGGATGGGTTAACTTGTAACGACCCGATTTCTTAGGGCCGTCACGCGATTTCTCTATTTGGAGAATTAATACTAAAACTGAATAACCAATATCTCATCTCATAAATCTGGAAAATTTTACAAACTAAGATGATAATTATAATTTTTATCGAATTATTGAGTCAATTTTTACAACAATGACTAATAAATATAATTATTATAGATTAAATAGAAATTCAAATCAAATTTCATGCATAGCACCATTTTTATCGGCCCTGCAATACAAACTGGGGGTTGTGAGTTAGGGCTCAGTAGAATTTTTAACCCCTTTACTACGTACATTGAATCAATCCACAAATAAACATATAAACATGTTCCCCACATAATTCTTCACATAATAATCCTAAATATTTCATAAAAACTAACAATTAAAGATTAACAACAATTTTAGCATGAATCACATAATAAAAAGAGATAGATTAAATACAAATATTAAAAGAGTTAGAAATTCTACCTGAAATCCGAGCCAAAGTCTGAACCGAAATAGTTTCTCGCTAAAAAACCATTCATAATACATACTATAAACTTTTTTTTTTTTTTTTTTTTTTTTTTTTGTTTCTTAACAATAGCCTCCTGCAAACTTTGTTTCTTAACATATGTCATACCTCACCCCGGAAATCCCGTCATCATGGGGCCGGCATGACGTTGACATGACATCACCTAACTGACTGGACAACCACAATATGTCAATATACAAACAAATTATCTACACAACATATACATAATTCCAACAATAGGGACACACTGTCCCAAATATGAGAACAACCAACCGAATCCCATGAATCTCACTTAGATTCATCTCTGACACCTTGTCTCATAATTTCTCTCAAATGACTTCGTTACATGACTCGCATAACTCTATTTAGCGCCAGTAGGGGACCGACCGACTCCTAGTTATTTCACCTGTGAGTGTACTGCCTTCTTAGTAAAAATATTTTGTAATAATAAGTCATTCTACAACATTTAAGTGGATCAAGCGTAAGTATAGAAACAACACGTAACTAGTAAAATTTTCTATAATATAAGCAGTGAAAATAAAGAAATAAATATAAGTTCCATTCTAACCCATCTAGTAAAATAATACCAATCACCATAATAAATAATAAATCACTCAATATAAGTAAAACATCACATCTCAAACCACTACTCCACCACAACACACACTAGCTAGCCATAGTGATCGTTTTAACCTCATGATCGGGAGTTGCAACAGTACCGTAACATCCGTAGGAATGCCTTCCTACGAAATATCCACACCCCTGTTGGGGAGAAATATAATCCACACCCCTTACGGGGAGAACTATCCACATCCCATGGGAAGAATCCACACCCCTTACGAGGAGAAATATAATCCACACCCCTTTCGGGGAGAAACCACACCCCTTTCGAGGAGAACAACCATGGCATCGTCAAAATCAAATACAACATCATCAAATCACAACTCAATAAATATCGTCTACTCAACATCGTCAAATCACCACGTCTATCTCTTTTCCACAAAACCAACTCTTAAATCCAAAAATCATATTCCATACTTTCTTTTAAAGAAAACGTCTGATTTTATCAAAACTATTTTTTGACCCTTTATTTTTTAGAAAACTCAGGCATTTTTAGAAAAACAGATGTTTTCTATTCTCTTTTAAAAACACCGTCTAATTTTACCAAATCCAACAAAAATTCATTTTCAACTTCTTTTCGAAAACTATCGAAATTTTTCCGAAAATCAAGCTTACCAACTCACTCAAATCCTGCTTGATCCATATCATTTATAAATTCATACAGTTTAAATAATCATATATTTCATTATATATATATATATACACACACATAGAAAAATAGTTTAGCAAGAAGACAGTACACTCACCTGGTTATCTGCTCCGAACAACTTTTACTGACTACCCTCTACTGATATTCCAGTGCCTGCGAACCTAATAGTGACAGGGCCTAAATTAATATTTTATGTAAAATATCATAATCATGAAATGCAAGCCCTAAGTTTCATAATTTCCCATCCCCATATTTTATCATGAAAAATTATTATTCGGTCAATTTCGTTCTGTTAATCTTCACCGTATCGGTTTATTAAGATTAACGATTATAAAAATATTATTACGACCACAACAATTATTATTATGAATGTGAAAAATCTTAATGCTTAACAATTTAATTTAATCGATACTAATATCTGATGAAAATGTTACCTGTTCCGAATCGTTCACAGGCCGCGAGATGGATTGTTGGTTTTTATCAGAGTTGTTTGTGCAATTTTTCCTTTACTTCATTTTTCTTTCTCTTTCTTTCTTTTTTCCTTCTATTTCTTTCTGTTTCTGGTTCGGTTTGCTCCCAGCCGCCGACGACCGACGATACCATACACTCCCTCATCACCGATCACCTTCTTCTGATCACACCCACACCCACAGAAGCGACACGCACACCCACTCTCTCACCGAATACACACCCCCACGGTCTGACCAAAAGAGGGATACCCATCACCTTCGCCGACGACACCCTCTCTCTCACTTGCTCTCACTTACCGCCGGCCAAACTAACCGACGGCAACACACACACACACACTAACCGGACGATCAGAATACACACCCCCACACGTTTTGATCAAACCCACACACGCACAACGGCACACATATACCCACTGACGACCGTCGAAAGGACGACCGGAGACACACCCCCACTGTTGACAAAACAGAGCACCCACGATCGTCCACCTGCATAGACCACACGAACAGCACACACACATACACACTGCCAACAAAATTCCAACACATGTATTCTTGCCAAATCAATCGGGAGAATACACACACAAGCAACAACCGAACACACACACACACACACATACACACACACAGCCGAATGGCGGCACTTACCGTCGGCGACTCATGCTGATCACACCCACACAACTAATCACAGAACCCACACTCCGATCATGCACCCTTAAAATCGCTAAATCCACCGCATGCTGAAGAACCCATCTCCGATTCTCTCTCTCTCTAGATTTTTCTTTTCTGATTTTTTTCTTGAATTTCTCATTTTTGAGATGCTTGATCACGATTTGCATGAGTCTATATATGCATGAAGATGGTAGTTTAGGAATTGATCTCATCTTGCCACGTCGCCCTTCCTCTTCCTCTCTGTTTTGGTTGAGCTTCCGGCGGACACACACACAGGTAAACATATATATATATACGTTTAAAAAAAAAATCTTTTGTTTTTATTTACTCTTTCCTCCCCCAACCTTCTTTAAATCTGTACTTTAATCCGATTCATCTTTTAAGAGTTCCTAAAATTTTAATTTCACCCCAAAAAGTTTTAATTTAAAAGTTAAATGCAAATTTTAGATTGAATGCTTTCTAATTTTGTAAATTGACCCCTAATTTTTTTTTTTAATTTGACCTTTAATTAACACAATTTCACCCTGTAATTTAATTTTTTATTTTTATTTTTTTTAAATGCTTTAAAATGCAACTATATTGACGTACGTATGAAATCAGGGTCTTACAACATATATATAGAATTTATTATTATTATTATTATTATTATTATTATTATTCCGTATACACATGGTTAACTTATATATATATGTGTGTGTGTGTGTGTGTGTATGTATGGTTTATTTGGTTTCATTCCTTCTTTAAGAAGGAAACCATTTCAACTATTCATTTATTTACACAAATGTCATCCTTAAAATAAAAATAAAAATTACTTATATCCCAAAAGTGTATTTTAAAAAACATAATAGTCCCAAAACTTTTAAAAATTAATTTAAAATTAACATTTAACCCCAAAAATTATCAAATATTATTATACCATAAATTTAAACAATCCCAAAATATTAAACTTATATAAAATAATATTTTTAAAATATAAAATTTCGGGGTATTACACAACTGATTGAAACAATGAGGATTCAGAGAAAATTGGAGAGATCCTGTATTGATTGGTCAACTAACTAGGAGATGATCAGTCAACCGATGGGCGTAGGCGAATGAAAGGTGAAACTCTCTAAAGCGATTAGTTAGCCGATTGTGGGTCAATTGGTCAACAAACTGTGGTGTTGGTTTGGCTTGGAAAACATTCTGAATTAATTAGTCAATCAACCATGGGAGGTTCGGTCAACCGACTACCTGTATAGGTTTGACCTGGATTACACGCTGTATCAATCGGTTAACCAACTAGGCAGGGTTCGGTCAACCGACAGTTTTGGTTGAGATTTCGAGGATTTTAAGGTTTTGGTTAAAAACTAGCCGTTTTTTGACGATTCTAATGGAATATTTCAGGAAATTTGAAACCATTAAAGATTTGGTACATATAATTAAAGATTCTCTCAATTTTAGCAACTAAATACTTCATATTTTTGTGATTGATGTTTAAGAAATAATTTATGGATTTAATTGAGAGATTTAAAAGCTATTTTTAAATGAAATACACCAAAATTGAAAAGATACGATATGTGGGATTTATAGATGCTTTTTAGAGGCCTATCATTTGAAAACTAGCTATGGAAAGGCTTGTTCTAAATATGTTTAAATAGACCTGCGAATTTAGATAAAAAAATATCAAGAACTATCAGTTTCTACGCTTTTATGCGAGTTATCATTCTACAGAGATTATTTCGAGAGAGATTTTTTGCGATCAAAGTTCTTGAGTTAAAGCGCTGTTGAATTGACGTCACTGATCTGTGCTATTTTGCAATCATGTTTTTATACTTCGGTGTTATCCTGGTGAGATAATTTCAAGTTATTATTCTTATTTGATTTCATATTATTGTTTATTACTTGGATTTAAGATTGTTGAAAAATCATTTTTAAACATAAGAGCATAAAAATTCTTTTTAAAACGATTTTGTGATATTATCTGATTACGTGCTACCCACACTTATTTATAATCAGATATTAATTTACCTCACTTTAATTCGATCACTTAGTAAATTTCAGGACATTAATTGAGTATAACTATTTTGAGGTGGTAGAAGCTCCGAGTGGGAAGAAAATCATAATTTTTTGTATTTGTGAGTTTGAGTAGATTAGACACAATTGGGTCGGTGTTTAGTTAGGGTAGCTAGAGTTTCAATCCTTTCCTGAAAAAAGGTTGAGGTTTGATATTTGCCTAAGGTATAAAAATGTTAGATTATTTTTTTCTCTTGAAAAGAATTTAGGTTTTAATTCTTCCTGAATTGAATTAGTTTTGGGTGAATAGAAAATGTTGAATTCTTACCTAGGAAAATGATATTTGTGAGTGTGGTGAGGTTTGATCTTTAGCCAGTTAAAATGATTAGATTTTGATTCTTTGTAATAGAATTAGGTTAGTTTTTAGTCTGAAAAAAAGATAAGGTTCTTCCTTAACCTCGGAAAAGAAAAATTACAAAGGTTAATTCTGAGTCTGAGAAAAGAATCATTATAAGGGTTTGGTTCCTACCGTTAAAGGAATAAGGGGATTAGAGGTTTCCAATCTCCGTGGTACTTGGGGGACTGGATTAGACAAGGCTAACATGTTGAATTAGGATATATCTTGGTGTGCTGTATTTTTTACTTCTTTTATATTTTGTTTGGGTGTGCACCTAGAATTTAACACTTATCCACTGCGTAACGGAGATAATAATTAATTTAGGATAAATTAATTATTTGATTAATTAAGTGTTGAAACTTTTAATTGTTTAAATTTTTATAACTACCCAATTCACCCCCTCTTGGGTAGCTCACTAGGCCAAAAATTTATACACTATTTTATTTAATTATATTTTTTAAATTGCTTGGTGAAGTATTTATATATGATTTTATTTGGTAATAGTTTCATTCAGATTAGAAAACAGTGGGTTCGTAGATTTTCTAGTTGTTATTTTTAAATCTTATTATTTTTGTTATTTTAAAGCTCAATTTGTATATGAAATTGGTTGCATAAAAAAGAAATTATTTTTTAATTACTTTGATCAACACTTATATGAGAAACAAAGAATATAAAAATTAAAAATAAAATATTTTTCAAAATAAAAATTCTATTAAGTTAGTCATTATAATTTTTTGTTATTTATTGTGAAACATTATCTTTTATTTAAATAGAAAATCTCACTATTTTAAATATATATATAAAAAATTAAAATGCATTAAACTCACTATGATGGTAATAAATAACAATTAAATTTATTAAAATCACTAAATTAATGATAAATAATATTTGAAATTCATTTAAATAAAATAAAATATAAAAAATGAGAGAAATTAAGAAGAATAAAAATAAAAAAGAAATTGGTTGCATACAAAAATAAATTTTTTAATTACTTCTATCAAAACTTATATGAAAAAAATATATAATTTAAAAAAAAAAATTAGAATAAAAATTCTAATAAGTGAGTCATTATAGTTTATTGTTATTTATTTAAAAAATTATCTTTATTTAAATTAAAAATCTCACTATTCTAAATTTATATTATTGATCCTAAGATTTTGATGAATAATTAAGTGTTGATGTTTTGGTGGAACTAATGGTTTGTTAAGTGTTTCAGTTAATTAAGTTCTAGTGATGAAGATGCGATGACAAATTATGAATGAATGCTAAATGATGATGTCAAAGATGATAAATAATTAAGAGTTTGAAGAAATTAGGAAAAACAACTCAGGTAAATTTCAACTCTTAATATCCCAATTAGGAACACACACGGCATAAAAAGTTTTTATTATTTATGTGTGTTTTGATAAGATGAAATTATTTGCTCCTATGTGTATTTGGAAAGAAATATTTATAATTGACTAAAAAGGAATTTAAGAAATTAGTGGAGCTTATTTAGAAAAGAAAATGGTTAAAGGGGTGAAAACGTAAAAAACAATGAGTTAAAAACAAGTTCAGAAAAGAGATCCAACATATATATGTCGACTGGTCAGTCGACCGGACAAAGCAGCATGAACTTTCTGTATCTCTAAGTCGATAGGCAGGTCAACTGGTGAAGAGAAACTGAACTCTCTGTATCTCTAAGTCGACAAGTAGGTCGACCGGTGAAGGTAAATCAAACTCATTGAATCTCCAAGTCGATAGATAAGTCGACCGATGAACGCAGCTGTTTTGATCCTGAATCTAGCAGTCGACTGGTCGGTCGACTAAGGACGCTGTTTTAGGATTCTGTGCATTCCGAAATCATATCTAAAAGTAGCCGTTTTTTTGTTGAGATTTGAGAGAGATTTAAAGGATTTATTGATATTCAAGATATGCTTCATCTATTATTTAAATTCTATTAAGTTGGTTCATTAAGTTTTAGTATTTCTCAATTTGGTACATGAAATTGTTTCTATTCTATTCTAATTGAGATTGAGAAATATTTGGGGGACTTAATTGAAAGTTTTAAAAGCTATAATTAAGTGAATTGAACCAAAATGAAGTTATAATGATATATGGGGTCTAAGAGAGCATTTAATTGTCATGACACATGAGAACTAACAATTAGAGAGCTGATTTATTTCCCATATATATAGACCTGCGTTTTTCATATATCATCAAGCAGTGAATCAAAATGAAAAGAAGTGAGCTAAAAGATTAAGAAATCATATTGAGCTGTTCTAAGATTTATTATACTGATTTTGTGAGCTATTCTAAGAGACGATCTTGAATAATTGGCTATTAATCTTTGTTGCTACCGGATCTGAAGTAACATCGCTCTATTTATTTTTTCTATGGATTCCGGATAAGATCTTTCCAATTACTTTCTTTATTGCATTACTTGTTTAATTTTGGAAATTGATCTTTAGAAATTATTTTTGATTGAAGAAAATATTTTATAAACAATTTCTTAAATCTGATTACGTGCTCAATTATTTGTTACTCATATTTTGTTTAAAATCAAATTTTGAATCTTACACTTTTCTATCACTAGATTTGAGATATTAATCGAGTTTTAATTTATCTGGGGTGGTAGAAGCTCCGAGTAAGATTATTTGCTTATCAATTTGTATTGGTGAGTAATGTGATGAATTAAATACTGTTGGGGGTATTTAATCAAAGAGTAGCCAGTTTTCAGTCTCTTCTTGTAAAGAGATTGAAGTAGTAATTCTTCCTGAATAAAATTGAGTTTGAGTGAATTTTGTAACGGTTCAATCCTTACTGGGTAAAAGAATATTTGGAGTATTGGTGAGATTTTGATTTTTGAGTCTAAGGTATGAAAATAATTAGGTTATTCTTGAGCTTATAAAAAGTAGAGGTTATTCCTAAGCTTGAGATTTTTTTTTTTTGTAAAGGTTGATTCTGAGCCTGTAAAAGAATCTTTGTGAGGGTTTGGTTCCTACCTTTAAAGGGATCTTGTGATTAGTGGGTGCAAATCTCCATGGGGTTCGAGGACTGGATTAGCCAAGAGTAACTTGGTGAACCAGGATATATCGGTGTGTGTGCAATCTTTAATTTGTTTATTTTTGCTGTTTGGTGTGCACCTAGTTGATTTTATAATTCCGCTGTGATATAAAGATAATAATTAATTTAGGATTAAAATTAATTATTTGATTTATTGAAGTTTTATTCTGATAATTTTTTAATTACCCAATTCACATCTCCTCTTGGGTATTCCAATGGGCCAAAAATTGGTATCAGAGTTGGTTTTAGCTCGATTAGGCTTAACATTCTAGCTAAACCGGTTACGTGCACACACCATGAATGATGTGTTTTGTGTATCCTCTTTTGACAGTGGTAAATGCGTATATGATAATGTGATATATGATTCTTGTGATTTTTGTGGTAGTGATGGAGATGATGATAATGAAAATGTTCATATTGTTATGGAAAATCACTTTCATTCACACTACGTTTTGCTAAAGAGAACTTGAGTTTAAAAAGAAAAATTGATTCTTTCGAAAATGGAGGAAAAAGTGTTCGAAAATCTAAAATGCATTTGAATGATTATTGTGGTTCAAAAGAGTTTTTGAAAGTTGTTTTTGAAATTAATAATTTACTCTCTAAAGTGGATTCTCTTGAAAATGAAAACAGAGTTTTAAAAAATAATTTTGATATGATTTCTAAGCAAAGGTCAGATCTTGTTTCTAAAATTGATTTACTTAAGAAAAATTTTGAAAAATCAAAATCCGACCTTAAGACTGTTTCAAGAGATTATGAGAATGATTTTTCTAAGCAAAGTAGATATACTTCATCGTCTCATCCTTCATCACAAGCCAGTGATAGTTTTGTTGGTATTGTTAGAAATGATTCTTATTTTACATCTCGTGCTTTCTATTATAAATTGGATTTGAGATGTTATTATTTTAATAGGGTTGGGCATTTTAAAGTATCATGTCCGTTTCGGAACCCTAAGATTATATCTAACAAAGATGGATCCAAAATGAAATGGATACCGAAGAAAATTGTTAAAATGTCTTGTGCAGAATTACAAAATGTCGGAAGTGGAACTGAAGGAACAGTTAAGAAGTTTATATCAAAGCCAAGACAGGAAGTCACCAAGGATCCACAAGCGACTCATACAAAGCAAAAAGATGTACCAAAGACAAAATGTGAAGTTGCAAAGAAGCCACAAGAGAAATGTGCAAAGAGAAAAGTTGTACAAAATCCAAGATGGGATATCACTAGGAAGCCACAAGCGATACGTGCAAAGGGAATCATCAATGAATTAAATGGAAAAAATCAAATGAAGAAATGATATGAACAAGTCAAGAAGAATTGCGCACCCAAATCAATTTTGAGATCAAATGAGGTAAAAAGTAAAGTCTCCTCCAAGGATATAAGAGGTACTCCTAACCCTCCGCATTTTAAATTTATTAAATTTTTTAAAGAGGGAGTCCCGACTTACCAAATAGGTAAGTTGGTAATTGTTTCTAAGATCTATTCTAAATGAGTCGTTCTCCTGTTGTCTTATAAACATTCTATGTTCATTATGATAATCATATTTAGTTAGAGTGTATTAACATGTTTTTATGTGCTTATATCAAGTAGTGATCATGTGTTAATTTTAAAACATGTTATGTGATTTAGAGGATTAATCAACTATTTGTGATCTTACTAAATAATGCTAATTATTTGTTGCATATGTTTTTTTAGTAGGATTATTTGTATAATGTGCTATCATTCATGCTATTTAATTTTATACAAATGAGTTGAATTGAGCTAAGTTTTTTTATTAATCTTGATTTATTAAAATGCATGTTACTTGAGGTGAATTAAAAGATTTTTAAATGATTATTATTGTGTAAGAGATTGAGCATGTTACGAGATAACATCTTTAATATGTATGTCATTGATTGAGATATAATTCATGTTCTTGAGCGTTAATGATTATTGTTAAAAAATTAGAGCTAATTTTTTTTATGAAATAAGTATGCATTATATTAATAGCTTCATAAACTATCATTGAGAGATGTTACATGTCTTAGTACTTCAAAGATTATATTTTTCTCCTTAGAATGAATTGATTTGTTTACACTTATATAGTGGGAGATTGCATGATTAAGAATGATGTTTTTGGTGTGGATTTTGATGAATTGAGTAGACTTGATATTTATCTATAAAAATGATCCACATAGTGTTGATATTTTGTGACTAAAAGTTGATTTGTTAAAATAAGTTTTGATTCTTAAAGTTAAAGTTATGAGTTGATTCAATGTGTTTTTAAAAGAGTTATATATATTCGGATTTAATTCATTTAGGTTTACTCTTTCAAGTATATTATATGATTTCCTAGAACAATGTTCATTTGTGTTCCCCTCTCCCTAAATTTTGTTTTTGAAGATGACAAAGGGGGAGAAATTAGTTGATGTTTTATTAAGGGAGAGTATTTTTAAATTGGGGGGGTATTTTTAAATTTGTGCTTTATTGATTATATTTTAAATCTTCATTACTATGCTTTAACGAGATAAAAAAACCCGTCCTCGGATTTAGGGGGAGCGTGGTTATAGTATTGTTTTGAAGAAAACATCAAAATTAATTGTCATCATAAAAAAATAGGAGATTGTTGATCCTAAGACTTTGATGAATAATTAAGTGTTGATATTTTGGTGGAACTAATGGTTTGTTAAGTGTTTTAGTTAATTAAGTTCCAGTGATGAAGATACAATGACAAATTATGAATGGATGCTAAATGATGATGTCAAAGATGATGAAAAATTAAGAGTTTGAAGAAATTAGGGAAAACAACTCAGGTGAATTTCAACTCTTAATATCCCAATTAGGAATACACACGGTACAAAAAGTTTTTATTGTTTATGTGTGTTTTGATAAGATGAAATTATTTGCTCCTATGTGTATTTGGAAAGAAATATTTATAATTGATTAAAATGGAATTTAAGAAATTAGTAGAGCTTATTTAGAAAAGAAAATGGTTAAAAGGGTGAAAACGTAAAAGAGAATGAGTTAAAAACGAGTTCAGAAAAAAGATCCAGCATATATATGTCAACTGGTCAGTCGACCGGACAAAACAGCATGAATTCTCTGTATCTCTAAGTCAACAGGCAGGTCGACTGGTGAAGAGAAGCTGAACTCTCTGTATCTCTAAGTCGACATTGTAGGTCGACCGGTGAAGGTAAATCAAACTCTCTGAATCTCCAAGTCGACAAATAGGTCGATCAATAAACACAGTAGCTTTGATCCTGAATCTAGCAGTCGACTGGTCGGTCGACTAAGGGCGGTGTTTTAGGATTTTATGTATTCCGAAATCATATCTAAAAGTAGCCGTTTTTTGTTGAGATTTGAGAGAGATTTAAAGGATTTATTGATAGTTAATATATGCTTCATCTACTATTTAAATCCTATTAAGTTGGTTCATTAAATTTTAATATTTCTCAATTTGGTACATGAAATTGTTTTTATTCTATTCTAATTGAGATTGAAAAATATTTGGGGGACTTAATTGAAAGTTTTAAAAGCTATAATTAAGTGAATTGAACCAAAATGAATTCATAATGATATATAGGGTTTAAGAGAGCATTTAATTGTCATGACACAATGGAACTAGCCATTAGAGAGCTGATTTATTTCCGATATATAGAGACCTGCGTTTTTCATATATCATCAAGCAGTGAATCAAAATGAAGAGAAGTGAGCTAAAAGATTAAGAAATCATATTGAGTTTTTCTAAGAGTTATCATACTGAGTTTGTGAGCTATTCTAAGAGACAATCTCGAATCATTGGCTATTAATCTTTGTTGCTACCGGATCTGAAGTAACATCACTCTATTTATTTTTTCTATGGATTTCGGGTGAGATCTTTCCAATTACTTTCTTTATTGAATTACTTGTTTTATTTTGGAAATTGATCTTTAGAAATTGTTTTCGATTGAAGAAAATATTTTATAAACAATTTCTTGAATTTGATTACGTGCTCAATTATTTGCTACCCATATTTTGTTTAAAATCAGATTTTCAATCTCACACTTTTCTATCACTAGATTTGAGATATTAATCGAATTTTAATTTATCTGGGGTGGTAGAAGCTCCGAGTGAGATTATTTGCTTATCAATTTGTATTGATGAGTAGTGTGATGGATTAAATACTGTTGGAGATATTTAATCAAATGGTAGTTGGTTTTCAGTCTCTTCTTATAAAGAGATTGAGGTAGTAATTCTTCTTGGATAGAATCGAGTTTGAGTGAAAATTTTAACGGTTCAATCCTTACCGGGTAAAAGGATATTTGGAGTATTGGTGAGGTTTTGATTTTTGAGCCTAAGGTATAAAAAAATTTTGCTTGTGATTCTCCCTATAATAGAATTAGGTTATTCTTGAGCCTGTAAAAAGTAGAGGTTATTCCTGAGCCTAGAAAAAGAAAATTTTGTGAAGGTTGATTCTAAGACTGTAAAAGAATCTTTATGAGGGTTTGGTTCCTACCTTTATAGGGATCTTGTGATTAGTGGGTGAGAATCTCCGTGGAGCTCGAAGGACTGGATTAGCCAAAAGTAGCTTGGTGAATCAGGATATATCGGTGTGTACTGTCATCTTTAATTTGTTTATTTTTACTGTTTGGTGTGCACCTAGTTGATTTTATAATTCCGCTATGATATAAAGATAATTATTAATTTAGGATTAAAATTAATTATTTGATTTATTGAAGATTTTATTCTGATAATTTTTTAATTACCCAATTCACCTTCCCTCTTAGATATTCCACTGGGCCAACATATATATATATATATATATATATATATATATATATATATATATATATATATATATATATATATATATATATATAAATCATTAAACCCACTATAATAATAAATAATAATTAAATTCATTAAAATCACTGTATTAATGATAAATAATATTATCTTTTTAAAATAAAATAAAATAAAATATTAAAAAAAAGAAGAAGAGAACTTAAGGAGAATTAAGAGAAATGATTTTGTGAGCTCAAATTAATTCCAAGTGAAGTCTTCTAATTTTAATTTCTTCTATATACACACAGATATTGCAAAAAATTATCTTTTATTTAAATTGAAAATCTCACTATTTTAAACATATATATAAAAAAAATCATTAAACCCACTTGGTAATAATAAATAACAATTAAATTCATTAAAATCACTATATTACTGATAAATAATATCTAAAATTCGTTTAAATAAAATAAAATATTTTAAAAAAGAGAAATCCATTTAATTTTTGCTTAAATTTTTTCAAATTGATAAATTTGATGTTTTAATTTTGTTTAATTAATCTCTCTCCTGAAAAAATCAGGATTTTTTTTTGTGTGCAAATTCCAAATATGTGTTTATCTAATTTCTTTTGTTACGTTGGAAGTGGTGTTCAGTAGTGGTAAATATTTGTTGTGGCAATTGATGGTGATTGTGGTTGCAGGGAATGTTTATAGTGGTGGTAGACGTTGCTACGTTGGTGAATGTTTGCAGTGGTGGTGGTAGAAAATGGTAACGAATGTGGTGATTTTTTTTATTTTTTTTGGGTGGTGTTTGGGGGTTGTGGTGAAAGTTTGTTATGTTGGTCGGCAATGATTGTGATTATGGTAAATATTTACTACAACATGAGATAATTTTTTTATCAAAAATAATTTTTTATTTATTAAATAAGTTTTTTCGTAAAAATAATAATAATATATTGTATGAAACATTAGCCCATATTAAATGATCTTTAACTCATTTTAGGACAATACAATTAGTGTTTCTCATGGGGTAAAGTGGTAACGAAAATACTATAGGGAGACAAAGTACAAAATTACCTAACCATAGGGGGATAAAGTATAATTAATCCTTTTAAAAATTATTGAGATATACTATTTAAGTATGAACAACAATAAAATATAGACCCCTATTTTCTTGATTTCTTCTACCAACAATAATCAAATATAATTCACATAAAATATAATTATAATTTTCTTAATTACATAATATTTTTATCTCTACTCAATATTGAAGTTCTTAAAATCATAAACAAAAAGAGATTGAATTCACTACACCGATTCGTTACCAAAAAATGAATAAAAAGAAAATCGAACCCTACAAACCCGAACTACTTTGCAGACCCAAGAAAGAGCTTTGTACACCAGAGCATTTTCGATTTTCATGGATAGTTTCAAGCATTTATAGAAATCAACACCACTATCGTCGACAACCTACTTGAAATTTGCAGCAGTCGTAACACCAAGAGTTGAATGCTGGCCAGATCCACAGATTTTTCGAGACAAACCCGACGATCCAATCTAAATGTTACGGTCTTTTCTGACAAAGAACTCAATCTTGGACTGGCCAGGACTGAGACGTGGCCTGAACACCTAGGTATATCACCGTTCGCGCAAGAATCCACTCTGGAAGGATTGCAACTGTATCAGTCCCCCTAAATATCACATTTTGAAGAAAAAAAGTATAAATTTTTAAAAATATAAACAAATATTCAGATTATTCTTATATTTGGATATCGAAAAAAAATATAAAATATATATATATATATATATATATATATATATGTGTGTGTGTGTGTGTGTGTGTGTGTGTTTGTGTGTGTGTGTGTGTGTGTGTGTATTGAAGTATCAATACAATATCATAATTAAAATGTTCCGAACTCCATAAATTGGTCAAAAAAATAGTTGCTACTCTACATATCACAAATCATAAGAAACAAAAATTATCATCAAAATATTTAAGAAAAAGGTCAATACAAACGATAAAAAAAAATGAAAATATATTAATGCATATATAAATAGAACACAAAAAATACCCATAAGACTGCAATCACGTCAGAGTTTTCAAGCATGCCTTCTTTCTCCATTTTCTGAGCATGTCCGACCATTCTATGAGCTGAATTATTCTCAGCGGACCAGACTGACAATGACAATTTGCGTTTGCTTTGTGGTATAAAATCTACACCTCGAATATATATATATATATATATATATATATATATATATATGGTTAATTTATGATGTCTTCTCAAATTTCTTAACCTATGGTGGAATTGGATACAATTTGAAGAATTCACAATTATTAATTATTATAAAAAATTCAAAATGGTTAATTTACTATGTCTTCTTAAATTCCATAACGGATGGTGAAATTAGAAACCAAAATTTCAAGAATTTACCTATCATTAATTGGAATAAAGATATTAATAATAAAGATAATAAAGATGACTTGATGCATGTATTTGTATCATTAAAAATTCACAATTTAAATCCCCCAATGTAAAATAAATTTATCAAAAATAAGAAATGGTTATTAAAGAGCTCTCATTCTCTATTAGCTTTAAGCCTCCAATTTTAAGTTTCTTATATAGATATAGAATTTTTTTTCTTTTTCTTTTCTTTTACTTAATTTATTCTTCTCTTTCTACAACTTACCGTGCCCCCTCTCCCAATCGGCCCACCTTCTCTCTCTACAACCTATAGGGCCGCAACCAACCCACTAGCCTTCCCATCAGCCCACTCTTTCTCTGCAACTCACCAGCCTCCCACCCTTTCTCTCTTTGCAACCTATACATAAACTCCACGGTAACAGTCCACACTACCCAATCAGAGCTCTCCACCTCCATTGCCAACTTCGGTTGGTTTTAAGGGCCGATAGGTTACAGGTTTGGTGGTGGTGGGTTGGTTTTGAGAGGATTGAGGGTTGTAGGGGTAGGTGGCGGTGGATTGGGTTTGACAGGCCAGAGGTGACGACAACGACAGTGGAAGGTAGTGATGGTTGTGGCAGTGGTTCCTTCTTCAAGTGGGTTGGAAGAGAGAGAGCAAGAAAAAAAAAAAGGTTAATTATGACATTATATAGTCAAGGGTAAAATTTTGATTGCAAAGAAATTTACTTTTTTTTTTTTTTTTAAGATAAAGGCATATAAGTAATTGATCGTTTTTTTCCAGCAAGGAGTCCATGTGGTGTTTAATAAAAGACAAGAGATTATTGTAGTTACTGTCTTAAATACAAAAAATGTCAGTTATAATTTTCTTTAATATATAGTCTTTTATCTTTCTTTTTTTTTAATTTTTTTATCCAACATCTTACTTTTTAGAAAACAATAATTATATATTTTGATATTTTTCTTAAAATATAGTCTATCAATTTTATTTTATTTTTTGTTTTTCATTTAATGAGGAATAAAAAAAAAAAAATCTTAATAAATGGACCATTAACTTTTTTATTAAAAAAAGTGAGACAATAGTATCCTTAAAACATCAAATAATAAACAAATAAAATTCACTTTCAAAATTTGTTAACATCAATATTGATGTGGGTAAAAATCAACCAACCCCAAATCACTCCACTTAAACCTGCCACGTAGACCACCGAATAATGTGTCATCAATGGCCTGAACAACAGAATTCTTATTCAGCTCAGTATCCACAGGTCGATTATTTCTCAAGACTTGGACAATTACCGTTTGAGATTTCTTTGTAATAAAGGATAGACTAACCAATAAAGCCCTAGTCGTTACACCCACCTCAGCATCCATACTCTTGTTCAGGCCGGTTCATTCGCTGTTTGGGCAACATGGCTCATGGAATTCTCCATCAACGTCAAAAATCCTAGGCCCATAGCTCTAATCCCTTCATGCGCCCTTTTCCTCCACTACGCGCTATGTTAAGGCCGATAACCGAGCTTAAGGCCCCTAATCTCCAAAATGCTAATCAGACTTTTTTCCTATAAAAGGAAAGGTCAACAATATTACGAAGGTAATCGTTTTTAGAATATTTCAAAGCATTCATAAATTTCTCCCCTCGAGCTCTTACTCTCATACCGAAAGGGATTCGCGGGGCACAACCTCGGTGGATTCTTGTGTAGGTACGCATCTGGAGCTCAGGCTGGAGAGCACCCAGGTCAGCCTGGACAACACCAAGATTGAGGGATAAAAGAACACAAAATATTGCATTCACCAAGACTATCTCCAAATCACTGATAATTCTCATCATGGTTTCTGACTAGACCATACTGTGGGTGTAGACCATTTTTCGACACCAACAGTTTGACATCGTCTGTAGGAACGTTATGAAAAGCTTCCTTAGGTCATCAACGCCTTGCTTGGCTAATATATGATGATCACAAGGTTTGATAAAACCATTCAGCGAAAAGATCAGAACGTCGTGGTGAATAGCAACCTGAACGAAGAAATGTCAAGGGTCCCCAGGCCGAATGCTAGGGTTTCAGCCCCCATTCCGGTTGAAAAAGAAAACTTGCCTCCTGTGGGCCAAGCGGGCCCATCAGCTACACCCTTCGGCGTAGTCGTAGGCCAGACGTCCGGGGCCGTTGACGCGTTAAGGATCAAAAACTTGGAGCCTCACCTTGGTGAATTCCAAATCTATTTCCAGATTCTTCTTTCCTGCCTGCCGTCGATCCTTGTTCAAGGGTGACCGGCCCTCCAGATCGCAGGGGAAGGGGAGCAACCCCAGGATTCAAAAGACCATCTAATCCACTCCCACGGGCATTTGCCCAACCTCAGCTCTGTAATCGAGCAGTGAGGGAAATGAATCTAGCCCCCCTACTGCCTCGGGATCATTGTCCCAACCCTCACAAGGACACCGAGTTGAAGATGGACAAAACTCTCCACTAGGTAGAGCACCTAGCCACGTTGCCCAGTCTGGGCACCGGGTCCACCGTGTTCGCAAGTTTGATTCTTATTCCCCACTAGCCCGGAGGTAGGGGGCCCAGGCAACTGCCAGCAAGGCCGTGGCACTACCCAAAGGTGAAGTTGTTGTAGAACGCCGCCTTGCCGAGATGGAAGCAGCTCTCCACCAACTGCAAGGCTTGAGGGGGACAACTTGGCTACCTGATGAGGTGAGGTCACCTTTCACGAGTGATACCAGAATGAGGTCGTACCTTACAGATTTCAAAACCCCCAGATGGTACTGTATGATTGGACCACGGACCTAGTGGACCATCTCTCAATCTTCATATCCTATATGGATATGCACATGACCTTAGTGGCGATGCGGTGTAAGTCTTTCCCCATTACTCTTACCAGAACAACTCGGCCATGGTTCCTAGATTTTGCTCCAACCTCGATCTCTACTTTTTCCCAGCTCGAGCAATTCTTCCTAACTTTGTTCAACTACTCCCCACGAAGGTCAAAGACCATAACTCATATCCTGGCGCTCCAACAGGAGGTTGATGAAAGTTTGAGAGATTACGTGGATAGATTTCGCAGGGATACAATTACCTGTAAAGATCTCTTGGATACAGTGGCATTGAATGCCTTCGTTGACGAGTTGAGGTATCGAAGTTATCCTATGATCTCCGCTTGTGCCCTACACCGAACTTTCGCGCTGCCTTGGATAGGGACACTAATTTCTATGAGGCCGATCTAAAAGACATCATGAAGAGGGATCAAAAAGAAATCCAGAAGAAGAAAAATCGGGCTAAGGAAGGACCGAGTTGATCTCAAGGCTTGCGAAAGCTTCAAGCTGAGGGGCAGTTAGGACCTGTACTTAGGGATCGGAGGCCTCTCCCTCCCCCAGGGCATCAACAACAAGGGTTTACCCCTATAACGACTTCAGTAGCAACATTTTTTGTAGAAAATTTTGGGAAATGAATCTTTCCACCTGCCCCTCAGGCAGGTCTGTCAACAAATACTGCGAATTTAATCGAGACGAGGGCCACTCAACCGAGGATTGCTTCCAACTCAAGGAGGAGATAAAGGCTCTCATAAGAAGGGAATACCTTGGAAGTTATCTTTGTAGGGCGAATAGAGAGCCCAAGTTCGAGTGGTAGCAGAATTATTTCGTCCCTACGTTACCGCAAGTGTACGGGTCAAGTTTTAATAGTATAGGAAGAGTAGGGTTATCGTATCCACAAGGATTGGTTTAAATTAGCTAAGTACCACGATTATCGTAACCAAACTTTATCTAGGCGATCCAATTTTAGTTTTTTTATAGAAATAAAACTAAACTAAAATAATAACTAATTAAACTACAATACTAAGAATAAAATATATGGGAATAAATTATCTAAGGATTAACTTCGTTCACTTAAACGTGTTTGATTTAGTCTAGTTTACATTAATGATCATTAATCTATCTGACAATCTAGGTGTCTAAAACTCACTCACTACCTCTCCCGAGTGTAAAGTGAATGAATATGCAATTCGTGTCAATACCGATATCCTTATCTAGCTTCTAAATGATTACATGAGTTTTGCCCCAACCTCACAAATTGCACACTTTCTAATAATCTCTCAAAACATTATGACGTCGCGTTGTATTTAAACCCTAGTTCGAATCCGGGGTTACCTCTCTCGAGTGTCAAACCCCATATTCTCAAATCAACCAAGATATCATAACAAGCATATAATGGAAGTAAAAGAACGGTAAACACAATCGAATAGGGATGAACAACCGATAATGAAACAAAATTTACTCAAACATGTATATTAGTGAACTACATCAATCCCTAAACATATAACGTTTAGCTTATGGCCATAACCAAATATTTAACTAAAAATGATATATACAAGATCAATCAACCAACAAGAACTTAGAATGAAAGAGAGAAACAAGGAAGAATAGTCGTTATCTGAAGAATGGATGATTCCACGTCCGTAAAATCCGCTCTGATCTTGTTCCCTCTTTTCCAAATATGTTCTCCTCTTGTTGGTATGATCTTTAGCTCTCCAAAAATGTCCCAAAAACGTTCTTGGTTGGAGTAGGAATGAGTAGAAATACAAAATATCTCAAAATATCAATGCCAGCTGGTGCCGGGTCGCTACAGCGATGGGAAGGAAGAAACTTACTGCCGGATCATCGCTGTAGCGATGGAAAAGTTCGCTGCAACAATGCTCAAGGCAGTGCCGACACCAGATTCTTCTTTTAACCATATCTTTCTTGTACGAACTCCGATTGAGGTTATTCAAAAACTTATGGAAATCTAAGATGTAGATATACAACTTCCATGTTTTGCGATTTTCCAAAATCGAATTGAATCGTGGTAAAAAATGGCTTTGAATTTACTACATCTGAACCAATTTTGCATCTTTTCACCCATTTATTTATAAACCTATAAAACAAAACAAAAATATTTTAAACTAACAAAAATGCATGAAAATACACAAATATTTGAACCTAAAAATACTTGATTTGTTGGTAAATAAACCACTCATCAAATACCCCAAACTCAAACGTTTGCTTGTCCTCAAGCAAAAACACATAAACAAGAAAAAAAAAACTACCACAATGAATTTAAGAACACAAATACTAAAGACGAAAGACTTAAACGACTTAAAAACAACGACGTGTGAGTCTTGAATTCAAACTAATCGACCAAAAAACGTTTCCTCAACGGCCCCCAATCATATTGAGTTTAAGAATAAAACAGTACCATGTGGTGTTCTAGAATTTCAACATTCAGTAACAGTAAATGCCATTCTAGATCCTTCCCAAGTGTGTGTACGAAAACTCAATTATACAACCATCTAAAGACCGAATTGGATTAACCACCAACAAAGTTTATGACTTAACACCGATAAGGTACCGAATTTCCATATGTCAGACTGGGTTCCACTCTCCACTAATATAGGCTTAGCAATTAAAAAAGATCAAAAGGACTTGGTTCGATTTTTATCAACTGGCTAAGGGTATATTGGGAATATAAAATAGGTAAACGTCATTCAATCAATGATACCTAAGGCACAATTCTTGACTCTCAATCATACTTATGCCCACAAAGATAAATCCGAAATAACCCCAAACTTACTTTTAAAACGTACTACAAACTTATCTAAACAAACAAAAAAAAAAAAAAAACCATATTTACACTTTTTTTTAACCACACCCCCAAACTTATCTAATTTGCACAATTTCACAGGTATGGAAATATGATAGAAAAATGACAAACGAGTACTCGAATACCGAACCAATAAAAAGTTCGCCCAAAACTCAACCGCTCACTTCAAGTAGCATAAACAAATACTAACTTGATTTCAACTCAAATCGTGCCTTAGGTTTAGCGACAGTGGTTTGGAAAAAATTTAATCGACTAGAGTATTTGATACGTGTTCAGAATTGAAACGGCTAAAAGGCTTCGACAGGGTAACGAGGGATAAAACATATAGCATGAAAGGCTTCTACGACTCAAGTGATCAAAATGAATGCCTAAATTATATCTCCTGAACTATCTCGCCTAGGATTTCGCCTCGAGTTTCCCCTAATCAGGTTCTAGAATCCCTTAAATTATCGTGAACTTGGCTACTGGATAATTGGTGTCAAATCAATTGGATAACTAGTACATTGTGTCTACGTGCTCGTGCAAATTAGGATCCATAATGACTTTTACCAAAACGAGATGTCAAGCACACAGAACACACATGAATGGACATTACGCTTGACCTCGATAAACAACTAAGAAATAATATCATCATCAGGTAACGACCCAAAAGAACCACAAAACTCAGCACACAAAAACAACTACTACAAATATAAACAAAACTTATACTAATACTAAACAAACATGCATGAAAACAATTTTACTTAAACAACACAACATTTAACAACTATTTAAACTTAACTACATATCTAACAAAAAGTCATTAAACAAGAAAAACATACAAAACATAAACATCCCCCCCAAGCTCAAAATGGGCAGTGTCCACAGTGACCCAACATCAAACTCAACAAATGGCATGCGTTATAGTGACGAAGGGGGTTTTGAACACGTACCTAGGAGGCGAGACAATCTCGCCTCTGAGTGTAGTCGGCGATGATTAATTGATTAATTTGAAAACTTAGGTTGCTTCCCAAAAAGCGCTTGGTTTAATGTCCTTGGCTTGACACGGAGAATGGCTCGTTAAAGAGCGGCTTTCATCCATAGTATGTGTCATATAACACAACATACGGGTCTTGATTTAGAACGCCCTCAAGCTTGGCGAAATGTGGCATTAATTGGCACATACTCTCAACATGACTCGGTTGGACACGCCTTCTCCTTACAACGCCATCATTGGTCACCCAACTATTTTTGTTCTGAAGGCCGTCTGCTCCCCATATCATCAAATGATAAAGTTTCCTACCGATCATGGGTGGAAGAAGTACGGGGAGATCAAGAGTCAACCAGAGCATGTTCCAGGAGGGCACTAGACAAGAAGAAATAACAATTACTGGCCAGGCTTGAGCTCGGTAAAATTAAGCTCAGATGTCCTGAGCTCACGGCCTTAGACGGTGATGCTGGGCTCATACCGATCGATGATCCCTGTGAAGAAGAGCCCAGTCTTCGACCTCATGAAGATCTCCTGGAAGTACCCACTTACGTTTCTATCGAAGAGAGAACTGTGAGAATAAGAGTTAGGCTCAGCCCCGAGCAAAGGACTGAGCTTACTGACCTGTTGAGGAAGAACTACGATGTCTTTGCCTGGTCTCACAATGAACTCCCAGAGATCGATCCCAGGATGGCCATGCACCGGCTACATACCGATGTGCATCACCCCAGCCCGACGTAGCAGAGAAAGTTCTATCATGATTGGCAAAAGATCATTGAGGAGGAGATGGATAAGCTCATTAAGTCCGACGTTGTGGAAGAAGTCAAGTTCCCGGACTGACTATCTAACGTAGTCCTTGATCCTAAGGCCAAAAACAAATGGCACTTTTTTGTAGATTTCAAAGATCTAAATAAGGCCTGCCCAAAAGACTTCTTCCCCCTGTCGAGAATAGACATTGTCATAGACGCCACTGCTGGATACTAGCAGCTGACATTCCTCGACGCGTATGCCGACTACAATCAGATTTCAATGTACCCTCCTAACAAAAGTAGGACCTCATTCATCACAGACCGAAGAACTTACTATTACAAGGTCATTCCATTTGGGCTACGTAACGCCGGAGTAACATATCAATGATTGGTTAACAAAATGTTCAAAGAAGAGATCGAGCAAACCATGGAGGTTTATATAGATGACATGCTTGTTAAAAGAAGCCGAGCTCGGGAGTACCTCGAGCATCTCCAGGCCTACTTCCACAAGCTCCGAGTTCATCGCATGAAGCTCAATCAAAGCAAATGCATATTTGGAGTGTCTGTGGATAAATTTCTCTAGTTTATGGTGTCTTAGCGCGGTATCGACACCAACCCTGATCAGATCAGTACTGTGCTTAGGATGGCTTCACCCCGTACCAAGAAAGAAGTCCAAATGCTCACAGGAAGGCTGGCAGCTCTTAATCGCTTCATCTCCTGATCCTTCGAGAAGTGTTGTAGGCGATATTTTAATCACTTTGAATTACTCGCAAGTGTACGAAGTCAAGTTTTAATAGTATGGGAAGAGTAAAGGTTATCGTATCTACATGGATTGGTTTAAATCGTTGTTAAGTACTGCGATTGTCATAACCTAACTTAATTTAGGCGATCAAATTTTAGGTTTTTTATAAAAATATAAAACTAAACTAAACTAAACTAATTAAACTAAAATACCAAGAATAACGTTTATGGGAATAAATTATCCAGGGATTAACTCATTCACTTAAACGTGTTTGATTTAGTCTAGTTTACATTAACAGTCATTAATCCATCCGACAATCTAGGTGTCTAAAACTCACTCACTACTTCTCCGAGTGTAAAGTAATTGAATATGCAATTCGTGTCAACACCGATATCCCTATCTAGCGTCTAAATGATTATATAAGTTTCGCCCCAACCTCATGGATTGCACACGTTCTAATAATCTCCCGAAACATTAGAACGTCGCGATGTGTTTAAACCCTAGTCCAAATCCGGGGTTACCTCTCCCGAGTGTCAAACCCCAGGTTCTCAAATCAACCAAAATATCATAACAATCATATAATGGAAGTTAAAGAACGGTAAACACAATTGAATAGGGATGAACAACCGATAACAAAACAACGATTTACTCAAATATGTATATTAGTTAACTACATCAATCCCTAAACAAATAACATTTAGCTTATGGCCATAACCAAATATTCAACTAAAAACGATATATACATGATCAATCAACCAACAAGAACTTAGAATGAAAGAGAGAAACAAGCAAGAATAACCGTTATCTGAATAATGGAGGGTTCCACGTCCATAAAATCTGCTCCGATCTTGTTTCCTCTTCTCCAAAATGTGTTTTCCTCTTGCTTGGTATGATCTTGAGCTCCTAAAAATCCCCCAAAACGTCCTCATGGTGTAGGGAATGGGTGGATATTAAAAGAGGTAAAAAAAATATCCAAAAATATCTTCACCAGGTGGTGTCGGGTAGCTGCAGCGATGGGAAGTCAGTAGGGCTTCTGCCCTTTTATCACTACAGCGATGAAGGACATCACTGCAGCGATGGGGAGGCAGAAAGTCTTCTGCCCTTTCATTGTTGCAGCGATGGAGGGCATAGTTGCAGCGATGGAGGGTCAGACTGCAGCGATGGAGGGCCAGTGGCCTTGTGATGCTGGATGGCTTTTTTGCTCACTTTTGAACCGTTTCTCTACCGACGACCTACCGATTTGCTCGATTTTCAACCGTTTTCACCCCTAACACCTGATTTACATAAAAACAAATAAAAACGAATTAAAACATTACAAGAACACTCAAAAACTACCAAAATTGGCTTGAAAATTATATAGATAATTTCAACTTATCAAGTGTTTTCCGTTTTTCAAAGTCCTTATGGGCAATAAGGAATTCGAGTGGATTGAGGAGTGTGAAAAGTCATTCCAAGAGCTCAAGAGGTACCTCTCCTCAACTCTCCTACTTAGCACACCGAGAAGAGGAGAAGAGCTACTAGTCTATATCTCGGCGTCTACTATGGTGGTGAGCGCAGCCTTGGTGAGATAGGAGAATGACATTCAAAGTCCGGTATACTACTACAGCAAGTTCCTCACAGATGCCAAGACCAGATATTCGTGGTTTGAAAAGCTAGCGTATGCTTTATTGATTGCCTCGAGGAAGCTAAGGCAATATTTTCAAGCCCATACCATCGTCGTTTTGACCGATCAGCCACTAAGACAAATCCTCCATTCCCCTAATGTCTTTGGGTGGTTAATGAAGTACAATTTTGAGCTCAAGCAGTTTCATATTGACTACCAGCCCAGGACAACAATCAAAGGGCAGGTTTTAGCCAATTTTATGGTCGAGCTAACCTTCCTGGACGAAAAGTCAAGTACCGACCTGGAAATCGCCAAGGAGACTTCTCCCCTTAATAAAGAGGTCGGTGAATCCCCTAGCACGAGAGTCGACCTGGGACCAAATTCTTGGCAACTGTTCACGAATGGTTCCTACAATCAAAATGATTGTAGGGCTGGGATGGTCCTCATAGCCCCAGATAAGGAGAAGGTTGAATATGCTCTCCGATTAGGATTCTGAGCCACAAACAATGAGGCAGAGTACAAAGCCCTGCTCATAGTTGGCACGGGATTTCAACGTGAAGACTTTCCAGGTCCTGTGCGATTGCCAGCTCGTGGTCAACCAAGTAAATGGTGACTATGTAGCCAAGGACCTGAGCATGGTCGCCTACCTGGAGAGGGTAAGGGCATTGGTGAAAGACTTCGACACAATTCAGGTCACGTAAATTCCCTAAGAAGAGAACATACATGCTAATGCGTTGGCCAACCTGGCCTCTGCGGTAGAATATACCCTAAAATGAACCGGGCCTATGGAATACCTGGCCGAGCCGAGCACGGCAGCATCGGATGAGGTCGCAGCCACATGTGCGCTTAGTACCAAGTTGTCTTGGTTGGATGCAATCAAGGATTATCTTGAAAGGGGAACAATACTGAGCGACCGAGCTGAGGCTAGGAGGATGAGGTACCGAGCTGCGAGGTACGTCCTTCTTGATGGGGTATTTTACCGGAAGTTCTTCTTGGGCCCCTATTCCAAGTGTCTCCTACCTGAGGAGACTGATTATATAATGCGAGAGGTTCACGATAGGGTTTCTTGCAACCATGCGGGGTGCAAATCCCTAGCTCAGAAACGCCTTTGGCATGGGTATTACTGGCCAAAGATGTTGGAAGATGCAAATAAATTCGTAAAGAAATGCGACAAGTGCCAGAGATTTTTCGCCCACCTCCACGCTCCACCGACCGAGCTGGTTTCCATGATAAGTCCCTGGCCATTTGCTCAATGGAGAATTGATCTTCTCGGTCTGTTCTCCAAGGCACTGGCTAGAGGAAGTTCCTGGTCATGGCACTCGATTATTTCACAAAGTGGGTAGAAGCCGAGCCCCTGGCCAAAATTATCAAGAAAAGATTAAGGATTTCATATGGAAAAGCCTGATCTGCCGGTTCGGCATCCCTAAGGTCATTGTCTCGGACAACGACAAATAATTTAACAACAACCTCTTTGCCAACCTCTGTTCGGGATTGGGGATGCATTCATTTTTCCTCCCCGGGTTATCCCCAGGCAAATGGTCAAGTCGAGGACACCAATCGAACAATCTTGTAAAACCTGAAGACAATGCTAGATAGATTTAAGGGGTTATGGGTTGAAGACCTCTATCCCATTTTGTGGGCGTATTATACAATAGCCATAACCCCTACAAGAGAAATATTTTTTGCAAAAATGTATAGGTTTGAGGCCGTCATCCTAGCTAAGATCGGTATGCCATCACCAAGAATGTCAACCCCCTATGACCGAGTTGGGAACGAAGCAGTGTTAATACTAAACCTGAATCTCCTAGAGAAGAAAAGTGAATGAGCTCAGGTGCACTAGGCCGCTTATCAGCAAAGGGCGATTAGGTACTACAACAGGAGGGTCCGACCTTGCTCTTTTGACATCGGTGACCTTGTTTTCAAGAAAGTCACTTTGGCCACCAAATATCAAAAAGCCGACAAGCTAGCGCCCACCTGGGAAGGACCATACAGAGTCACCTGCATAACCAGGTACACATGACCTTGAAACCGAAAAAGGGGTATCCCTGAGACACCCTTGGAATGCCGAACATCTAAAATATTATTTCCCTAAAGAAGAAACATCGATGTAAAAGTTGTAGAAATTTCGAGTTTCAAAGTATGTAACGAAGTTTCCTATAAGTGAAAGAAGTGTTTGCTTAAATGCGTTTTCAGCTCTCGACAGTTTACAAAGAATTGCACCCTGGCGCACATCGTCGAAGGTGATAACTAGACCCTCCACCAGGTCGGTAGTCTTTACCTGGGGATCGACCACTGTCGTCCACCGAAGGTGGGACATCGATCAGGTCTGAGAACCTACAGCCAGGTATCTTACCCCTCACAGCCGACCACGATTAGGCGATACAATAGGACGACGCTCCTGTAAGGACTAACTTGAGATAACCCGAAAAGGCTTAAATATGGGCCCAACTACGGAGAACTCACCTATGACTGGCCACCGGAATCTACCAATATGTTGAGATCTGGTGGATCGAGAGGGCTTAACTCAGGTCGAACGCCTTTTCCAGTTAACTGACCACCTGAGCATGGCCATACCGAGCTCGTGTAGTCGATTGGGGGGGAGGCAAAATGACTAAGGACGGTAAAGGGCTAAAGGACCAACCTAATGCCTCAACACTTGAGTGAGACCTTGTTTTTCTCAGTGCGACATATAATTGAAGTTAAACTCTTCTCGGTGTTATACTTGATTGAGGCGTGACTTCTTGGTGTTGTGATCTGGATGGTCTTAGGTCTAATTTATTATTAAAATCTTCTCGGTATTAAAACTAAGGCCGGTGTGAAACTCTGCCCGATTCTTAAAGTAACAAGTTGAATTGTTGGATGAAGAACTCCACTATCAAGTGCTTAAATATGACCGAGCTTGGTCCCAGTTCTGAGGATGTTTAATTAAGATCGAGCTGATTGTATGTCTAGTAGTTAAAGTTTCAGAATGGATTAAGCGTTGAAGTTTTTTCAAATTAAATGATGACCGATCTAAATCCAGATGATAAAGTCAGTTAAATGAGGCCGGTAAGTTAAATGACGTTTCCAAAATTTATTAAGAAAATTCTAGAAGTTATTAAGTGCTTGAAAGTAACCGAGCTGATTTCCAGCTATAAGGACTGTTGATTAAGGTCGGTATACTTGTACAATATTTACTATTACGTGACCGATGTTTAAGCAACAAATTTAAACGCCAAGTAATAAAAAATATACCGATTAGAAATAATTACTGAGCAGGGAAAGGAATTACCGGGCAAAATGGAAGTTTCATTAAATAAAAAATTATATGTACATTGTGGGGTTCTAAGCCAGGTATTACAAGCCCGATCTGGGCAAAAATTAAAAAAAAATGAAAAGAGAAAAAGAGAGAGAGAGAGAGAAAAAAAAAAAACTACAAAAGGTTGGTTGGTTGATTGGTTGACCAAGTCATTGGGCTGTCTCGGCCTGATCTCCTCCGCCCCCGCCGCCTCCAGTACTGGTATCTGTGCTCGACCCAGCTTGACCGCCCTGAGCTTCCCCATCCTCCTCCTCAGAGTCATAAAAATCCATTTAGATGAATTGGTAGGGGATCTGGGGGATCTGACATCGGAGAGAGCAGATGGTGGCGTTATGGCCATCATTCATCACGTCGGCCCCAATTCTGATATCGAGGTCCTTGTAGTTCTGGATTTTCTTCTAGTTATCCACAGCCTCCCTCTTAGCCCAGCCACAACATCCCTCTCCTCCTCCTCAGCAGTCGCTATCCAATCCATCATCTCGACCAAGTCGTTCTTCAACTTCCCAGCCAGATTGTGTATTTTTTTCTTTTCCTTCATCAGCTGCTCTAGCTCGACCTTCATCTTGAGGTCGTCTACACTTAGCTCGCACACCTTTCTTATGAAACTCATTAAGGCCCTTTACCTTGTTGTATTTCTCCTCGATGAGGACCTAGTTCTCCTTATTAGGACTATGCAACCGAAGGCCTAGCTTGACCACTTTGAAGAGGTTCTGCATTTGAAAGAAAAAAAAAGTTATGGCAAGGACGAGAAATTTTTTTTACACGTTAAAAACATTTATTGGGAAGAACACTTACTGCCGTGGCGTCCTTGTAGACCTCGGTGATCAGTTTCACATTGCTTTTAAAAATGATTTTCTCCCAATCATCAAGGGAGTAATCCTATGGACGAAGTTGGGAAGGAACTCAGGAAGGTCAATAACTCTTTGCCCGAGCTTAAGGCTGGTGTCCGGGATGGAGAAAGGTCTGCTTTTCTCCTTCTGCTTCGCTGGTCGTCCTTCTTGCTACACTTTGTTGGCGGCTCAGCCTCAACCTCCACCACCTTTCTTTTCCTCTTGTCCCTCTTTTCGGTAGGGACTAGACTGTCTTCCTCCGCTAAAATGAGGTGAGCGGCCTGAGCAAGGGTCATCACCTTCGGCATTAGCCTCACTGGGGTATCGTGGGGCGTTATACGAGCCGAGGTAGGCTTCTTGTTGGGAGTTAGCAGCAGCGGCAGCCTCCTAGCCTTGCCTTTCCTTTGCAAGCCTCCTCATTGCAGCTCGGACCATGACTGCAAAGAATGCAGCTCAGTCAGAATAAAGAAATAATTGAAATTTCTAAGTGCATTAAAAGAACCGAGAAGAAATGAGAGAACTTACTGTTGGTGGATTTCTCATCGAAAACAGGCTCGGGAAGAGATGGGTCACTTCAGAAGTATAAATCGTACAAGGATGACTTTATCAACTCCTTGAAGTGTGTGAAGATCGTCTTCAAGATCCGATCTCTATCCTCGACAATTTCTAGGCTGATGGTATTTTTCTTTCTGGATTTCTTTGGCTCTGTGAATAAAAGAGAAGACACAATGGAAATAAAAGTATCGATAAGAAAGCTCAAACTCAAGTCGGGACAGGCTCTTACCCACTTTTCCCCAATACCTCTGGACGGGGTAATCCATGTCCTTTCTTGGGCCGAACTCCCATCCCATTCCTCCGAGAAAGAAGAACTTCGGTTTCCAAAACTTTATTGACTGGTCATAGCCACCCAGAAACTATTGTCGAGCAGCTATAATGCACCACCCCTGACCCCCGGGCATGGATTTATAAGAAAATAGAGCCCAAGAAGAGGTTAAGGGACAGATTAATGCCCTCAACGCAGAAGATGATATGGGAGACCACTATCATCCTTATGTTGTTCGGAGCAAGTTGGGACGGAAACAACCCAGATCCCAACAGACAGCCTGAACCCACAGATGAATAGGAAATCGTAGGCTGGCCAAGAACTAATCTACATAAACTGTGATGTACCCTTTGAGAAATGCATAAGCACGGTCCTCAACCCGAGGAACTCTTAACTTCACCGAGCTAGAAAAGGCATATTTGATCTAAAGTTTCTTCACCTCGTCGTTTATCAAATTAACTCAATGCCCTAGACCGAACTTTCTAGGGGAATTTGATAGACAGGTTGATCGGGGTCGATATTGGCCGACGGAGCCCGACCAGACGAGGCAGAAGGAGGGTTAGCTTTTGGGGCGGTTAGATCCACAGAATTGGGCTCGTCAGCAAAACTTGCACCGAGCTCAGTCGAGAGACCCTCTAGAACCTGCCCCACTCCAGGCTTTGGGTCAACCAGGACTGCTGGTCATGCCAAGAGACTGGGAGAGCCCAACTTCGGCGGACCTACGAGTCCTTTCAGACCACGAAGTCGTCCAGTTGACCTCATCGAGATACGAGCTAAGTTTGATCTATTGGATTGGGGGCACTATCTGAGTCCGTTTAGAAGAACCAAACACTAACGGGTTTTACCCGAGAGAGAAATTAGAGACAAACATCGAACGAATGAGGTAGAAGAGGAAAGCGTACCATGCTCGGGAGAAGAATGAGCGCTCAAGTTACTGTGGTGCGAAGAAATGAACGAAGGGTAAGTGTTTATATATAGGCGGGTTGTCCTATCGAACCGTTGTGCTATCGGATGTTGGACAATGCCCCGATCCTCATGCCCATCAGAAGTTGCAGGCATATGTCGCACATTAGGGGAGTTGCAACAAGGTTTCTTAAGGAAGTTAAGTAAGACCCAACCGAGCTCTTCTCGATATCGAGCAGAATCCTCCCGAGAACGTAATTTCATTTTTCATTGACACAAGAGCGGAGCAGAACCCTCAGCATCTCGTGTTCCATCTCCATGCTAAGTGACGCACCCCGTTTTTCCAAAAAGGAAAAAAATAATAAAGAATAAATAAGCTTAAGGAGAGGGGATTTTTAAAGCGCCGGTTTTCTCAAAAAAATATACTTAGGCCGCTTTTTAAAAAATAAGAAGTCGCCATCTAGTATTGGGTTTAAATGGTGTGCTAGGTCATCGAATTTTTAGAAAAAATAATTTAAAAGGCCTAAGTAAAAAATTGACTCCAAAAACACGGTCAAACCAAAGATTCATTTAAAGGCTCGGAGGTTGGTTACGCTCGGGGAAGGTGTTAAGCACCCCAAGACGCCCGTCCGAAAACGGTACCTTATGTCCAATTAAGTCCAATTAGTTTAGTCCAAGTGTTTTATTTTATTTTGAAATCATTCCCTTCTTATAAAATATTTTTGGTATTTTTCACAAATAAGGTGGGACAAGTTTTTGGATTTTTGGGAATGTTCTCCCGGTATAACCTCTTATCGAATATTAAGGATTCGGCAAGGATGATCCCCGAGGGATTTTATGTATGTTTCCGAGGAACTTCTTTAATTTAAATAAGCAAACTAAAAATAGATAAATGAGATTTGAAAATATGAATGCAAAACTACATCTAAATGATTTTTTTTTAAGTGACTAAATAAAAAAATAAATGATTTAATTTAATGAATGAAAAGTGTTAGTGGTGAAAGTGTACTAAACATGCCATCTAAATAATGCAACGAGTAAATATGCTAGATGGATACAAAAAAAAATTGTTTTAAGTTTACCCGATTAATTTAAAGAAGTCTCGATTTGAAATTCCCTCAAATTCTATGGATATGAGAATTAAGGGAGGTTTCGCGGAAACAATTTAGGTGAAATTAATCTTTCTGAAACTTAAACGAAATCCCACAAAAAATTTATCGAGGGAAGAGATTTCTTAAAACCATTCATTTCTAAATTTCACTCAGGTCGGGGAATGAAAACGAGGCAACGGAAAACTCTCCCACGATTTATCGAATCGTCAGATTTAACTTAAGGTTCGTAAGGATTAATTTCTATCAATAAAAGATTTTTTTATTTTTATTTATTCTTTTTATTTTATTTTATTTTCTCCTTTTTTATTTTTTATTTTATTTCTTAAGGTTTTGATAAGAGGAATAAAATAAACAAAAATAAAAAATTGCAGGAAAATAAAAAAATCAAATGTAACAACATAAATAATAAAACATCATTCACCTCACGCTCAGGGTTAAGGGAAACCCATCCCGGCGTTTTCATCGGATCATTGGACGACTTTTTTTTTTTTAATTTTTATTTGTAAACGAAACAAAAAAATACATAAATAAAATAAATAAAAAACAACGGGTGTTCTCGTCTAAACGCTTAAAGGTTCAGATTGAGAATGGGAAACCTCGTCCTGACGTTTTTTATCGAGTCATCGGACGACAATAAATAAATAAAATTTGCAAGAATTTAAACTATTGAGATATTTAAATAAACTAAAAAAAAAAAAAAACACTTGTTCTAGGCCAAGAATCTTGACGCTCGGGTTTTTCTCTCACGCGGATAGCTTCCCGAAAAGGTTTTGAGAATCACTCTTCTAAAGGGGTGACTCATCTCAATTTTTGAATGAATAAACTGGGAGGAGGAAGATCATATTTATAGGAGAAGATTGGGTGTGAAAAACACTTAAGAAACCCTAAAAACTAGGTTCGGTTACCAAACCCCAGTCCTAATTGGACTGGGAAAGGGTAAACTTAGAAGAAAAAGGCAAAAAATAACTTTAGGGCTTTGGGCACGTGAGGAACACGAGCCCATTCTGCCTCCTTTAAGACGGAGACACGTGGCAGAAGAGGAGAGGCTGGTCTGTTTAGTTTTTTTTTTCTTTGTGTTGTGTTGCACACGCCTGCCGACAGGGGCCCTACCACCCCTTTCTCTCTCTTTCTCCTCTCTCTTTTGCTGGCGCTGTGCAGGCAGCGGGTCAAGCGAGCCCCACGCCTGCACCCTTCTCCTCTCTCTCTCTCTCTTCTCTTCTCTCTCTTTCTATGATCTCTCTCTCTCTCTCCTTCCTCTCTTCTTTTTTCTCCTCTCTCTCACTCTCTCACCGATTTTTCTCTCTCTCCTCCCTCTCTCTCTTTCTCTCTTCTTTCTTACGGTTTGGACCCCAAAGAAGGGTCCCACACTTTTTCTCTATTCACAATTTTCCCATCCATTTTTCTCTTCTTTCAATTCCACCCCATTTCCGTATTTCGGATTTTCTCCTCTTTCACTCCACTCCCTTTATTTTGCATTCTTTCAATTTCAGTCTCATTTTTTCTTCTTCCAAATTTCACACCCTTTTTTTAATTTCATTTTCCTTTTCTTTTCTTTTTTTTTTTTGGGGGGGGGGGGGGAGGGGCGGTCAAAATATTGTGTCTACACTAAGGATTGGAGGGCAACTGATGTGGGATCAACCAATCCCAAATCGCTCCACCTAAGCCTGCCACGTAAACCAACGTATGACATGTCATCAACGACTTGAACAATAAAATTCTTGTTTAGCTCAGTATCCGCAGGTTGGTCATTTCTCAAGACTTGGATAATTACCGTCTGAGAGCTCTCTGCAATCAAGGAGGGACCAACCGATGAAGCCTTGGTTGGTATACTCACCTCAACATCTGTACTCGTGTCCAGATCGGTTTATTATCTTTACTCGTGTCCAGATCACTGATAATTCTCCTCGTGGTTTTTGATTAGACCATACTGTGGGTGTAGACTATTTTCTGAGACCAACAATACATATTAACATTAAAAAGTAATAGAATTATCAACTTAATGTATTCATTTCACAGTCACATTGTATCGAATTTTGTTGTTGATAAGTGATAATAAAAAAATAAATACAAAATTAAGTTAAAAAATAACCATATATTTTAATTTAAAAAAAGAAAAAGAAAAGATAGAACACCTATCATTAAAATTCTACTCTTTTTTTTTTTTCTTTTTTTTTTCTTTTTTTTTAATTCTTGTCAACTTATTTATCAATTTTTACCGATCCTTAATTGATTTTAGGGAAAATTATCGGTTGAACCCACAATTAGCCTTAATCTACCAATAAACCCCGCTTATCTATTACTGCACAGATCAGTCCCTCGTCGATTTTACTGTGCACCGATCAGTCCCAAATTCATCATCTATACATTTTTCGATGACCGATTTGCCCCTCCGTTATATGTAAACGAGATTACATTCTTGAATCACCGAGCATCGCCTTCGCAACTCAGATTCGCCGCTGTCACTGTCGAGATCCGACGCACTTCCGTCGTCGCCGACCAGATTTGATGCCTTTCCCATCGTCGCCGACGCCTTCCCCACCGTCGCCATCCAAATTCAGCTTCTCCACCACATTCGCAACTCAAATCCAAGTATTTCAATGGATGCCGTCACCTTATTTATGCTTTGTTTTAATATGGTATAATTTTCTTTATTTTTAGAGAGAGAGAGAAATGGTGAAGTGGGTATTAAAGTCTTTGGAGTTCTTTTTTTACTATTTACATATTGCACCCCGCAATGTTACATGTAACATTCCCTTGAGCCTTTGGAGTTCTTTTTTGTCTATCTACATATTGCACCCCACAATGTTACATGTAACATCCCTTTGAAACATAGTGAGAGAAATATGGGTATGTGATAATGTGGGTCTATGGTAGTGAGAGAAATTGGAAATCGCATTAATGTTATATGTAACATCCTCTGAATGATAGATGTTACATGTGTGTTTGGAGTTCCTTTCTGACTATCAACACATTTCACCCTGCAATGTTACATGTAATATCTCATTGAAATATAATGAGAGAAATGTGGATATGTGATAAAATGGGTTTGTATTAGTAAGAAAAATTGAAAATCGCATTAATGTTATATGTCACATCCTCTGAACGATAGATGTTCCATGTGTGTTTGGAGTTCCTTTCTAACTATCTACACATTGCACCCTGCAATGTTACATGTAACATTCTCTTGAAATATAGTGAGAAAAATGTGGGTATGTGATAATATGAGTGTGTGTTAGTGAAAGAAATTAAAAATCGCATTAATGTTACATGTAACATCCTCTGAAATATAGATTTTACATGTGTGTTAGTAAAAGAAATTGGAAATAGCATTAATGTTACATGTAACATCCTCTGAAATATAGATGTTACATGTGTGTTAATGAGAGAAATTGAAAATCGCATTAATGTTACATGTAACATCCTCTGAAATATAGATGTCGTATGTAATATTTACGTAAAAATATGTTTTTGCATATAACATCAACTGAAAATAATTATCCATATAAATGTTACATGAATATTAAATGTAACTTAGTGTAGTTACTAACCTTTTGATTTTGATTTTGGTTTGGTTTTGTTTAATGTTACATGTAACATTGATGTTAGATGTAACATGATGTAGTTACCAATTTTTTTGGGAGGTTTGATGTTAAGTTGGTTTTAATGTTAATACAAGGGGTATTTCCGTCACAAAAATAGCAAAAGGACCTCTTGGTGCACGTAAATATTAATGGGTTTATTCGGTAGTTTCGGCCGCAAATCGGGACCGTTCGGTCAACGCCCCTTGATTTTAATTATTATATCAAACACATTCAACATTTAATTGATGTTAACTCGAGAGAAGAGATTATATGAATGCATCAAAAGTAATTTGAATGAGTAAAACAATAAAAGAGGAGTGAGAGGACAAGTCCCAACACACTCGGGACCCTGACTTGCCTGTGAGCTTCAAACATCTCCAAGCTAAACCTCTCCAAACCCTCAAATATTGGGAACAGACCCCCACCTGAAGCAGCTTCATTCACCTCTTTCATTACTTCTTCATGCTTTGCTCTCTCCTCCTTCACTCTCTTCCACAGATCCTCAAACCTTCCCTCTATAAATGGAACCTCAGCTTCAGATCCAGTGTTCAGTAGTAACACATACTCATCCCAACTCGCCCGACTCTCCTCCGAAAGACTCTTAAGTCGCCTTTCCAGATCCTTCGAGAGAGACTCCACTTTAAGTTTTCGGTGTTTTTCGTCCTTTAACTTCTCCCATAACTTGTGCAGTGTCAAAACAAACTCGTCCATTGCTTTCGACACTCCATGTCCCGAAACCTTATGGATGAACCGGCTCCAATCGACAAAGACAGCTGGAGCCTCAAGGCTGGTGGGAGACCAAGAGGTGATCCCATCTTCTGGTTCTCGGATCAGGCTCTTGGTAAGCCAACCGTCCAAGAATTTGACGAATGCCTTTTGGGTGTTGATCCGGTTGGTAAAACTAGCGTTCCAATTCAGGAGCTCCTTTTCTAGCTTCTGAACTGCTTTCAAAGTAGAATTTCGCAAATTGTCTGTTTCTACCATTTGGATATCAACTTTAGCCTCTTGGAGTTGCTTTCGATGGAACTCAGCCATGAATTTCCACAGTCCGGTGGAACTGCTAACACAAGCTCAAAATAGTGCCAGTTAGACAAATCCTCACCCCTACTAAGCAGAATAAACCTTAGAAACTCTCATGCTCAAAATAATCCCTAGCAACTACTCTCGATCAAACAGGGCATTAGTGTTCCCCTAAAGAAAATCTCTTCATTCAAATGAATTTAATAAATGGTTGAGAAAATTCAAAACAAATGGCATTTTTAAAATTAAGTACGTGGTACCAAACAATGCCTATATTTTTTTTTTCCAGATATTTCGGACCGGTTGAGTTTTCAAAAACAATTCCCAAAATTTTTAAAACAATTTTCAAAAATAGTTTCTGAAAATTATAAAAAGTTGGTTGATTAAGGTCCGAAAAACTTATGAAAAAAAAATACTTATTAATAATGAGTTAAAATTTTGAAAAGTAAAAGTAATGTGGTTGATTTTAATATGAAGTTGAGAAAGAGAGATAATAATGACAATTGTTAGGAAATGTGTGATAGAAAATTTGTAGAGAAATAAAAAATAAATAGAAAAAGAAAAAGGTTAAAATTAAATATATAAAATAATAAGAATATAATATTAAAAGTAGGCGATGTGATAGATTGAGTATTGAGAAAATTGTTTTGAAAAAATGTTTTTATATTGTGTTGTTAAAAGTTAAATAATAGTATTTCGATTTTTAAAAAAATCAAAACACTACTTGAATTCTCAATCAAACAGTCCCTTTCTGATTCTTTATACTGGAAAACGACAATAAACTACCTTAGATAAAAAGGAATAGAGTGATTTTATTTTATGACTACAAGCCCAAGGTAAAACTTGAATCTATTGTGACTTTCAGAGAAAAAGTGTCTCTACTCTTTGATATATAAATAGATGTTTTAAAGAGCATAAGGGTTTTGGGTTTGTCGTATAAATCAAAACTGAGCCAAATTGTATGCCATTGTGAAGTAAGATTAAACATTGGCTGAGAAAAAGAACAATAGGCCCAACTGAAAATGCGGACACGCCAAATGTAGAAACTCAATGGACCTAACTCACTCTCAAAAGACGCCTTGTAAGATGTGGATTGCCCTAGGCTTTATATATAGCTTAGGATTAGGTAACACAAGCAATGTAGGATTCAACACAAAATGACAATCAAAACTCTGTATACTATGTGCATTCATGAAAAATGGAATTATGTGTGATTTGAATTGCGCTCTCGTCGCAGTAGAGGGAAGTATGAGATGCAAATAATTTGCTACTGTAATGCCAAGACATGCTATTGGTGTGATCCAATCAGAAATTCAAAGAAACATAAGAAAATGAGAAGAAGTAAATCATAAAAGAAAAATTTTCACTAGTATAAATGCAGCCGCAATAAAAAGCACATTGAGCTGGCATGTGCGATTTCAAAAGAAAATGGGAAGTAAAAGAACATAAACACACAGAATGTAAGAATAAAATAAACGGACAGGAAAACATGAGTACGAAATCATACCTGACAATCAATTGAGTGAGTTGGGGTTGCAATTCTTCCTTCATCTCTTAACTTGCGTATCCATCTTGATATTATATCTATTGTTGAGACTGCAACATTAATTTTTGCCAGCAATCTTCTAATTAAAGCATGAGTGGCATCAATCGCAGTTTTTCTTCATCCTAACAATGCAAAGAATTAAACAATTAATTAGAGAAAAAAGTGCACGTGTATAAAATCACCAGAAGAACCAATTAATCAACATACTTGCAATCACCGTCAAGCCAAAAACAATTACCAACACGTGATCATCTATTTAAGATTTGCTAATGGTTAACCGGGTTAGCATTATAACAGTACAGCAAGATAACATTTGGAAATTGAACATTCATTGATACAATATCATACACCAATTCAAGGAAGAAATCATAATTAGAAATTTGTTTTGGATTCACAAAGCTCTTGACAATTATGTAGTAACAAAGATCCAGCACAAACCATTACATGGAAAACCTAAAGGGAGAGTGATCAAACTACGTATTCAAGTTATAACAGAACATGATTTTAGCAACCCAGAGTATCCTGCTGCAATACAAAATTATCTAATCTTGCAATAAAAATGATATAATCATAATTACTTTAGTACTGCCTGAAAGGAAACAAAAAATAAAAAATAAATAGAAGTTATCCTCTACACGAATTACAAGAAATAAAAGGAAACATGTAAAACTTATACGGTATTTGATACATTTATGATAAGACCAATCTGTTTGTTAAATTATTGGTTTTAGAACATAGTAGGAATGATATAATGATTGGAGCGTTCCTGTAAAAAAGAAGTATCAATTACAAAAATGTTAAATATGTAGAATTTTGAAAAAGAAAATAAGGAGACTCAAGATTCGAGCTTGCAAATTTGGGGATTCATATGTATCTAGAAAGTTACCATATGCGTGTAAATATATAGTTGTATATAAACATATGCACAACATCAAGATTATTCAATGAAAATAGGTATACTATAACAAAACACATATGTTTCATATGTAATCCTATATGCGATTTTCTTAAATTTATAACAATTCCAAAGAGGATAGTTAAGGCCAAGATTACATGTAATTCGATTCGTTGCATTAGGTGGTATGGGGTGTAGGCAATACATTAGTGAGTTAAGTAAGCGGTACGCAAGGGGTAGGCTTCTCCGATACGCTTTTATGGTACGGAATTTGATTTGGCAATTCAGTTAGGATCTCTTTTGAAACCCTTAAATTAAATAATACAATGCATATATACACTTTTGAAGTTCAAAAGAACACGTTCTTTTTTTTTCTTTCTTTTTTTCCCCACTTCTATTATACAAAAAACATTAAGTTAAAGTAATAAATTAGAATATTTTGGATTTTAGAGAATTTTATTAATTTTAATCACAATCTTAAAATAATTCCTACATTTTCTAAACATACTTTGTATTAAGGATCTGGCAACGAGGGTTCAAGTTTCTATCTCGCGTTGCTACAGAGAAGCTAACACGGCTACAAGTATGTTAGCCAAGTTAGGTAGTGGTAGAGAAAATCGAACTTTCCATTTTGAATCAAAATGCCCGACTTCTGTTCGAGGATGCTTAAGGCTGGATAGGCTTCGATTCCCGAACATTTAGAAGACTAAAGATATGTTTTTAGCGTTTTATCTTGATAGAGTTTTTTGTTTTGCTTTTGTATTTTTGGGTTCAGAGATCCGGTCTCGCCCCCCTCTGTTGTTTGTTTCTTGTTTTCCTTGAATATATTTATCCTCGTCGCGCCGAGGTTTTCCAAAAAATAAATAAATAAATAAAACTTTGTATCTAAAGAATGAATTGTTTTGTTAGACGCTTCCTAATCTCCTCTCTTTATATGCCATTATTCTTGAATCGTAATGAAGTAAATTTGAAGATTCTGGTCAAATCCAAAGGTCTACAATAATATCCTGAGATTCATGTTCAATTATCGACGTTTGTTGCGAATCTATTTAAACTCCGACTCTTTTTTTGCTGCTCAAGATCCAGAGGTCGATGGGTACACTATATATGACGAATTGGTACACCAAAAAACCATATTGGGGTCGCGTAATCTAGTTCTCAATATGCTACTCATTTAGGGAATTGATGTAACACTAGTTAAGACTAAGGGCGTTGACCCAACGGTCATGTACCCACTTTCTCTTTTAGGGTGGGGAGTTTGGCCCTTAACGGGTACAAAGTTATTGTGGTGGGAAAATTTCTATGATAAATTGATCCGCACAAACCTTAGTGACTCTTCCACCCTTTAAGAGTAGGTTAAACCTTTGCTTGTAAATAATAAAAAGGACCGTTATTATCTTTATCGAGAGATTGCTTTGCAAAGTTCTAACAGTGAAGCCAAAAATAGAAAATAACAAAAAATAAGTAAAAACATTTTTTTTTTCTCAACAATCACAAAAAAAATAAAAAAAAATTGATTTATATAAATTGTTGAGATCAATGAAATTACATAAAAAGTTCTTAATCAATTGAAGTAACACTTAAGACTTATCCAGTTTCCAACACAAACATCAAAAAACAAAAGTATCCAAAACCCAATTAGGTACTCAAGGGAATGTAAATGTTTTGACTTGGAAAATACCATGTGAAATCTCCATCGTCTAAACCCTAGTCATCACGTATTGTCGAAAATTATTTCATAGGAATACAAAAAGGATTTTTGGGAACGACAGAGGAAATTTATGAGTATTAGTGTCTGAGGCACATGTGATACATGTGCAAAGTAGTTATAAGGGAGAGGAGACTTCGTGACATTAAAGGCAAATCTGTATTTTGACTTACTACATTTTCAACTTGCAAATCAATCCCTGCAACCATTTTCTGCCATTATTTTAGTCCCAACCATAAAAGCTAACAAAATCTTAGACAATTATTCCCTTGATCACCATTTATTGGGTATTTTTCAAATTTAAAAACAAAACACGCATTTTAAATGTTGATTGCAGTCATTTATATCTCACAACATCAAGGAAAAAAATGTTGCAAAAACAAAAATTAGATCTCCACGAATAACTCCCTCCACCCCCCCCCCCCCCCCCCCCCCCCCTTAGATTTTAGAGTATCTTTTAAGAATCAGTGGAATTCATTAGATTTTGGACGGACTCCATAAAAGCTGTCAAACAAAAATATAGCGAAATCCTAGTCATTTGTATCGTATGTTGCAATCAAATGTTAATGCACATATCATAATATTGATATTTTAATGGAACTCCATAAACATTGTATAGATTATACTTATTTTATATTAGTGGCATTCTATTGATTAATATACCACACTGCAATGTGATTTTAGTATAATATTATTATCTGTTTAGTTGAATGTAGTACTACCATATACATTACTTTAATAAGCCGTGATGAAAATCAACGAGTACCATCAAAAGATCAGTTACATGTTTCAGTTGGGCCTATTACTAAGGTAAAATCCAAAAAGTTCAAAATAACACTTAACGGACTTATTCAAGAGATTTGGACCGAGACTATAATGGTCAAGCCCAAATTAGGCCCATCGGACAATCAGGACCTAGTCCACCTCATCAAGGCAAATGAATGAGCTTAAAGCATGAAATTGAACGGGCCTAGGATGAGACCCACAAATGTTATTTTATTTATTTTATTATTTTAAGTTTTTTAATTCTTTTTAAGCTGATTTGTAAGGCTTGATTGTCAAGTAATCTTTTCATTTTCTAAGTAAGAATGTAAGGCAAGTTATGAAACTTTCTTATTCTTCATTTAGTATTAGATATTAGAGTTTCCTTTTTCCTTCGTGTAGGCCTACGAATTTTCCAAGATTTATTAGGGTTTCTTTCTTATTCTCTTGGCTGCCTATTTAAGGAGCTTTGTAGACCTGCGAATTACACATTACTTTTGATTAATATAATTGTGAGAGTTTTCTCTTAAATTCTTTATAGAACTTTTCCCGAACTTATCAAGAATTTCTTGTGGTGTTCAAACTCTACCTTCTGTTGGCCCAGTAGAATACCTAAGAGGGGGGTAAATTGGGTAATTAAAAAAAATTTATCAGAATAAAAGTTGAATAAATCAAATAATTAATTTTAAACCTAAATTAATTATTATCTTTATAACACAGTGGAATAATATGATCAATCTATATGCACACCCAAACAACAAAAATAATAAAGTAGTAATGCAGCATACAAAAGATTTATACTGGTTCACCAAACTACTCTTGGCTAATCCAGTCCCCCGAGCTCCACGGAGATCGCACCCACTAAAACCAAGATTCCTTTAAAGGTAGGAACCAAATCCGCACATCGATTCTTTTATAGGTTTAGAATCAACCTTTACAATATCCTTTTCTCAGATTGAGGAAAAACCTCTACTTTTTACAGGTTAAAGAATAACCTCATTCTTTTTAACACTAAGACACAAGAATCAAAACCTCTCAAAATACTCCAACTATCATTTTCACAGGTAAGGATAGAACCTTCACAAACCACTCACAACGCAATTCGTATCCAGGAAGAATCACTACCTCAATCTCTTTATATGAAGAGACTGAAACCTGACTACCCTTGATTAAATACCCCCAATGGTATTTAACCCGTCACAACTCACCAATACAAAAATTGATAAGAAGTAAATCTCACTTAGAGCTTCTACCACCCCAGATAAACACTAACTCAATTAATATCCCAACTAGTGACAAAAATACGTGAGATACAAAAATCTGATTTCAACAAGATATGGGTAGCAAATTGGAGCACATAATCAGATTCAAGAAATTGTTTATAAAAAATATTTTCTTCAAAAATCAGAAACAATTTCTAAGATTAATTTCCAAATATAGAATCATAAACAAACAATAAGTAATATGGAAATATCTCACCCGGAATCCACCGAAAGAAAATAGTATTGTAATGTAACTTCAAATCGGTAGCAGCAATGATCAGCAAATGATTCTCTTAGAAAAGCTCATTCAATTCTCAATAAGATATCTCTTAGAAAAGCTCACTCAATTGATAATTTCTGATCTCTCTTGATAATAGATGAATTCTCTCTCTTAGAATGATTAGTCCTAAAATAAAATTCACAGGTCTATTTAAAGGAATATGTAATCAACCTTCTAACGACTAGTTTACATATATCATGACAAAAAAAAGCTCTTATATACCCCTTATATCATAAGGATTTCATTTAGATTCAATTCCACTTAAAAACATCTTTAAAATCTCTCAATTAAACCCCCCCAAGTATTTCCCAATTTCAATTAATAAGAATAGAATCTATTTCAAGTACTAAATTGAGAAACATTAATATTTAATTAACCATATTAATAGGATTTAATTAGTATATGAACCATATCTTAAATATAGATAATATCCCCTAAATCTCTCTCAAATCTCAACAAAAAACGGTTACTTTTAGATATAATCTCGGATCAAATAGTATCCTGAAACAGTGAGTTCGGTCGACTGCCCAGTCGATTGCCCAATTCAGGTTGTAGCCAAGCTATCGCTGCTGCGTGCATAGGTCGACCGCCCGGTCGACTTGTAGATTCAGAGAGTTCAGCCTTCTTTCACCGGTCGACTCACCAGTCGACTGCTGTCACTGGATCTCTTCTCTGAATACGTTTTTAACTCATTTTCTTTTACGATTTCGCCCCTTTAACCATTTTCTTCTCTTGATTAGATCCACTAATATTCTAATATTCCATTTTAGTCATTCAAAATTATTTCTTCTTATTTCATATAGGAGCAAATAATTTAACTTAATCAAAACACACATAAAAGATAAAATACATTTTGTGCCATGTGTGTGTTCCTAAATGGGATATTAGGAGTTAAGATTCACCTGGGTTGTTTTCCTTAATTTCTTCAAATTCTTAATTCTTCTTCATCATCTTGACATCTTCATTTAGCATCCATTTAATTTGACGTCTTCATTATTGGAACCTTAAATCACTGAAACACTTCAATGAAACATTAGTTCCACTAAAACATCAATACTTAATTGTATATCAAAATCTTAGTATCAACACCTTCGGTTCGTGATTCACTTATAATAATTGGGTCAAGGTTGTTACTCTATACCTTTGATTTGCGTTTCATTCATAAACGTTGGGTCGAGGTAATCTATCTTTCAATTTCTGTATTTCTTAGTTCGTTATAAATCTAAATTTAGTTCGATCATTTGCAAAGAAACCCTAAATTGGTTTCGGATCTCACTAATCCTTGGTGAGGTTCTCATCATTTGGTATCAGAGCAAGGTCTAAATCAGGTTTCATCTATCATTTTCTTTTTCATTGATTAATATCTACTCATTCCTAATTTTTTTTTTGACTGAATTATATCGTCAAATCTGGTCCGACTTTCTTTAAAGTACTGTGGGTTTTTTTCTCGTTCTATTCAAATTGGTCAGATCGTCATAAAAAACGCGGTGCACCTTTGTTCTAGTCAAATCTCGTTTTTTTTCAAAGGTTGCTGAATTTCATTCTTACAAAAAAAAAAAACCGAAAATTCTGTAGCTCAAAAAAAAATTGAGAATTATTTTTTCGTATTCTAGTCCATATTCGTTTCTTTGTGTTCTTCTTATTCGCTTTCTTTTCGTTCCTAAAATCTCATTCATAGTGAATCAATTTGTTGAGTTTAGATTGCTACAAGAAAGTTTCTGATTGAGATTGATTAAGTTCAATAAAGAACTAAAAGAGTAAACTAAAAAGTGGAAAAAGGCAAGAGAGTGTGAACTCATAAGAGAGTAAAAGCCGAATTTGAGTGAAACACGAGCGTGAGTGCCATCAATCTTGAGGGAAACACGTGAGGGAGTGTTTGTGAGGTTTGCTAACTTTGTTTTGCAGGTTATTAAACATGTCTCAAGAAACAAACAAAGACTCATCTAATAAAGCACCGGAAAGGATGGACATCATGGACGTCAAAGTTTTCTACAAAACCTTAGAGCGAAAGTTTGAACAATTGAACTCGAGATTTGATGAAATGCATGAACGACTAGGCAAAGTTGAGTCTAGTTCACGACAACCACCTAAAGCTCCTAATGTACAACGACGAGAGAGGAATCTGCCTCGGTATAAATATGAAGTTGATGATTGGGATGACGTAGAGGAAGAAGATCGCGCCTCTAATGCGAGTTAGGGTAGATTCGGGCATGGATATGGGAATAAAGGAGATAGATAAGGGGAGCGAATCGATAATAACTTGGGAAGCATCAAGATGAAGATTCTATCGTTCCAAGGGAAGAACGACCCTGAAGCGTACTTAGAGTGGGAGAAGAAGGTGGAATTGATCTTTGAGTGCCACAACTACTCCGAGCATAAAAAGGTAAAACTCGTTGTAATTGAATTTGTTGATTATGCTATAATATGGTGGGATCAACTTGTAATGAACAGAAGGAGAAACCATGAGAGACCTATCGAGACATGGGCGGAAATGAAGGCCATCATAAGGAGGAGGTTCGTCCCTAGTCACTACTATAGGGATTTGTACCAGAAGTTACAAAATCTTACTCAAGGCTATCGGAGCATAGATGATTACTACAAGGAGATGGAGATCACTATAATCTGGGCTAATGTTGAGGAAGATAGAGAAGCTACCATGACCAGGGTCTTGAATGGACTGAATCGGGACATTGCTAACGTGGTGGCGTTGCAACATTACGTGGAGTTGGAAGACATGGTTCACATGGCAATAAAGGTGGAACGACAAATTAGAAGGATGCGAACTCGTTCATTTCAAAATCCGAGCTCCTCCACTTCATGGAGGCCTAATGGGAGGAGAGATGAAAGGGTTGTTTCTGAGTCCAAAACCGAACCACTGAACATGAGAGATGACGTACCCAATGCCAACAAAGGTAAAACCGAAACCCAAACTCGTAACCGTGATATTAAATGTTTTCGTTATTTGGGAGTAGGTCACATAGCTTCACAATACCCAAATAAAAGGACCATGATAGCACATGTTGATGGAGAGATGAAAACTAAAAGCGAGAGTGATGATGACCAGATGCTACCGCATGGGGATGCTTGTGACAGTGATGTGGAGTTCCTAGTGGAGGGTGAGTTACTTGTGGCTTGGCGTGCTCTAAGTGCTCAAGACACGGAGGATAACATGGAACAACAAAAGGAGAACATTTTTCATACTAGATGCCACGTTAACAATAAGGTATGTAGTATGATCGTTAATGGGGGAAAGTTGTACTAATGTGGTTAGCATTACTTTAGTAGAAAAATTGAGTTTACCTACCTTAAAACACCCTAAACTGAACAAATTGCAGTGATTGAATGATTGTGGGGAGGTTTAGGTAAATAAACAAGTGTTAGTTTCCTTTTCAATTGGGAAGTACAAGGATGAAGTACTTTGTGATGTTGTTCTAATGCATGCGGGACATATATTGTTCGACAAGCCGTGGCAATTTGATAGGAAGATTTCTCATCACGGGTTCAAAAATAGACATTCCTTTTTCAAGGACAATAAAACAGTTACTCTTGTCCCGTTGACTTCAAGACAAGTGTATGAGGATAAAATGAAATTGAAAAGAGAGAATGAGTGGAAAAAAACTTGTGAGACCGAGAGATAAAAAAAAGATGAGAAAAAAGATAATGAAAAGAGAAAAAAGAGTGAAAAAGAAAGAAAGAGTGAAAAAATGAGAAAAAATAGAAAAACACGAGAGTTTTTATGCTAAGGCAAGTAATGTCAAGAATGCTTTTTATACAAATCAACCTATATTTGTACTCTTGCACAAAGAGACTTTTTTAAATACTAATAAAATTGACAAATCTTTGGCTAGTGTTGTTATTTATTTGTTGCAGGAGTATAAGGACATGTTTCCTAATGATGTGCCTAGCGGATTTCTACCTAATAGAGGGATTGGGCATCAAATCAATTTTGTGCCTGGCACAATAATTCCTAACCAACCAGCCTATAGGCATAATTCGGAGGAGATAAAGGAACTTCAAAGGCAAGTTGAGGAGTTATTGGCCAAAAGACACGTAAGAGAAAGCACGAGTTGTTGCGCGGTACCGGTGCTACTTGTGCCTAAGAAAGATGGAACTTGGCTAATGAGTGTTGATTACCGAGCTATTAACAACATTATGGGGAAGATTCGATGACGAATCCTTTTAGAATCAATGGGCACCATCAAAGGATCAGCTATATGCTCCAGCTGGGCCTATTACTAAGGCAAGATCCAAAAAGTTCAAAACAACACTTAACGGACTTATTCAAGAGATTTGGGCCAAGACTATAACGGTCAAGCCCAAATTAGGTCCATCGGACAATCAAGGCCTAGTTTACCTCATCAAGGCAAATGAATGGGCTTAAAGTGTGAACTTGAATGGGCCTAAGATGAGACCCACGAAATTTATTTTATTTATTTTATTATTTTAAGTCTTTTAATTCTTTTTAGGCTGATTTGTAAGGCTTGATTGCCAAGTAATCTTTTCCTTTTCCAAGTAGAAATGTAAGGCAAGTTGGGAAACTTTCTTATTCTTCATTTAGTATTAGATATTAGGGTTCCCTTTTTCCTTCATGTAGGCCTGCGAATTTTCCAAGACTTATTAGGGTTTCTTTCTTGTTCTCTTGGCCGCCTATTTAAGGAGGTTTGTAGACCTGCGAATTACACATTACTTTTGATTAATATAATATGAGAGTTTTCTCTTAAATCCTTCAGAGAACTTTTCTCGAACTTATCAAGAATTTCTTATGGCGTTCAAATTTTATACCTTCAGTTCGTGATTCACTTATAATCATTGGGTCAAGGTGGTTACTCTATACAGACTATACCTTTGGTTCACGTTTCATTTATAAACGTTAGGTCGAGGTAATCTATCTTTCAATTTCTGTATTTCTTATTTCGTTACAAATCTGAATTTAGTTCGATCCTTTGCGGAGAAACCCTAAGTTGGTTTCGGGTCTCACTAATCCTTGGTAAGGTTCGTATCAAACCGTTTCAATGGAATGCCAATGAGTTGGTTGCTTGTTGATATCTTTTTGCTTCTATGTTTTCTATACTCGTTCTTTCCTCTAAATTTAGAAGAAACTCATAATTCCAAACGGAAGTAAAACTGGTCAGTAAACTACCAAAGTTAGTAAAATTCCACCATATTTTTTGAAAAGCACAGCAAATCCTAACAATCATGTGTGACCATGGATAGATCTCACCGAGGAAGATTGATTTATATAAAACCATTATCCCTTGAAGACCCACCCAATTATGAAATTTCTAAAATTATGCTGCAATCAATGTTTAGGCCTTTTCATTTTAGGAAACCACGATTGAAATAATGCAAGAAAAGAAAAGAAGGAAAATGGTACAAACTATGGAAAACTGCTCTTATTTTAAAAGTGAGTACCAACAGAACTTTGTTTGGTGAGTTGGACACAAAGGCCAAGAACCGGGGTGAATCGGAGTTAAGTGCGAATTGAACTCACATGCATTAGTATCTTCAAAGAGTTTGTGCTTTCTAGATCTCTTTAGTGTGCACTGAGTTGACTGGTAGCTTTAACGAGTGGAATTCATGTTCTTAATTTATAATGAATTTGTTTTATATATTATCATTATCACTGGATAATGTTAATTTATGTTTTCAAGTAGGCCGATAAGGTTATAGGCCACTTCAGTGACGTGACTGAAATTTCCCTCTCTATTTTTACGCTTATCTCACAGCCATCATAACAGGGCTAATACCATTAAGTTAGCACAGATTGATCTTTTCAGCTCAAAATGACTCATTTCTGTTTATCTTTTCACTTCATCTAACCTGATTCAACCTTCGACATATCTACATCAACTAAACAAGATTTATGTAACCACCCATATCCCAAACCGGTAATGCAATGAGAAAAACTTGGGCTTACATGAGGATTCAAGGATCCCAAATGCCATCTTCAGCTAGCTGGGTGAGGGCTTGTGTTCTTACATATAGTATTAAAGCCGACCCAACCCTATTACCATGTGGGTGCAAGGATTGTGTTTGGGGCCCCATGAGCCATTAATACAGGGATTTGATACCCGACTCTAACGAGGATGCTAGGGCATTAAAGGGGCAAATTTTGACGACCCGTATCCCATATTAGTAATGCAATAGGAAAAACCTGAGCTTATATAAGGGTTCAAGAATACAAATGTTACCTTCAATTAGCACTTTTGGATGAGAGTTGTTACAAATTTATCTTATATTCTCTTCATAAAGTTTCTCGTACAATATTTTTCCCTTTTATAGAAATAAAATTTTACTATTTTCTCTTTCTCTTTCAGATTATCTGTTAACATGAATGAGTAAAATAATGACCATATTCATAGTGGATATTTGTTCTTAGTTTAATTGATATTGACAAGATTTTGTGTAATAAATGATAGTTACTTCTTGGTTAATTACCATATATGTGTTTGCTCATAATTTCTTTTGTGATCTTATTACCACAAGCGTGTGGATATATTATTGGTAGGAGAATTATAAAACGTAAGACTATTCTACCATTTATGGTGGGGAGGTGGTGCATAATATACGGTTGTATATCCAAATATATATTACGATGTGATTAGTTGAGGAATAAAAGAGTTGAGACATAAAATTATAGCGTTCTAAGGGTTATTAAAAATATTAAAAATTCAGGGCGGCAACATCCGATCCAATTACATTTTTGGAATATATTCTCCATATTGTTAAACCACAGTTACCATTATTAGCGGCAGGCGGAAGCGCGATTTGTAACAAGATCTAATTAACACTACCAATTGATAAAAATAATAAAATGTCTCATGCAAGGAAATACAGGTTTACTTAGTTGGCATAAGTCTATGTCTCACGGATGAGGAGGATTTCCACTATGATCATAGAATAAATACGGAGATACACTTACATCAAACAACACCGACATGTAGTGTTGGATCCCTAATCGCTCTGGTGTTTCCCAAACTCTCACCCCTCTTCCCTCGACAGCTACATAAAACTCTAGATATCTATTTATAGAGTCTAAACCCTAATTCTTGTTGTACAAGTGTTTTAATCCCAACAAGTAATTGCCAAATAGAATACAATTCTATAAATAGAATCCTAGTTAAATTAGGAATAAAAACCAATTAGGAATTTGAGACACAACTCTTAAAAACATTACGCTACAACAATTTAAAATCATAAAAGTAAAGCTAACATGATTAATTTTTGTGTCATTACTCAAATTTCTTGAGGATGGTGCTCTCTCTTTTTTTTTGTTTTTTTTCCCCGAATGAGGAATTCTGGAGTCCATTAGTATCCAATCCATATGAGATCAAAAACAATTTTACTGAAACTAAATCAATCTCAACATAAATCAAAACTGCCTCTAGCTAATCAAAGTTAAAAGTATCTCTTAAACAAATGATGATTAAAAAATAAATGTTAAAAATATATCAAACAAGTGACCGACTAAAAAATAGTAAGAATATTCTAAATGATAAGTGCGTTACCTGAAAATGGTAACACAGTGAATTTATAATTCTGTCTCCGCAAGTTTCCGTTCCTTACTCCCAAGAGTGCCTTCACAAATTCTTAACACCGAGGGGTGAATCCCGGCGAAGAACTTCCGGTATGAGAGTAAGTATCTGTTTGGAGAAAGTGTGCAACGCTGATTACAAATATCAAATTGTGCGTACCTGGCCTCACGCTTACACGGGTATTTATACAGTTCCTCATCAGGAATGGAGAGAAAGGGAATGCCCAGTCACCAATCTGTTATCGGTGTAATGGTCATTCTGTTATTTGTGCGTCCTCCACGCAACGCAAATATTCTTTGGCAATTTCGTGGTGACTCACCCTTTGCCAACGAACTTCTCGCTCGATCCTGCCCGTTGGACTGGTCCCCGAGCAGGTTTCGAGCTCTTAGCGCTTACGAGCTTCTTTAAATGCATCGTTCTCCCTTGAGAGTTTAAGCCCACTGGCGGTGGTGGGCTTGGGCACATGTGGCCCACGTGCATCCCAGACAGGTTCCCCTGGTTTTTTCCCTAAGTGGCTCATGACTAAATCCACCACCATCAATAGCCCCCAACTCCTAGGTTAGGTGGTCCTATCCTGGGAATCTTCTGGTACAAGCTTTCTCATGGAGACACCTGTCCTCAGCCTTGTACCATTGACGTACCATCTTTCTTCTTCTTTAGGGTGCTTTTCAAAAAAATTCCCTCATCAAAAGTGAATCTTTTGGCTTTTTGAACCAACTCCACTTCCAAAAAGGTTGAATGACGAAAGCAAAGATGAGGATTTTAGGATCTTCAGCACCGTCTACCCTAGCAGGGAAAGAAAGCCGATCAACGAGGGGGTGATGACCCCGCGAGCCTGCCTTCTCTGGACAATCCTCAACTGACGATACCCCCCGCGTAGGAGGTGAGGAAGACCAACCTTACTCTTAATTTTACTGTTTATGAGGATTCTTCTAATGTTATGGACGTCTGTCATACGGTGCTCATGCCCCGTGAAATAGAGTCCATGTGGAGAGTTGATCAGTACGTGGTGAACGGGTTCGCTGTCTCCTACACCGTGCAACTTCTCCACGAGTTAGCTTTTATGTGCTTTCGGGATGATAAGGAGGCGAAGTTATGTAAGTAGCCTGAGGCTCGCGTAACTGAGATAGAGATCCAGATGCTCCTTATGCAAGAGGAACTTTAGGTTTTACGCGCCTGCAGTGCCAATGAGGCCCGCCTTTCTCGAGAGTGGGAGAAAGATTGTTTGGAGCTTCGATCGGTTCATAAGGAGTTGCATTACACCCATCGTTCCCTTCAAGAAGCCCAAGGCAATTTTGAACAATTAAGGAGAGAGTCTACGCGAGTAGATGCAACCCAGCCCCCCGAGAGTTCTCGGGCTTCCCACCAGCTCGGTCCTTCGACGAATAGGTTGGCTCATAGCCACATTCTAGCTAACGATGGCTCAGATGAATACAACGAGCTCCCCCTATCCCATTGGGGCAGGCGACGAAGGTTCCTACCTCATCAGAATTAATTTTTCTAGGGGACAGGGGCATCCTTGGGAAGAGCATCCGGCTCTCGAGAGCACTTCATTGCCACTGCGCATCATAGGGGTAGGCCCTGTTAACTAGGGCTGACATGTCGTCCAAGGCGATCGCACGACTTCCCAAGAATATCTTCATAATGGGCCGCGCGATTTTTTGAGCGTATCAATTGTAATGGTCCGTCTGCATGCATCGTCACTTCGTGTCAACCAGCGGCACGTTTAAGTGGAGAGGGCCCCACTCGGTGCATATTCTGCTATAAATACTGGAGACGTTTTACGTTTGTTCCTTACTTCAAAACCCATCATCTCATTGCCTTTGCTCCTTCTCTTTTTCTTTTCCTAAGAATGCCTGGGGTTGGTCTGCATGCCGTTGAAGAGACACGATGCCTCTTTTCCCTCAAAAGGGCTAGAGTGAGGAGGCGTTCAATGCCATTCACCCCCTTGCTACCTCAGTGGAGAAGATAGCCCACATGAGCGCCCTTCGATCAGCGGTCATTGTCATAGATGACCAGTTCCTCACCTGCCAATGCAGAAAATAGAGCTGGAGCAGGAGTTGGCGGCTGTCCTAACGGAGGGCTTAGAGGAGAAGATCCACAACCATGAGAAAATACGCGGTCTGAAGAACTGACTGGAGAAGCTCGACAGGGAACTTCGCTTGCAAGCCCTTTACCGCAGGACGAGAGAGGGGAAGCCAGAGCCAGCAAGGGGATGAGACATCGGAGCTGGACTGGGAAGCGTTGGAGGGCCATGTTACAAGGCTCGAGCGCTTGATGAGACAAACTGATCTCTCTTTGCGTCTCCCAACTCCTCCGGGGGAACCCCGACTTCCGCTGCCCCTTCTGGTGATTAAGGAGGGCCTTCTCAAGGGGCCTGCTCATCCTCCTCCAGGGGGTGTTCCTCTAACGTGAGCTCCCGGAATAGGATAGAGGGGAAGAGGCCTCACGGTCACTGAGTCTGGAGAAAAGAGGTTGGGAGAGTAGGAAGAGGGAAAGAGAGAGCAGTTTTTTTTTCCCTTGATGTACTGTTTTCCCTTTTTTAATAAAACTTTTGCATCTATATATTGCTTGTGGTCCCTTGTGGGTTTTTCTTTGCTTCGTTGGTGATTATTTGAAGCAAAAAATTTACCAATATTTTTGTTAAGGGTATTCAGGTTTTTTCTGTATTACTTAGGGTTTCCCGTATGGTTTAGGTTTTACTGTATTGTTTTCTAATTCTTATTATAAATAGTGAGAGAGACTAACATAATAGTTAAACTGTCTCATTCTTTTCCTATTCTTCTTTTACTTTAACATGATATCGAGCGCAGGTTATAGGACATTAATCCCATAGATCTGTTCAACCATTTTTTTTCTCTTTCCCTTCTTTTAATTTTCCTCACCATCCATACGAGAGAAAAAAAAAAGGACAAACAAAGGGGTTTCAGAAAGCCTCGTCGTCGCAAAGCCCCATCGCCGACCGTCGAACCCCTAGCTGCTGTTGCAAAGCCTAGTCGATGCCTTCCCCCTTATTGACATCAAGATCCACGCCTCCATCACCTTCGCAGAATAGTTGCGAGACTTTCCCCACTGTCGCCGTTAAGATCTGAGCCTCCACTAACCTCACAGTCCACAACCGACGTTCGCCGACCGTCTTCTGTCCAGATCTAATGGCAATCCACATCCGACGATTCGTCGACATTCGCGCTCCCTCCTTCGGAATGTTTGTGAGTCTATTGTTTTTTACTGTTCTTCATTCAAAGTTCTGAACAAACAGTGTTGGTTTATTTCCCTTGCCCAAGTTGTTGTTATTGTTGTATTGACGGGCCCTCATGTCAACGGCTACCATCCAACTGTTAACAACCTGCAAGTTAAATGGGACCAATTACTTAAATTGGTCTAAGGCTGTGAAAATAGCCCTTACCGGACAAGGGAAACACAGTCATTTCACGGACTCTGCCCCGGCAGAAATTGATAGTGTCACACTTTTCCCCGGGCCCCCATCGACCGAGGTCGGACGTGACACCGACTTGACGTCACCTGACCGATCAACAAATATACATATATATACACATGTACCGCTATACATTTTTTTTCCCAAAAAAAATATGATATATTTACTCACTTCAAAATTTGGGAATACACGCGTCCTACTATTCACAACAAAACCACAAAAAGAACACTGAACCTTTCTAGCTAACCTTCCAAAATGACCTCACCACCTGACTCTATCTAGTGCTAGTAGTGGACCCACTCCTAACTGCGGCACCTTACACCAAATATTTTATCAGTGTATTATCTTTATAATATAAAAATATTTCATGGATCAAGCATAATTATCAAATACCATTTTTTCAAATATAATATAATATAACCGCATACCAAGCCGAAATAAAATTCCACAGTCATCATTACAATAAGATACTATATTTAAAGTAACCAATCCAACATTTTGACATATAATAAAATACCGCACTCATATTTCCTACTAACCATATAATTGTTTCACTTCACGATCGGGAGTTAAAACGGTACCGTAACCTGTACAACTATGTCATCTAAAGTGACTATCAATGCCAGAGCCATTTAATATCCCCAATAGTAGGGGCAGCCATCCGCAGGATTTGCACTCCTGACAGGTCCACATATATCCACCCTGCAGGACTTACCTGATAGGTAACAACATATCCACCCTGCAGGACTTGCCTGACAGGTAACAACAAATATCCACCCTGCAAGACTTGCCTAACAGGTAATCCATATCTCGCAGGACATGCCCTCTTGACCAGAAGACAACTATGGCATAGTCGGATAACAAAAACCACTTTCCACATTTAAAAATCTACTTGATCCACCTAACGTTATAACACATCCATTTTAATAAACATTTTTTTTCCCCACAATTTATACAAAAATATACTTTGTCAATTTATATAGATGACAGTACACTCAACTCGATTTTCGCGCTACAAAAATACTGTCGTCAAAAGACTAAACGGGCGGCGTCGCCAATGAACCTAATAACTATAGGACCTAAATTAATAATTTATTTAAAATAAACCTAATATGCAATGCGTGGCCCTAAAATGCACCATTTTCCATTTCTCAAATTTTGGTTATACAAAATTGTTATACGCCCAATTTTCTATGTCAATATTAACTGTACAAAAATTATTATAGTAACGATTACAAAAATTTCGCGTCAATAATTTAATTTATAGAAAAATATTAATTGGTTGTTAAAATTTTTATTAGTCGACGAAATACTAAAAATTATCGTTTTAATAAAATTTACAATTTTCATTTTAAATTGTATTATTTGCAAATTAAGTATTTCTATACCTAGTATATTTCTCAAATTTACATATATATTTTTAACATAAATATACATATATATCTGTCCGCATAATTAGCCACATGAATTAAATGTGATATATATATATATATATATATATATATATATATATATATATATATATATATATTATTTTAAACACACACACGCACATATATATATACATGAATAAAGAAACAAAATGAGAATTACCTGTTTCTGTTTCTTTTTTTTTTTCCCTGGCCAAGCCCTTCTTCTTTCTTTTTTTTTTTGGTTTGTTTTCTTCAGTTTGTTTAGCTTATATATATGTGTGTGTGTGTGTTTTTTGGGATCCAAGCCACCGCCAACCTTTTTTTTTTTTTTTTTTTTTTTTTTTTAACTTTATCAAATTCATCCTTATCAAGAGAATAGATATTTTGTTTTAAATTACACATTTAACCCCTAGCACAATTTATAATTATTTTCCCAAACCATAAAACTATATAAAAAAATAAAATTTTTAAACTACATATTAGACCCCTAAAATTTTAAAATAAATATTAAATGACATATTTTACCCCGTTATTTTTCTAAGTGTTATAAAATGCAACTAAAACTTATGTACATGCAAAAGTCGGGTCTTACAAATAAAAAGTATGAGGAATGGATTCAAATTGATATGCAAATTCTAGCGTCGTTGTGGAATTCGATGGAGCTTCAAGTAGCTGATCTTTATACTCATCTAGATACGTGTAAAGCCATATGGGAATATCTTCATATCTTGTATTCTAATAATCACACTCGAATGTATGATTTATCGGTCGAATACTTCCAACTTCAGCAAGTCACGCAATCCATTACAGATTATTTTGCCACATTCAACAGCCTTTATGAGGAGTTAAATATTATTCTATCGATGACTATCGATCTAAAAGAAATGCAAAAGCAATGTGAGCAGATGGTTGTCATGAAATTCTTAGCTAGATTGCGCCCAGAATTTGAACCGGTCCGATCTCAAATTCTTTCCAATGCTACTCTCCCTACTATCACTGAAATGTATTCTCGCGTCTCGCGTAGCACTACCAAGGACAATATTTATAGCTTGAGTTCGTCTGCGCCATCTGAGCATTCGACGCTTGTTACGCAGATTCCTACACGAAATCGAGGTGATCAACTCAGTGGCGGTCATGGTGGTTTCTCTTGTGGTAGCCGTAGTAGTGGCCCTCGGGGTGGACGTAGTGGTCGTGGTCGTGGCTCCTCTCGTCAGTGCTCCTTTTGTGGAAAAGAGAATCATACTAGAGAAACATGTTGGGATTTAGTTGGCCGTCCACCCAAATTCGCCAATGCAATGACATCTGATCTAGATAATCCTACTATTCCAGAATCTCAGGCAGCCAAGGACATCTTTGATGAGGAATATGCTCAATTCCTTCAGTGTAAGGCATCTCAGCAGACATCTTTTCCCATTACTTCTCTAACTCAACGAGGTACTTCTTCTGTTTGTCTTTCTATACGCCTTTCCATTCCCACACCCTGAGTCATAGATTCTGCTGCCACTGATCACATGTCAAGTACATCTTTCTTATTTACGCATATTCAGTCATCTACTTCGTTGTCTTCTGTTACAGTTGCTGATGGTTCCACTGTCCCTATCCGTGGCATTGGTACAGTGGAACCCTTACCTTCCTTATCTCTCTCATTTGTCTTGTATATTTCTTCGTTTTCTTTTAATTTGATGTCAATTAGTAAGCTTACCAAACATCCTAATTGTTCTGTCTCATTTTTTCCTGATTCTGTCATTCTCCAGGATTTGAAAACGCGGAAGACGATTGGCACAGGGCGTGAGGAAAATGATCTTTATTACCTTGATCATGACGAGAGTCCTGCTAACCCACCTACTGCCTACCCTACTGTTGCATCTGCTCACCGGATCCATTGTCGCCTTGGTAATTCCTGTCTTGGCAACCTCAAGTTACTTGTTCCTAATATAAGTCATTTGTCTTCATTAGAGTGTGAGCCTTGTCAATTAGGTAAGCATCGTCGTATTTCATTTGCTTCCCTAACTCATGTTCAAGCATCGAATCCTTTTAGTTTTAGTTCATTAAGATGTTTGGGGTCCTTCTCGTATTACTTCTACATTAGGTTTTTATTATTTTGTCACATTTGTGGATGATTTTTCCAGAGTTAGTTGACTTTATTTAATGAAAGATCATTCATAATTATTCTCTATTTTTCGTGCGTTTTGTGTTGAAATTAAAACTCAATTTAATATACCAGTGCGTATTCTTCGTAGTGATAATGCTTGAGAATACTTTTCTCAGTCATTTACTTCATTTATGTCGCACTCTGGTATCTTGCATCAGTCTTCTTGTCCTCACACACCACAGCAAAATGGAGTTGTTGAGCGTAAAAATCAACATCTCCTAGAAGTAGCCCGTACTCTTCTTTTTGAGATGAGCATTCTCAAACACTTCTGGGGCGATGCGATTCTTACATCTTGCTTCCTAATCAATCGGATACCGTCCTCTACCCTAAATGGCAAGGTTCCCCATTCCTTCCCCATTCACCTTTGTTTAGTTTACCTCCTCGAATATTTGGGTGTGTTTGTTTTGTTCATCAGTTGACTCCCGGCAGGGACAAGTTAGATCCCCGTGCTTTAAAATGTGTCTTTCTCGGCTATTCTCGCACACAAAATGGTTATCGATGTTATAGTCCATCATTACGTCGCTCATTTGTGTGTGCAGATATTACATTCTTTGAGTCCACCCTTTACTTTTCTGCCCCATCCTCTCGATATAATCTGGATGTTACACTTCCTTTGCCAAGTGCACCAAACCCTACACTATCTTCCTCTACTCCAGATCCTATCCCCTCTAGTCGTCCTTCAGCCCCTTTGTAGGTATACTCTCGTCACCAGAAGGTAGCCTCTGCTGTTGTGCCCATCGATTCTATGCCCTCAGATTCTTCTCCAGCAGACCCACCCATGTCTGACCTAGATATGCCCATTGCCATCCGGAAGGGTAAACGCACCTGAATTAACCATCCTATTTCTAACTTTGTCTCATATGCACACCTATCTCCTTCATACTCCTCTTTTGTTACTTCTATGTCCTCTATTTCTATTCCTAAGTCTGTTTCAGAGGCCCTCACTCACCCTGGTTGGGCAAAAGTAATGGAAAAAAAAATATTTGCCTTACATCAGAATGGCACTTGGGATCTCGTCTCGCTTCCGCCTGACAAAACTATAGTTGGATGTAAATGGGTGTACACTGTCAAAGTTCATTCGAATGGCACCAGTGATCGACTCAAGGCTCGCTTAGTTGCTAAAGGATATACTCAGGTATACGGTCTTGATTACTGTGAGACCTTTTCTCCCATTGCCAAGCTCGCTTCTGTTCATTTGTTCATCTCTCTGGCTTCCACTTTTCGTTGGTCATTACATCAGCTCAATATCAAGAATGCTTTCTTAAATGGCGATCTGACTGAGGAAGTATATATGGAGCAACCTCTTGGGTTTGTTGCTCAGTAAGAGTCTGATTTGGTATGTCGTTTGAAGAAATCTATTTAAAACCTCAAGCAGTCTATTAGAGCATGGTTTGGAAGATTTAGTGAAGTGGTCACTGAATTTGGTCTTTAGCGTTATGGCGTCGATCATTCTGTCTTCTACAAGCATAGTAAAGTCGGGAAAATATTATTGATTGTGTATGTGGATGACATCGTGATTACCGGGGATGACCACAGTGGTATTTAAGAACTCAAAAAGTGTTCGCATAGTAAGTTCCAAACCCAAGATTTGGGGCACCTAAAGTATTTCTTGGGGATTGAAGTTGCTCGATCAAGTCAAGGCATTTACCTGTCTCAGAGAAAATATGTCTTTGACCTATTGAGCGAAACAGAAATGTTAGGAACGAAACCGATTGACTCGCCTATGGATCCAAACACCAAATTGTTGTCAGGTCAGGGTATACCATTGACAGATTCAGCTCAATATAGACGGTTAGTTGGGAAGTTGAACTACCTGATAGTTACCAGGCCAGATATCTCATTTGTTGTTAGTGTTATCAGTCAGTTCTTGAATCGTCCAATGATTTGTCATTAGGATGCAGTGATCTGTATTCTCCGATATCTGAAAGGTGCTTCTGGTTGTGGTTTGCTATATCAAAATTTCAGTCATACTCAAATAAAGGACTACACAGATGCAGTCTGGGCCAGATCACCCTTAGATAGGAAATCTACTACTAGGTATTGTGTGTTTGTTAGAGGTAACCTTGTCGCTTGGAAGAGTAAAAAGCAGACGGTAGTGACACGGTCAAGTGCAGAATCAGAATATAGGACAATGACCCATATCACTTGTGAGTTAACGTGGTTGAAATATTTGTTGGAAGAACTTGGATTTGAACACACTTCACCGATGGACCTGGTATGTGATAATCAAGCAGAACTTCACATTGCATCCAATCTAGTCTTCCATGAGAGAACAAAACACATTGAAGTTGACTGTCACTTTATTCGAGAAAAATTGTTGCAGAAGCAAATTAAGACTAAACATGTAAATTCAGTTGATCAGTTAGCTGATATATTTACTAAACCGTTGGGGGGTTCAAGGATAAAGTACATTTGTAACAAATTAGGAGCATACAATATATATGCTCCAGCTTGAGGGAGAGTGTTAAAGGGTATTTAGGTATTTTTTGTATTACTTAGGGTTTTCCGTACAGTTTAGGTTTTACTGTATTGTTTCCTAATTCTTATTATAAATAGTAAGAGAAGCTAACACAATAGTTAAGTCGTCTCATTCTTTTCCTACTCTTCTTTTACTTTAACAATTTTGTAATGCTTTGCACACCTTTCGTCGCCATGTATACCCCTGGCTCCCCTACCCTCCAACCTTTTATTCGGACCAGAGTTATTTCCCCCCCAACCTTTTATTCGGACCAGAGTTATTTCCGCACAGGTGAAGGGTTTAGTAATAGCCCGATTTGACATTTGCACTTCTGACGACACCTTTTCGATTGTAGTGAGGCTTCTCAAACATACCTCTTCAACAGTCATGCATTGTTCGATGCGCGCTTTAGTTCTTTTAGGCCGCCTATATAAGCCCTGGAGGGGGTAACCCCTGGTACTTCACTGTGTTCTTCGCGCCTAGGTTTTTTTCCTCTTTCCAGAATCCTCATTTTTTTCTCTTTCCTACTGTTTATCCTAATGTGTAAAATACCTATCTATTTCTAAACCGAATTTGCCAGTTTTCGAGTGTTTTATTAATCTTTTATTGTGTTTTTGTAAGTATTTATGTAATTCAGGTGTAGGGACGTTAACGAGCAATAAACAAGCAAAACGGTAGGAGAACGGCGAAGAAACGAAGGAAAAAGATAAGGTTTCATGACAACAAGTCACCGCCGCAACGATAAATCCACCGCCGCGGTGATGAAAGTGCAAAAAGTTGTGTTTTCCTTTTGAAGCCTCACCGCCGCAGCGGTGAAACAACAGAGAACTGTGATTTCTGCTCAAAAGCTCCACCGCCACGGCAAAAGGCCCACCGCCGCTGCGGCGAAAGTGCAGAGAAGTCTGATTTCTGCTCAAAGGCTCCACCACCACACCGATAGAAGCCACCGCAGCGGCGGTGAAACAATAGAGAGTTCGTAAAAAGCTTTACTGCCGAAGCAGGAATCCCACTGCCGCAGCGATGATCCCAACCACCGCGGCTATAAGCTCTGCACAAAGGAAAATATCTGTTTAGATATTTGTGAAACCTTAGGCCTATAAATACCACTCCCACTCGTCTGAAACAAGTTGTTGATCATCCCTAACCCTAATATAGAGTTCTTAAACTATCTTTGAGAGATCAAGGAGGAGATTCATCATTTGGGTAAAGAGAAATCATTTGCGGATTGATATTAGCGACAGTGGATCGTTTCACTTTCAGATTTGATCGTTCTTCTCTTGTTTTTATCTTTGTAATTACTTTTTCATATCCGTTGATGTTGAATCACTCTTGTTTTGTATGGTATATAGCTAAGATCATGTAGTATTAGTCAAATGTTACTTAGGTGTTGCTGAAATCATGTAAATGTTAGTTGAATGAATTAATGTTACTTTAATGAATATTTGTCTAAATCCGATTGTGTTTACCGTTATTCTTGATATTATGCTTGTATTGATAAACCGAGAATACGGGGTTTGACACTCGGGAGAGATAATCCCGGATTCGGACTATGGTAAACGCAACGTGACGTTCTAACGACCTAGGAGGGCGTTAGAACGTATTCAATCCATGACGTTGGCTCAAGACTCACGCGACCTAGGGTCGTTAAGGCGTTGAGGGGGACTTCATCGCTGGCACAAAGTCGTGTAATCTCCCGTCTTACACTCAGGAGAGGTAGCGGAGGAATTATCGATACAGAGATTGTCGGAATAGATAAACACCGTTATAGCTAACTAAATGAAGTCAATTATGCATTATATGAAAGAAATCAATACCTAAGTAATTAGTGTGATTAGAACTAACCTAATAGTTGTCATTTATCTTAGTAGATTAAATAGAATACAAACCATTTTTGAATAGTCGAGACAATATGAGACTATGCCAATCATCATATTCAACTAAATTACATCATTCTTAGTGGAACGATATCCGATCTTAAAAGATCTATTTTATTAAAACTAGACCTCGTGCACTTGCAAGTAGTCATATACGAGCGCCAAGATCGAAGGCCTAGAGTCTCAGGTGGTGAGCCTGACCGCTCAGGTGCACTCTTTGGAGCGAACAAAAGCCCAACTTCAAGCTTCTATGGGCGAGTTGAAAAGGAACCACAACACTGTTCACAATAGGTTGTTCGCGTGCGCCTTGTACGATAGAAGGGCGTTCAAGAGGAGCGACATCATTGAGGGTTACTTAGCTGGAATGTCGTGCGCGCCTGTGCCTCCCATCGGGTTTTCTATTCCTGAAGGGTTTCCCGATGGTGCTTTGGCTGAGTATCGTCAACTTTTTGGCGACCCTACCATCAAAACCGTCGGTGGTGATGAGAACCCCCCTGAGGCTCCCCCTTCGCCGAGAGGCGACCCAGCTATCGGAAGCGTGGAGTTGGTTCTGGAGGAAGCTGCCTAGGCAAACGCTGGACCGGCGCCGAAAGATACTGCCTCAGCCTTTGGAGATGCTGCACTGGCGAAGCCTTGAGTTGACCGTTGTGTCGATCCACTGCCGTCATTGTTTTTTTCTTTTGTTTGGCTGTTGAAATGTAACTTTCTCATTGTGAATAAATGGGCATTGCCTTCGTACATTTTTCGTTGTTGACACGTGGCTGTGTCATACTGCTTTGTACACACTTCGTTTCCTAGCATTACACCTGCCGACAGTGGGGCGCGCAAATTCTAATGGATGTGTATCCGTTCGCCTAATTCAATAATGTTGTGCACTGTCACTGACTCTGTTCAGATAGGGACATTTAATGCCACCTGTCCCCCCTACTACTTTTGGTGCTTTCCTTAAGAGAGGGAAACCACGAGAGGTCCATTCCCCTTCCTAAAGGCTTTCTCCCATTTTCTCTCAGTAGAACCTATGAACTCAGGCGAGAATCCTCCTTCGGTGGATTTCTTCATTGAGTCAGAGACTCTCGACTTAGCCCAAGATTTCGACTACCTTATTTCTCGACTGGACCCCTTCAATGTTGAGATAGCCAAGGCTCTCAAGTCAAGGGCTATGTTTCACCATGAAGTTCTCCTTGAGGAGCACCACAGGCTCCTAGGGGTTATCTTGGACTCTGCTAGTGAAGAGCTGACCTCGCAGCAGAGGCTTCCGCAACAAAAGGATGGCACCCGGCATGCTCCTAGAGGCCCTCCTCATCCACCCCATCAATAAGTATTCCAAGATGGTTGTTTTCCTTGAGACAAACAAATGAAGAAGTAACTAAAGAAATTGGGGGGAGAGAAGTTGACAAGAGGTTTACTCTTCTTTTGTAATTTCTCAGTTTGTCATCAAACCAAGATACTGTATTCATTTTTTTCAAACAAATATATATATATTTCCCCTGCACCTACGATTACAACATGACGAGAATAATGTCTGTACAAGCTTCCAACTAAAAAGCCGATAATCAGGAAATGTAGGAGAATAGTCTATTTAGAAGGTAGGAGCAACTAAGAATGTAAGTTACATACCTATGGTTGGTATTAAAATGGCCCTTTTCTATATAGATATTTCCCTTGTTGATAAAACTATACATGTGAGAGACTATAACCATGTCATTAAACTAAGACAGTTTCTCTAACAAATACACTCAACACCTCGAGTTTAATCCAGCAAAAGAAACTATGCTGCCACAAAATAATTATAACATATCTTTGTTATACTTTTAACTCAATGGAAATTTATCTGGCCATGATTGGGGAAAAGATGACCATACAAGCATAATAGCAACAGATGTTGCGTAGAATGATCACAACCAAGATTTAAACAATCACTAAATTTGTCATCATAAAATGTCCATGTTTTCATTTTCATTTTCCTCACTTTTCTTAGTTTCGGAAAGTGGACAGAGAGGAGGAGGTACGGGATCACCAGGAAATTTTTTTGACCTTCAGAAGAAACAAAGCAAAATCAGGTTCAACTGTAATTACTTGGAAAAATTCCCAGAAACATCTCAAACTAATACATCAACAATAATTAATTGGGTAAGCCAGAGACTGGAATCCATTATGAAATTGCAACCCAAACTCCTGATGTCGAATTAAAATCAACCATTGAATTTTCATTAACTGCATAATATCCCCTAAAGATGAGCAATAGCATTTGAAAATATATTACCTTAAGCACCTTATAAAGTTTCTTCTCCCATACATAAATCTTCTCCAAAGTTAACGAAAGCTTGCTGGCGTTCATGCAGAGTTCCTCAAGATATTCACTATTAGTATTAGCATTTGCCACTCTCACTTTCCTAAAAGTGGAAAGGAGATGAAGATATCGCCGTGGTTGGTTTTATAAAAGCCTTGATCCAAAAAAAGAAGCCTGCACGAAAGCAGAGAACCAAATAACCCTTTTGGGTATCAAAATCAGGACCCAAAAAAAAACCGATGCACTGTAGCAAAACAGATAAACTAGATTTCTCAAGGGGGAAGAGAAATAAGCAAAAGAAAAAGGAACAGGTAACTGAAGGTAGTCCCAAAAAAAAACAAAACAGAAAATGATTTGCTAGCTAATCAGAGCCATTTTCTTCATGACAAATGTGTATGGAGTAACAGGAACTAGGATCAAGTTAACTTAAGAAAGTTTCCAATAACAAAAGAAAAATATTACTCGGCACCAAGAGTACAATCATCCAACCTTCATGCTGCAAGTAAATGGAAATTCAGAATACATTTATGACATGGTCACTAAATTACACAAAGACATAATACCACAATCACGGGTATGCATAAGACAAAACATTACGAAACAAAGATGAATATAGGAACAAGATGTTTCTACCATTAAATATGGTACCCCTATGACAACAGGGCAGCTTGCCTGTCCCAAGCAACAGTGAGACTTCTTTACTGTTATTAAAAGCAACCTCAAGTACATCCCTAGCCTCCTTCATTGCTTCCTCAAGACCCCTTGGATTGGTTGATGATCTCATCTCCTGTGTAGATGTTTCTTGCACGTCGGAAGTTTGCAAATTTTCCCCCTCCTGTTCCAGGCCTCCTGACGGAAACAACTCATGGTTGCGCTTGATTTGTATTTCATTAGTATCATTAAAAGCCATTTGAATCTCATTCTCGGCAGATAAAAGGCGATGATTGCTCTTAGTTGAAGTTTCAATGGTATTAGAAACCTCCATAATCTCATTTACATGATACACAGAGCCATGACACTCATTATTGGTCAAACTTTCATGAGCTACATTAACTTTCTCATTGTCCTTTTCTGCCTCTGAAGAGATAATTTCACTTGTCGGAGTTTCAGAACCAGCATTCCTGCTATTGGGCAAATTTTCGTCAGCTTGGTGAACTTCCTCGCCGCTGTTTACTCCCTCAGGAGGTCCTTCACCTGGACTCAACATACTGCTTACGTATACATTTTTCTCCTTGCCCAGTAGGCTTTGGTCAGTATCATCTTCCAAATTAGGTATGCCTTCCCTCTTCCTCACTTCAATCAAGTCATAATTATTGGTTTGATCGCCAAAACAAGCTTGATGGGCTGGCTGAAAATAATAGTCAAGAAAAGTATCATCGAACAAGCCAAATGGGTTAAGGTAATCCCAATTAGGGACCTCAGGAGGTGTGGTATATGGAAGGAAAGCAGAAATTTGTGTCTGATCGTAGTAAGAATTATCAGGGGCTAACCCCAATGATATATTATGAGATACCTCATACCCAAACTGAGGAAACCTGAGATCATCAGTAGGTGGCAGACAGCCAAAGGACACCCGATTAATTTCATGCCCATTAGGCCTAAGCTTATTAGAAGGCAGCACATTTCTGTAATCATCTGAAGGTAATTTCAACAGAACTCCATCCTCAAAAATCTCTGGTGGCCAATTCGTAGACCCGTTGAAAGACACCCCATATGCAAAGTGGGAATAACCATGGTTATGAGGAGGAAAACTCACCGAGCCTCCCAAGAAGTCCCCATTTGCAACCTGATCGAGCCAAAGGTTTTTAGATGGAAGATTACTTGGATTGGAAAAAGGTGGATCATTACCATACTGAGGAGGCCAATGAGTTAGAGATGGGAAATTCATCTGCCCACCATTATATAGATGTTGAGGTTTGAGTAGTCGAAGAATTCAGCCACTTAGATGTTGAAGTGACAACCTGGGGGGACTGCTCATGGATCCCAGTTGGTACCGCCTCAGACGACTTCTTATTGTGCTGTGCATTTGATTTCACTCCTGACTTGCTCTCATTCTCTGATGTGTAATTTTCTGAGGATTCTGAGTCTTCGTGTACATAATCCGTCAAAGAAACCACATCACTGTCAGACTCTAATGATGAAATTTCCAACCCAGAAAGGTCTGCAGAGGACCTATGATCAGCAGTGATCACCAGCTGCTTCTCAGCAAACTGAACAAGTGAATTTCCTACATCCAGAAGGGATTGGAAGTACGCAATGTGAGAAAATGCAAGGGCGTGCCTGCAATCCACGGCTGCTTTGATCAACCTCTTCTTCTTTCTACACAAACTCACCAATTTCGAATCTCTCATCTTACATAACCCACAACCCATACCAGAGGAACAACAAGGGGGAGAATTTCCAAAAAAGAAAAAACCCAAAAAATCTAAGATATGACCTCCAATCTCTCGAATTAGAATTAGGGGAAACAAGCAATTCTAAGCCAAACCGCCGCGAGCACCGGGAGTGTTTAGACGAGTACAAAGAAACAACGTGTTCCACAGTCTAAAGGCACATTGCCCGATAAAAGTCCGCCGGCCATTTGACAGAGAAAGGAAACTGACTTTTTTGAAAGAGGAAAAGAACAAATAAGAAGAACTAAATACAATAAATTCAACACAATCCACGCGGGATTACAGATATGAAATATGTTGTAATGGGAACATAATGCCAAACTCAGACACATATGGAAACCCCATTAAAGCTATAGATGGATTATATGCATATGCCTTGATATAATTAAGAAAAGAAGTAATGTAGAAATCTAACCGTCGAATTCCGGTGATACTAACACTGAGATTACAAGCAGTCACATTATATATGCCTAACGATTTCGTGGGTATGAGGAATTTGGTGATGGCAAATTTTTTTTGGCAGTTTTGGGGCTATCGGCAATTCACTACTTCAGACACTGCGCGCCATTTTTGAATCCATGATTTTTGCAGCGAGTTGCAATTCTGAGTTGTGGAACGTGCTCTCGTCGCGCGTCTTTGTAACGCAAGATTCGGAGACATTTTATTTGATTACACGTGTCCATACGGCCAGCTCTATTTTAGCTCGTAAATAGAGGGTTTCACAATTGTTTCTTTTCATGATAAATTAAAATTATTAGATATTAGAGGGAACTAACAAAAATTAGGATACTTACTAACAATTCCTAATTAGTATTTAATCTATCAATTAAGCCCGCAAATTTTTTTATGAACTGAACCGTCTTTATCACATTTTGTGACAAAAATACTCCTATTTAATACACCGTTTTATAACAACTTATAATCAAATCTCCCTAATACGAAACTAAATTAGATAACTTGTGATCATAAAAAGTAGGACAAAAATACATGTTTTAATCTCAATTCGAACGTGATACAGTAAAAATTTTACACATCAATTATGTATGAATAATTTTCTTTAAAATGAGATATCAATCATATTTTTTAAAACTGTTTATCGTAATAAGTGTAAATGTTACATATAATACTTATTATTTAGACAATGTTATATGTAACATATACTTACGATCGTCTCTCTTTAGAAATGTTAGTGTGTTGAATGTAACACCTTAACATATTATTGAGTGTAGCATCTTAATAACCCATTAGTTTCTTAATAACCCATTAGTTTCTTACTAGATATGAATCGTATTTCATTTAAATGTTACATGTAATATCTTATAATTTGTGTGGCATCAATATTGAATGTAACATTCAGTGATTGATATTAATCTTTTTTTTTTTTTTTTGAGTTCTAAATTAGGATACATGTGAATGTTATATATAACATTAACGGTCATGTTAATGTTATATAATATCACTACATCACTACATTTTGTGTGCCCTGTAATTGTTGAATATAATATCCAATGCAATAGAAACTGAAAATTCTGAAAGTACCATATTGAATATAATATGAATGTGAAAATTGAAACTAATAAAAAAATAGTGAATTTGATACCGTTTTAAAGATCTTATTTAGACGAATTTGAATATATAATTAGATTGTGAAAAACATATGTACAATACTAGTTATTGTGATTTTAATAAAATAATTTTGTTGAATACATAAATTCTCAATCCCTATTATTTTATAAGAAAATCAAATAAAGTGATTTTGTTGAATAAGAAAACTTCTAATCCCCACAAATCTAGTGAGAGTAAATCTGTCTATAAAAAATGTATAGATTTGAATTTCGGAGCTGCACTATGCATGTAATTCTAGGAGTTATTGGTTTATTACTTAATCAGTGAAATTAGCCGATAGTTTTATGTGTAATTTGGGTCCCCCGATAATTTTCTCCAAAAATTATTTTTCAAAAACATCTCTTTGACAAAAAAAAAAAAAAAAAGTGTAATCTAAATCCATGATTTTTAAGGAAAAATTACATAAATTTTTAAAGAGATTTTTATTGTTTTACTTATATTAAGAGTTATTATAGTTGATTAACCAAACAAAGAGTTTTGTTGGGAAACAAAATTGGAGAAAGCGTACAGAAAATAGTCCTCGACAATTTGATTAAATGCATGCAATGGACGTTGATACCCTCATGTGAATCACGAACAACTGCAATTGAAGTGTTGGTTAAACTAATTTATAATTCAGTTAAGTTTTTCCAGTTGCCATTTGGACACACTATTTTTGGTATAGCAGTTCGTTCTCACATTTTACTTTTTTGGACATGGAGATGAGGAGAAGAAATTGATTATCGTGAGAAGAAATAGCAAGTCAGCCTTTTTATTAAGTAAATACAAGTAGAATTTTTATTAACTTTTTGTGTTTCAATATCGAGCTAGGTTCGAGTTCAATTTAAATGGTGAAAACTGTAAGTTTATCGAGTTATAGTTTGTTTGAATTTTTCTTCTTACTATTTGATGCGAACCTCACCAAGAATTAGTGAGACCCGAAACCAATTTATGGTGTCTTTGCTAGGATCGATCTAAAATCTGGATTTATAAATGAAAAGAAAGAAAGGAAGAACACAAAAATACAGAATGTTTGATAGAAACCTTGACCCAACGTTTATGAATGAAACGCGAACCAAAGGTATAAAACAACAAACCTCGACCCAAAGATTATAATGGAATCACGAACCGAAGTTATAGAGTTTGAACGCCACAAGAAATTCTTGATAAGTTCAAAGAAAAGTTCTATGAAGAACTCAAGAGGAAACTCTCTCAATCTGATATATTATTCAAGTAATGTGTTTTTCCCATGGAATACAACTCTCTTAAATAGGCAACCAACACAAAGGAGAGCCTAGGCTAGTGGGTGGTCAAGCACACCCTACCTTAGATAGGGGGCGGTCTTTCACACCTAGGGTTGTCCTTTTCACACAAGAAGTCTTCAACTTTAGCACACCCTACTATAGATAGTGGGTGGCCTTTCACACCTAGGGGGAGGCTACAAGAACAAGAGTCCTAGATGCCTTTCAAACTTATTACAATATCAATACTAGAAAATAAAAATACTAATTGGCATTGATGTCTTACAAAATGATATAAACTAAAATAAATAAGTAGAATTTCGTGGGTCTCATGTTTTGGCCCATTTAAGTTCATGACTAAGCCCATTTGCTTGCCTTTATGAGATGGATTAGGCCTTGATTGCCATTTGGGCCTAACTTGGGCATTACGACTTTAGATTCAGCCCATATATCTTGAATTAGCCCATTAAGTGCTTTTTTGATCTTCTTGGATCTTGCCCTCGTAATAGGCCCAATTGGAACATGCAGCGGATCCTTTGTTGGTGCACGTTGGTTCTCATCACTATTTTGAATGGTACACATGCAATCGACGAACTTTATTTCGTCGTCCCATCTTGGTTTTGAACATTCACATATAATCACGTTAGAGTAAACAATAAATATAAGTAACGGCGATGCGTATGTTCACATATGAACAAAAGGTGTGTGAACATTCACAAATGTTGTATGCGAGTCGTTATGTAACGGCTCGGTTTTTCATGGCCACTACACTGTTTTTCCCTAAGGAGAATTAACACTAAACCGAATAACCGATAATTTATTCTGTGTAAATCCGAACAAATTTTACAAACTACGGCGACAATTTTATTTATCGACGACGATAATTTTACTAAATAATCCATAATTTAATTAGTAGAAATCTGATAAATTTACAATGCGACGGTGTTAATTATAATAGTCGATTTCACTGATTACAACAGTAAATAATAATTATAATTTTAATAAATAGAAATTCTACTCCTGGCGCCGATTCATCCTCATCGGCCCTGCAATCAAAACTATGGGATTGTGAGTCAACGCTCAGTAGAACTCCAACCCCTCTAATACGTGTATTTTAATTAATATGACACGTAACACATATTGACATGTTTTTCACATACTTTTCACATTGTCCAAATTATTTCATATAATTTAACAAGTAAAATTCCACAACCATTTACCATAAATCATATAATGAGAAAATTAAATACATATATTAAAAGAGTTCGGAATTCTACCTGTTCCGAATTTTTCATCGGCCGCGAGATGGGTTTTGGGTTTTTATTTGGGTTCTTTGTGTATTTTTTTTTTTCCATTTTTTCTTCTTTTTTCTTTTTTTCCTTTTCTGTTTTGGTTCCTGCGTTCTGCTCGCCAACGCCGACGCACTCTCACTCTTTCACCGCCGGTCAAACAATACCACACACACACACGCTCATCCGGCCCCTGAACAAAACAAACTATTGCCTAATCAACGACCGAACACACACACACATACTACCAAAACACACCCACCGACTCCCACACCGTCGGACTGCACCACACCCACGTCAACCAAGCACCCCGCCGCCGACCCTCTCTCTTTTCTCTGTTTCTGTTTGGATTCCACCGACATACACACCTTCTTCCCCCACCACCGGCGATGAACGTTGATCACAGACACACACGACGAACACGGCAACCCACCGGTCGAACCTCTCTCTCTTCTCACTAACTCCGGCGACCTCACCCACGACGATCACACACATATAGCCGTGGAACTCACACACACCCACGACGAGCGCGATGATCACCGGTCACCCCCATTATCTGCACACACACACACACCCGTCGACCCACAACATACACACACACACCTTCGACTGAACAACACACCCACACACACCGGCTGTCGAACCACCGAACACACACGCCGGACGAACGGCGACGATCACATACATACACACACACAACGATTGCACATACACACATGTCGATCACACACACACACAGTCACCGAACACTGTCGACCGACCGAACCATCTACGCACACATCATACACGATGAACACATGCACGCCCACACTACCGACAACACACAACACACACACACAATAGCGACGGTTGAACACACGAACAACACACACACAAAACACACACACACACACACACACACACACACACACACATCCATATACGCACGCTGAACGGCCGACCGAAACACCCGTTGCCAAACGGACCTTCTTCTCTCTCTTTTTCTTCTTTTTTTTTTTTTTTTCTGTTTTGTTTTTTGTTGTTTCTAATGTAATGTGTGTGTATGGAGTTATATATATATATATATAAGTGATTTCCTTCACAATGAAGGAAAAACAGATTTTTTTTTTAAATTTAATTACACTAATCCCCTTCAATTTTCTTTAAGTTATTAGTTAAACCCAAAATCTAAAATTAATATTTTTAAAATTGTTAATTAACCCCTAAAATTTTAAATTCAATAATAAATAACACAATCTACCCCGTTATTTTCTAAATGTTCTAAAATGCAGCTTAAATTGTGCGTATACAAAAATTAGGGTCTTACAACTCTTCCCCCCTAAAAGAAATTTCATCTCGATTTTTTTCCCCAAACAATAATACTTCAGAATCGCACCGCATGATCATATTAATCATACTTGATTCTAGAACAATTGTTCTCTATGTAAGGTCCCATAACCAAAATTCACCCATAATTCTTAACCGTCAAATCACTTCCACACATCGCAATATTTTCATTCGAAGTGGCCCACATTGTATCCAATAACCGACAACCAAGGTGCACTTTGGTCGGTAACACCTAGCACAGACAACCAACTGTCAAAGAATCTTATGTTCCTAAATGTTTCCGCTGCGCTACTCTGATAAAATAACAATAATACAATATATCATTAAAATATCACGGTAGTCTCACTGGATTGGATCTATCTCATTTCCAATAGGTCTACAACCTCAATAATTTTCTTACTTGGTATGATTTTTCAAGTCTACTGCCATATCCCATGACCAACATTTATCCATTCCATCCAACATTTAAACCAACATGTTCGCAACCAACCTCATAAGCAACGGATAACCCAAACTCCACGTGGACTGACCCGTGAGACTAAGAATCATCAATCCCAATACCCACATCAAAATTTCAATAATCTCGTAAACGTTTTATAAATACTACCATAATCCAACTTCAAATAATAATTTTTTTTCGCAATACATCAAAACCACATAAATATTTCTCAGGCACATAAATACGTACCGAAATACATAAACACGTTTTAACCACCTAAATATATCGAAATATATAAATACTTATGAATCACGTAAATATGTGTCAACCACACAAATACATCTTGAAATACATATGTATCCTAAACCACATAAATATATCCAGAATCATATAGTTATTTGGAAATATGTAAATCCATTGTAACCACGTAAATACGCCTCAACTACGAAAATTCGATATGTCACAAAGGGTCAATAGTCATTGTAATATGTATATAAAATATTACCCAAAGCCGCAATAAATTTCTAAAATACCAATCAAACTCAAGAATAATTCAAATTATCTTTTCCACATTAACTCTCAATAGTCTCCCAATGACCCCACATCCCGACTCTATCTAATGTTAGTAGTGGACCAATATCTATCTGAGTTATTTTTATCGGTATACTGTCTTCGTAGTATAAAAATATTTTATGGATCAAGTATTTTTATTCAAATCCAATTTCTAATAAAATGTAGACATACTGGTAGTTTCCAAATCTCAACAAAAATATCACCGTAACCGAATAACTGAAATTAAATCCACTGATCAATTCACTTGTATATATAATAAAATAATATACTTCCTTGCAAGCCATAGGATCGTTTATCTCACGATCGAGAGTTACAACGGTACTGTAACCTGTCCAATTGCGCTATCTAAGTGGCTATCAATACCAGGACCATTTAATATTCCTAATGGTAAGGGCAACTACCCGCAGGATTTGCACTCCTGACGGGTCCACATATATTCACCCTGCAGGACTTGCCTGACAGGTAACAACAAATATCCACCCTGTAGGACTTGCCTAACAGGTTACAACATATATCTACCCTGTAAGACTTGCCTAACAGGTAAATCCACATCTCGCAAGACATGCCCTCCTGACGAGAAGACAACTATGACATAGTCGGATAATAAAACTACTTTCCACATTTAAAAATCTACTTGATCCGCATAACGTTATTAAATAATCCATTTTAATAAACCGCAATTTTTTTTTTCACATTTTAGTACGAAAATATAATTTGACAATTTACATAAAAGACAATGCACATGTTGTCTTCATAATATAAAATGAATTTACGGATCAAGTATATTTATCAAATATTACCTTCCAAAATATGATATAATATAACCGCACACCAAGTCGGGAATCAATTCTACTGCTACTATCGCAATAAAATAATGCTTTGAAATCCTCCAACCAAATTATTTTGATATATAATAAAATACCGCACTCATATTTTTCTACTAGCTATAGGATCATTTAACCTGATGATCGGGAGTAACAACAGTACCGTGACCAACAATGTTAGGGCCATTTATTCTCCCCAATAGTAGGGGTACCACCTGCAGGATTTGCACTCCTGACGGGTCAATCAACCACCTACAGGACATGCCCTCCTGACAGGTCATAATAATCAACCACCTACCGGACTAATCCTCCGGACAGGTCATAATAACATAATCAACCACCTGTAGGACGTGCCCTCTTAACAGGTCATAGTGATCAACTACCTGTAGGATCGACACTTCTGTCAGGTCAATAACATAATCAACCACCTGCAGGACTGACACTCTTGATAGGTCAATAACATAATCAACCACCTGCAGAATGTGCCCCCCTAATAGGTCAAAATCATCCCGCGAGACATGCCCTCCTGACGGAATCACAACTATGACCTAGCAGGATAATAAAATTATTTTTCACCTTTAAAATTTTACTTGATCCATGAATCACTGTAAAGCCGTCTATTTCATCAGCACTTTTTTTTCCCCATAATTTAATACGAAAATATAATTTCACGATTTATATAGAAGACAGTACAACCTTTAAATTAATATTTTCAATTGAGCGACAATTCCTATGGTCCACGGCTAACACAACACTCACCCAAACTTATTTAATTTATTATTGGTACGTTGAATTAATCAACCGCCATCTAAGATGTTAATATGTCCAAATTAAAATGGTAGGGACTAAAGTGAAATAATAGTAATAATACATTGGTGCAAAGTGTCCAACCACCCGAAAACATAACGGGGACATCAATACCTATATACATTATTGACCCCATAATATTATTCACCTTTATTTCTACGTATATATGTGTGAACAATTGGTGCACATATGAAAATATTAATGCACATAAATCGCCACTTGATAATACGCAGTTATCAAGTAATTCTAGATAGAGATAAATATGACAAATAAATCACAACCCTGTGTGTGATTCCACATAAATGCAATATATGGCGATTCAAGTGATTATAACCATATATACTTGATATAATTCATATATCACATATTAATACTAAATCAAATGCCCAATACTTGAAAAAATTAAATACATATATTAAAAGAGTTTGAAATTTTACCTGTTTCAAATATTCCACCGGCCGCGAGATGGGTTTTAGGTTTTTATTTAGGTTCTTTGTGTATTTTTTTTTTCTTTTTTATTTATTTATTTATTTTTTCTTTTTTTTCTTTTCCCTTTTCTGTTTTGGTTCCTACGTTCTGCTCACCGACGCCGACGCCGACGCCCTCTCACTCCTTCACCATCGGCCAAACGATACCACACACACACACGCTTGTCCTACCCCTAAACAAAACAGACCACCGCCTGATCAACGACCGAACACACACACACACACATATACTACTAAAACACACCCACCGACTCCCACAATGTTGGACTGCACCACACCCACGTCGACCAAGCACCCCGTCGTCGACCCTCTGTATTTTCTCTGGTTCTGTTTGGATTCCACCGACACACACAATTTCTTCCCCCACCACTGGCGACGAACGTTGATCATACACACACACGACGAACATGGTAATCCACCGACCGAACCTCTCTCTCTTCTCACCAACTCTGGCGACCTCACCCACGACGATCACACACATATAGCCATGGAACTCACACACACCCATGACGAGCGCAATAATCACCGGTCACTCTATCGTCTGCACACATACACACCTGTCTACCCACAACACACACACACACACACACACACTGTCAACTGAACAACACACCCACACACACCGACTGTCGAACCACCGAACACATACGCCGGACGAACGACGACGATCACACATACACACACACAAAGATCACACATACACACACGCCGATCACACACACACACACACAGTCACCGAACAATGTCGACTGACTGAACCATCTACACATACACCATACACGATGAACACATGCACGCCCACACTGCCGACAACACATCACACACACACAGAGAGCAACGATAGTTAAACACACGAACAACACACACACGAAACACACACACACACCCACTCGTCTGAACACCCACACCCACATACGCACGCTGAACGGCTGACCGAAACACCCGCCGCCGAACAGACCCTCTTCTCTCTCTTTTCTTCTTTCCTTTTTCTATTTTATTTTCTGTTGTTTCTAATCTAATGTGTGTATATGGAGTTATATATATAATAAGTGATTTCCTTCACAAGGAAGGAAAAGCAAATTTTTTTTTATTTAAATTACACTAATCCCCTTCAATTTTCTTCAAGCTATTATTTAAACCCAAAATCTAAAATTAATATTTTTAAAATTGCTAATTAACCCCTAAAATTTTAAATTCAATAATAAATAATACAATCTACCCCGTTATTTTCTAAATGTTCTAAAATGCAGCTTAAATTGTGCGTATACAAAAGTTAGGGTCTTACACGTTAGTTCGAAGTAATAAGAACATCCACAACTATTTTTTGAATGGTACACATACATTTGACGAACTTCATTTCATAGTCTTATATTGATTTGAACACTCACATGTAATTGTAGAAAAGTGGGTAGTATTTACTAGTAACGACAATGTGAATGTTCACATATGAGCAATAGAAGTGTGAACATTCACATATGCTGAGGTATGAGTTTTTTAATTCGAAGTAGTGTGAACATTAACAAAAATACTATAGTATTGTGAATGTTCACATTGTTAACGTTATTAAGTGTGGTGCCTTATGGATTATTGTGAATGTTCACGTGGTAATCATATATGTTTATCTGGAGTTATATGCGTGTGAATGTTCGAATAATTAACTTCACAACATACAAGATAAATGTGAATGTTCGGAATAGTATGAACATTCACAACATACAAAGCATTGTGAATCTTCTCACTGATAATGATATTACAATTACGGATAATATTATGCAGTTGTTCGGATGTTCAAGACAATAAATATTCAATTATTAGGAATTAAAATTAACTTGTATTTGATGAGATACAATCTATTCGTTTAGAATATTGTAAAGATTCACAATGTGTAAGAGTCGCAGTTAACATTTACAATTACATTTACATTGTATATGTGAATGTTTTTTTTTTTAGTAATACTAGAAAGGTCAACCTTTATAATGATTTATGTAATGTTTTATAGGGAAACAATAACAACTCGACTAGTCTTGATGTGCAAGTTCGATGGATACTCAGTAGGTATAAGGGTTGATGCCTTCACATTTAAGATATTACTTCAAAAGTTTATAACAAAGTGGGAAGTATTACATGTGAAATCTTTTGAGTTGTATTACTTGCTCTGGGATGTGATATGTTTTTAATATCATGTCAAGGTGATTTATAAGTTGTTATTGACCTTGCTTGTGCATTGAAGCTGGAATATGTGGGAATAAATGTCAAGGTATGCGATAGTAGTTGTGGGTCAGGTGGTTGCAGTAATAATTTGTTAATTGAACACGGAGGTGGATGAGGAAATAGGGTGGACATTAATAAGGAAGATATGTTGCCAATTTTTTGCCTTCTATAAAAATAAAATAAAATAATTATTAGATCATTGGCTTGAAGGTATTAAAGAAGTTGGGTATATTTTCAAGGGTGAAATACCAGATTTTAGGAAAACGCTGAGAAAATATGCTCTTCAGGTAGGATTTAGTTTTAAAAACAAAAAGAAAGACAAAAAGAGGGTTACTGCTGAATGTTCACTAAAGGAAAAAAAGAATTGTAAGTAGATGATGCACGGTAGATTCGATAAAGAAACATGTTTTTTACATATGGGAGCTAGAAAACAACCATTCTTGTGTGGTTGTTTCTAGGACAAACAAGAACGAGAAGAGAATTCGAGCGTGGCGAAGTGTTGCTTGATTTATTTAGTATAGAATACACCGACTACTTGCCCGATTAACATTATTCATTCTTTTAAGGATGATTATGGACTTGACATCCCATATCATATTGCTTGGAGTGGGGTAGAAAAGGCGCGTGATGATTTGTACAGTGACCATAAGTCGTCTTATGATTAATTGCGTTGGTATTTGTACGCTTGTATGCATACAAATCCAGGTAGCCATATGAAACTTGATTACGATAAAGAAATGAGACATTTTAAAGGATTGTTTGTTGCATTTAACGCCACAATTCAAGGCCTCAAGTATTGTCGACTGATGTTATTTTTGGAAGGTCGATATAAGGGACACTTGTTATGGGAAAGTGCAAATGATGGATCAAATGGTAAGTTCTGTTTTATTTAATTAACATTACATTCATATGTAAAGCATTTATCTGATTGTTATTATCTTTGCGTGCATTTATATATCTAGTTGTATTTGCTGACAACAAGTATTGGTTTATGTATAACTTATTGAACATTGTATCACATGAGCATGTGTTAACATTTATATCAAATAGACATAATGGAATACTTGAAGGTGTACGACCTATGTTCCTGAACTCTTTTCACCCTTATTGCTTGAATCATTTGAAGAATAACTTGAAGGGTAAACTAGCTTGGATGAAACAAGGTTTTAAAAAGAGGTTGATGTACAAATAATTGATGATGGCATATGCCATGACTATGGAGAAATTTAACCAGTTGTTAGATGAACTAAAAAATTAAGGTAGAGGTCGAGTTAAAAATTTCCTAACAGATGTGCCATCAACAAATTTTGCCACATGTTCTTTAGAGAAAACAATTATGGTGAGATGTCTTCCAATATTGCAGAGTCATTCAATTCTTGGATTTGCGAGTATCATTACTTGCATATCATTCTAACAGTTGACAAGATTAAGAGTAAATTAACGGCTCAACTTTTCGATAGGAGAGTAGATTCCTTGTTGATGACGGCTATTATATGTCCAAGTCATAATGATATAATTGCAAAGATGGTTAGGGATGGACAAACATGGATGGTTATTGAGTGTGGAAAACCCCTTAGCAAAAAATGTCATTTAATAATTATTTTAAGTTCTAAAGTTATGTACTGACATTAGATTTGATGCAATAGATGGAACATGTAGGATGATATGCCTAAATAATTTAGAGTTTAAAAAATTACCATATCTAGAGTTTGAGGTAGGCAAATATTTCCCATTGCCAACCAATACCCTGTTTGAGCCTTGATAAGGTTGAGCAAGATTCAAATTTGCTAGATTATTAGTAATATGATTGTTTCCACCTGAGTCAAGGAACCATTCTTATGCATATTCTTTAGAACCTGGGTCTTCAAATGGAACAACATTATGAGCTTGTGTTTGTGTCTGACGTTGATCTTGATTCTTTGTGCTTTAATAATTAACATCATGCATGCACCAGCAGTCCAAAGCACTGTAGTTTGGCTTTCCACATATCTGACACAAAATTATGGAAAACTTGTAAGAGTACATTCATTGTTCAATGTTGTCTTGTACTTGTTGTAACTTGTGTTTGAACATGGTCTTCCTCAACTAGAAGTTTGGAAATCACTTGTTTTATTGTAAGAGTCTTTTCATTAGATTTTATATAGGTTATGATGTAATTGTATTCTTTAGGAAAGCCTTTAACTATTTGGAGATAAAATAAATATCATCTATAGTAGAGGTCTCGATTGAGGGTATGCAGATATAGTTTATTTTTAAGTAATATATTAAAGCATCGTTGTAGTAACTTTAGAAACACTTTGTAGCATTAGTGTCAGATGATGAACATGAATTCTTGTCACTACATTGAACCTTTATCTAGGATAGACCATACATCATTTGTGTGTGGGTGTTTGAGGACAAGAGGAATCACTGAACCAAAAATAGTGGACGCTATATATGTTCTAAGATGCTTATCCTCTTTGATCCACTATTGTTCTACGTATTTGCAATTTCCAATTAGTACTTGGTCTGAGCCTTCATAAGGTTGCGAAAGATTTAAATTTTCAAGATCGTTGGTAGATACTAAAACTTCAAGTGAAACAACATGGTGAGCATGTGTTTATGTCTTACCTTGATCTTGATTCTTTATGCTCTAGTAATTATCAACAGCTGTGTACCAGTTTCAAGTCATGAAATCCATATTGATTTAAATATTGATGATAACATAGAAACCAAGCCCTTAGTGCTTGTTTGAAACCACAAATGAACTTGTTGAGTTTACGAACATACAAGAGAAATTAAGATTAATGAATTTGTAGGCACCGTATTTTGTCCCACCATACACGAATGGTTTTTGCATGGCATAGTATTTTTAAAATCCAAAAAATATAAAAAATGAAAAATGTTTTAAATTTGTACTTAAATTGAGAAATCTTCAGCGATTTTTAGAAATCCGTTTTCATTGAGGAATTGAATTTGAAAAAACAATTTTGAATTTTGAAAAGAGAAATAGATTATCCCAAGTAATTTTTAAAAATTAAAAAGTAAACTTTATCGAGTTAATTAATACCTAATTAGGTGAGATTAAATTCAATATGACAAATACTTCAACTTGGAGGGACAATTTATTTCTATGGAAATTTAATTGAACCATTAAGGTTCAATTAATCAGAAATGTTTGATTCAAAAATACTCTTTTAAATAGCTTAATTTAGTCCTCAAAACTTATTATTTCAGAACCCTTAAATATAGAATGTAGTTTTTCCAAATAAAATAATACAAGGACTAAATAATAATATCTTTAAAATATATGATAGATATATGAAATATAAAACCTCTTAAAATAAGTTTTTATAACGTTCAAAAGTTTAGGATTTAAGTTGAAGATCTCAAAAAATGACTTGGTCAAACAATAAGAAAATTGTAACCATTGGTCGACCAACTATCCTTACGGTCGACCAGTTATCCTTTTAACAATTTATTTTTCAACTATTGACAACCAGTCAGTCGACCAAACGTTAACTACCAAAAATACAGTCATACCCCACCCCGAGCCCCATGCCCAAGGCTATGCATGACCTCGACCTGATATTACTCAACCAGAAACAAACGAATATATACCATTTTATACAACTATTTTTTTTTTCTAATATTTATATAACCCAAAATTCAGTGATTACACATATCTATTATTCCCTAACAAAAATACAAATACTAACCTTTCGATACTAACACCTGCCCTGACTGCCTCAAAAGTAATACCACTCCCTGACTCTATCTAACGCCAGTAGTGGGCTCGTTTCTAGCTAAGGTACCTGAGATAAAATATTTTATTGATGTACTATCTTCATAATATAAAAACAATTTATAGATCCAGTACATTTATCATAATCCATTTTCCAAAACAGAGAATAACCACATTGATAATTTCGAAAACAAATTATAACCATACTGAGCAGTATTGAAATCCACATGTATCATCAAGATAGAGAAACTGAAAATAAATCAACCGATTAAGTTACTTTTATATAATAAAATACAGCAAACATACTTTCCTACTAGCCATAGGATCGTTTTACCTCACGATCGAGAGTTATGATGACACTGTAACTTATACAACTATGAAATATAAGGTTGTCATTAGTGTCAGGGCCATTCAATATCTCCAATGGTAGGAGCCAACAATATGATATAAACCACTATATAATCATCATCATAATTATCAACAACAACAACAATAACAATGTATATCAACTACTTGTAGGACTTGCTTTCTTATTAGGTCACAACACAACATCCTACAAGACATACCCTTCCGTTAGGACCAACAACATTCCGCATGACATACTCTCATGTCGGGGTCATACTATGGCATAGTAGCATAATAATAAAAACTACTTTCCACATTTAACATTTTACTTGATCTATCTAACGTTATAAAATAATTTATTTTAATAAATTTTTTCTCTTCACAATTTAGTACGAAAATATAATTTGACAATTTACATAAAAGATAGTATACTCACCTTGATAATTGTATAATTAACATGCTACTGTTGAAAACTGACGTAGATGACATCACCTAAAAATCTTATATACGATAGGACCTAAAACTATGAATTTATCTAAATAAATATAGTATGAAATTAAATGCAATGCATGATACTAAAATACAATTTTTCTCATTCCCAATTTTTTCTAATTATATAAAATTTATTAAAATCAAACATTCTATTTTCTAAACCCAACTACAGAGAAAAATATTAACTAACTATTAACACTATTATTAGGCAATGAAATACCAAAAATATAATTTTAATCAAATTTAAATTTTTTGCTTTAAATTATATTATTTTTCACAATTTAAATATTTGTTATTTGTAAATATAAATTCAATATATATAGATATACACTTGCTTTTATATGTGCATATGATATGCATATATATTGATTAAAACAAGATTAAAGAAAAAAAAAATGATAACAATAAAAGAAACTTACCAAGAGAAAAGAGAGCTAGAGAGAGAGAGAGAGCAACGAGAGAGAGCGAGAAAAAGCAAAGTGAAAAAGAAAAAAAAAACATATATACCTAGGAAAAAAGAGGCTATGTAATGATACTAATTTTTTTTTTTTTAATTTTTTAATTTTATGTAATTACACATGTGTTGTCCAAATTTGGACAATACACTATATATAAATAGGTTGTCTTATTTTAAAGAAGACAACTCTAATCACACACACACACACACACACACACACATATATTTACATAAATATCCCTCTTAAAATAAAAAAATAAAAATATTAATTATATTTCAAAACTCTTAAAATTATATTTTAAATAACATAATTACCCTAAACATTTTTAAAAAAGTCAAAATTTAAAATTAACATTTAACCTCCAATTGTTTTTAAAAACCACATTTTAAATACTAAAATGATCTCTAGAAATTTTTAATGTAAAATTTAAAATACCACAATAGACCCAATAATTTTCTAAATGCTACAAAATGCAATTAAAAATATGTACATGCAAAAGTGAGATCTTACAATCCCTCCCCCCTAAAATAAATTTTGTCCCAAAATTTGATTAACTTAAACGAATAAATACGTATATTTACTTCTCATCTCCTCTTCTCTTTCCCATGTCACCTCTTTCATGGAATGACTGCGCCATAACACTTTTACCAATGAAATTATTTTTGTTCACAACACTTGATCTTTATGGTCTAGAATCTGCACTGGCTTCTCAACGTACAACAAGTCTTTCTTCAGTTCAATTGGCTGAGAAGTCAACACATGCGAAAGGTCTGACATATTTTTTTTGAGCATCGAAACGTGAAAAATATCGTACAATTCGGATAATTCTGGCCATAGGGTTAGTCGATAGGTCGTTGTACCGACTCTTCCTAGAATCTCATGTAGCCCAATATACCTCGGACTTAATTTTTCCTTCTTCCCAAATCTCATTGTGCCTTTCCATGGAGATATATGCAAAAACACTTAATCACCTACTACAAATTCCAACTCATATCTACGCTTGTCGGTATAGCTCTTTTGTCAACTCTGAACAATCTTCAACATTTCCTGAACCACTTTTGCTTTCTCTGTTGTTATCTGAGCTATGTTGTCCATCAACAATTTTTGTTCCACAACTTTAGTCCAACAGATTGGAGTTCTGCATCTTCTGCCATATGACGCTTCATACGGTATTGTTGGCCTAGTAGAATACCCAAGATGGAGGGTAAATTGTGTAATTAAAAATATATTAGAATAAGACTTGATAAATCAAATAATTAATTTTAAACCTAAATTAATTATTATCTTTATAACATAGAAGAATAATATAATCAATCTAAGTGCACACCCAAACAACAAAAATAGCAAAATAATAATGCAGCACACAAAATATTTATACTAGTTCACCAAGCTACCCTTGGCTAATCCAGTCCCCCGAGCTCCATGGCGGTCGCACCCACTAAAACCAAGATCCCTTTAAAGGTAGGAACCAAACCCGCACACCGATTCTTTTACAAGCTCAGAATCAACCTTTACAATTTTCTTTTCTCAGGCTAAGGAAGAATCTTTACTTTTTACAGGCTAAAGAATAACCTAATTCTTTTTAACACCGAGGCTCAAGAATCAAAATCTTACCAAAAAATACTCCAACTATCATTTTCACAGGTAAGGATGGAGCTTTTACAAATCACTCACACTAATTCTATTCAGGAAGAATTAATACATCAATCTCTTTATGGGAAGAGACTGAAATCCAATTACCCTTGATTAAATATCCCCAATAATATTTAACCCGTCACAACTCACCAATACAAAAATTGATAAGTAGTAAATCTCACTCGGAGCTTCTACCATCCTAGATAAATAAAAACTCAATTAATATTTCAACTAGTGATAGAAATATGTGAGATACATAAATCTAATTTTAACAAGAATATGGGTAGCAAATTGGAGCACGTAATCAGATTCAAGAAATTGTTTGAAAGAATATTTTCTTAAAAAATCAAAAACAATTTCTAAGATCAATTTCCAAAATATGAAATAATAAACAATAAATAATATGAAAATATCTCACTTGGAATCCACAGAAATAATGATTAGAATAATATAACTTCAAATCCGGTATCAGCAAGAATAGATAGCAATTGGTTATCAGAATCATTCTTAGAATAACTCACAATAACGTAGAATACTAACTCTTATAAAAGCTCTCTCAAAATGATATAGAATGATTAACTCTCTTAGAATGATTAGCTTGTCTAATAAAATTCGCAGGTCAATTTAAAGGAACATGTAATCAGCCTTCTAACGGCTAATTTACAAGTGTCATGACAATAAAAAGCTCTTATGGACCCCTTATAATATAAGGACTTCATTTAGGTTCAATTTAACTTAATAACAACTTTAAAAACACTCAATTAAACCCCAAAGTATTTCTCAATCAAAATAAATAAGTATAAAATCCATTTTAAGTATCAAATTGAGAAACATTAATATTTAATGAACCATATTGAAAGGATTTAATTAGTATATGAACCATATCTTAAATATAGAGAATATCCCCGAAATCTCTCTCAAATCCTAACAGAAAACGGCTACTTTTGGATTTAAACTCGGATCAAACAGTATCTTGAAACTATACGTTCAGTCGACTACCCAATTGACTGAAAGATACTAGAAGTAGCCCATGCAGTTCATCAGTTGACCGCTCGGCCGACTCTTCGATTTAGAGAGTTTGTCATGCTTTCACCGGTCGACACGTCAGTCGCTTCTTCGATTCAGAGAGTTCACTTGTTTTCACCAGTCGACCTGTCGGTCGACTCTTCGATTCAAAGAGTTCAGCCACCAGGACTGTCGACTCCTCAGTCGACTTCTCCCTTCTGGATCTTTTATCTGATCTTGTTTTTTAATAATTTTTTTTACAATTTCGCCCCTTTTTCCATTTTCTCTTTTAAATAAGCTCCGCTAGTATTCTTATATTTCATTTTAGTCATTCAAGATTATTTCTTTTCAATTCACATAGGAACAAATAATTACCCTTAACCAAAACACACATAAGAAATAAAATTCATTTTGTACTATGTGTGTGTTCTTAAATGGGATATTAAGAGTTAAAATTTACATGAGTTGTTTTCCTTAATTTTTTCAAACTCTTAATTCATCTTCATCATCTTGATATCTTCATTTAGCATCCAATCAATTTGATGTCTTTATCACTAGAACTTTAAATCTCTGAAAGACTCAATTAAACATTAGTTCCACCAAAACATCAATACTTAATTGTTCATCAAAATCTTAGGATCAACAATCTCCCCCTTTTTGATGATGACAATTAACTTTGATGTTTTCTTCAAAATAAAATATAACCACACTCTCTCTGAATCTGAGGATGGGTTCTTTAACTCGTTAAAGGATCATAATGAAGATTTCAATAATGCATAATTTAAAAATACTCAATAAAGCACAATTTTTAAAATTTCTCCTTTTTGATTAAAACACAGTTTTAGAATACTTCCCCTTAATAAAACATTACTCCCCTTTAATAAAACATCACTAATTTACCCCCCCTTTGTCATCTTCAAAAACATATTTAGGAAGGGGAGAACACAAGTAACTTAGTGTAGGCAAACATAATAATAAGCTCATTGAATCAACTTTTAAAAATTAAAACTTATTTAATCTATTTTTAAGCATAAAACATTTTCTTTAAATATCACATCAACTCAATTTTTTGAAAGAAATTGAAATTCATGTGGCATATCAAAAGCATTTTCAACAAATACGATGTGGATTATCACTAGAGATAAAAATCTAACCAACTAGATCAAATTTAGGTAATTCATCAAAATCTAAATACTAGCAGTCAAGGAAATCCAAGTAACCTAGATTAACTATTACAGACCAAAAACTTTAGTTGTGGATCTAGTCTGAAAAAACAACAACAATCAATAAAATCTAATGAGGGCTTTGTCCAGAGAAATAATAGTAAAGTCCCATCGGACTGGTGGCTGGTTGCTGCGGATATGGAACACCTGGCTGAATCATTGGTCTAAGAGTCATTTGCTGATGGAATGGCATTGAAGGAACTGCTCCAGATGATCCTGCACTTGATGGTCCTGCTACAGTAGGTCTTCCAAAGGACTACTGTGCCCCATACATAGGATGTCTGGCAAAATGTGGTTGGGCACTATACTGTTGTTGGTTGGTATGATGAGAAGACTACATATACTGAAACATCTGTTCCAGATTTCCCATGATTTTTTCGAATCCAGCTTCTATGTTTATATTCATTTAGACCATTTTCTAGCCCAGTCATCCTCTCATCCATGAAATCCGCATGAATTCTCAAATCATCAATCTAATCATGAAGAAAGCCCATCTTCTGATCCATACTTATCCCTACTTCATTTTTTTCTTCCTCATTTGTAGTCTGCCTTCTCTGAGTCATCTTCTTCACCTATCTATGTCCTCTGAACTCATACCCCATCAACGATGCATTTTGCGCATTGATCCACCTTGGTGTGGTTGTTATAAACATCTACTCATCTGGATCAACCATTATTCCAAAGTGATCGAATATTTTCTGAAGTGCATCCACATAGGGTAGTATTCCTGAGGGTTTCTGGATATGATGCTTCGTATGCTCCATCGTGATATGGGCTAGGTCCAACTTTCTTCTCTCCACAATTTCATTCATCAAGTACAAATCAAAGTCATTTACATTAGCATGACTTCCCCCTCTAGGCACAACCGAATAGGTTAGTACCAAGTGTAGAAATCGATGCTCAATGGACAACGAACCCGCTTTATCTCATTCTAGATCAATTTTTTTCACAATTGCCCTTCTATTGAAATTTATTGAAAGTCAGTGAGGGGTATTGTATGGAAATACATCTCCCCTAGGTATTTTCAAATGTGACTCAATAATTCCGCATCGAAACGAATCGTTTTTTCTTTGACAAATGATTTAATATGAAGATTATTGTAGGTCATATTTCTGTAAAATACTCGTACCCACATCGGCATCCACTCATCCTTTTGGTTGACAAACTCAACTCATCCCAAATTTCTAAAATAAGCTTCGATATCAATATTTCTCCCATTTAGCTCAACAAAATCTGTAGGTTTGCAACCTAACACCCTACGATTGACAAATTCATCATTGTATTTCTTCTCATCTTCTTCACTCCGAAAAAATATCTTGTCAAACTTAGCCCTATTCGCACGATTCTTGATTCTAGGCATTTTTTTACACAATCTAAAGTGACTCAACCACAATATCAATAAATTCAACCACAATATCAAGAGACTAAGGTCAATAAACAAGCCAATCCGAAACCCTAGAATAAAAGAGATCGAACCAACCTGTTTTTCGCGAGAGAGAATACCTCCAACAGAAATCCGAGCCTTACACTTGTTGATTCATCCAAAACTTCTTCAGATCTAAGCCGAAAATGATTGATTTCGTGAAATTTAGGCTTGGGAGAACTTGGGAGAGGAAGGGTTTTGAGAGAAAAAAGGGTTTTGGGGTTTGGATGAAATGAAATAAAGAAGTCAAGTTTTTATATCCCGACACGATTAGTCGACCGCTCAGTCGAGTGACTAAGTCAGAGTGACTCTTGGGATTCCAACCCGAAACATTCGGTCGACTGATCAGTCAACTGCACTTTCTGTTTTGTTCGATTTTATGCATTTAAACATAATTTGATCCTTTTAGCTCAATTTTTTTACCTCCTATTTTGATCCACATATATTTTAAAGAATTTACTCACACACACACACACACACACACATTTGCAAACGTCTAAATTTCAAAATGAAGAGGCTCAGTTTCCCTAACAAAATTAATAAACTTAAACTTTAAGAATTTTGATATACCTGGATCATCTTTGGGAGAAAGTGGTGTGTGTACCTTAGGTGGATTACTAATTTCTGATTTTACATCATTTGATTCCACCAATACTTGATTTTTCATCTTGATTTCCTCCTTCTTAGAGACTGCATTTCTTTGAGCTGATTTGGTAAGAACCGTTTTGCCTTTGTTTGTTGCTTCATGCTGCTTTGGCACAACTTTGTAAATAACTCTTTTCTTGTGTTGATATTTTACCGTTTGTTGTAGATAAGCTTTGTCAGCTCTCACATATTGAGCTTGTTACTGCTGTACTCTTGTATTTGGCACTTGCTAATTCTTTTTAATAGATACATTGAACCTTGGTTCCCTCTTTGGCATGACATGTTCATTGTACTTTCTTGTCTGTTCATATCTTTTATCGGCACGTGGTATTCATTGTACTTTCTTGTCTGTTCAAATCCCCTTGTTGGTATATGGTATTCATTGTATTTTTGTCTGAATCTCTGATTTGTACCTACACCAAAATTTCTCTTTCTGGTATCTAGTTATTTCTGGATTCAACAGGGTAACCATGTAATAAATAATAAGAGTTTTCATAATGACCAAATTTACCACAATAGAAACACTTAATACTGTTAGTACGCCTCTTCGAATAGTCAGTGTTTCTTACCGGAGCATAAGATTTTCTTTGATTTTGAGAAGCAGTTTTAGTAACTATTGGTTTTTCAAAACATTTAGTACTCTCAACATCCTTGAATTTATCCATTACTTCCCTAAGCTCTTTTTGAGTCTTCTCAAGTAATCGTTCATTGGTGCTAAAGTTTACTTGTAGACCAAAATTCTTTTTATACATAAATTCAAGATCATTCTTAAGAATTTGGTACTAATTTTCAACAGAATGGATTTTTAAACGAGCTCTATCATGCTCACACCTTGTATTGTCCAATTCAATACTCAAGGCCTCATTCAAAGTTTCAAGATTTTTCCTTTTAAATTCATTATGTTGAAAATCATAAAAATCGTTTTTCAAAACCTTACTCTCATCCTAAAGAGACTCAACTTTATCATACAACTTACTAATTTCTGATAAAGCATTTTAAAACTGAATAGTTTCAAAATATTTGTCCAATTTTTTTTTTCTTGAGATATTTAATAGTACTAAACTTCTTGTTTTCAAGAGTTGCAATCTTTCGCTCTAGTTTAAAATTCTCTTTTCCAAAAACATAAGTAAGAGCAATAAGTGTTTCAATAGCTTTATTTGCATTCTCATCATTGTGTAGATAATATCAGACTCATGATCAAAATAGTGACTATTAGAAGAGGCAGAGTTAACAGTAGCACACATAATATTAGAATCAGGACAATCCATATGATCTTTGTTAGTTAATAAATTCGAGTTAAACCAACTCTGATGCTAATTGTTGGCCTAGTAGAATACCTAAGACGGGGAGGTGAATTCGGTAATTAAAAATATATCAGAATAAAACTTGATAAATCAAATAATTAATTTTGTAGACACGGTATTTTGACTGTCCTGCAAAAATAAATAAATAAAATAAAATAAAAATAATTATGCTTCATTTTACAGCTGAATTTGTTTTGTTTCATTTCATTTGTTCCAAAAATACCAAAAAAAAAGAAAAAAGAAAAAGAAAAATGGAATAAAGAAAAGGGTGTGAAATTGAAAAATAAAGAAATGGGGGTTTGAAATTGAAAGAATGCTAAATAAAAGAAGTAAAATGAAAATGGGAGAAATGGGAGTGGGCCCCTTTTTGGGTCCAAACCGTGAGTGAGAGAGAGAGACAGAGAGAGCAGGCGTGGGGCCCGCCTGCTCATTGTCTGTACAGCGCCAGAGAGAGAGAGAAGAGAGAGAGAGAGAAAGAGAGAGGGGCGGCTGGGTCCACCTCTGTCGGCTGGTGTGTAACAAAAAAAAGAAGAAGAAGAAAATGCACTGCCACGTGTCGGATGCTGGTGAGGCGGCGGTAGGGGCACGTGTTTTACACGTGCCCTGCGTCCAGAACATTCATTTTTCTTCATTTTTACGATTTTACCCTTTCCTAATCCGATTTGGACTGGGCTTTGGTGGCCAGACCTAGTTTTAGGGTTTCCTAAAGCGTTTTTGACCCTCAATCTTTTCCTATAAATAGGACCATTCTCCTATCACTTTATTCATTCAAAAATTGTGAGGAGTCACCCCCTTTAGAAGAGTGATTATCAAAGCCCTTTCAAGAAGCCGTCTGTGAGAGAGGAAAATACGGGTATCGAGATTCTTGGCCTATAACTTGTATGTTTTTCTGATTTTTAATTCTTCTTTCAGTTTATTTTATTCTTTTCGCAATTTAAATTTCTGCAAGATTTATTTATTTATTTATGTATTGTCGTCCGATGATCCGATGAAAACGTCAGAGTGGGTTTCTCATGCTTAAACTTAACCTCCGATCGTTAGGTGAAGGACGTTTTCATTATTTATTTTATTTTGTTTTGTTTATAAATTCATAAACACAAAAAAATAAAGTTGTCCGATGATCCGATGAAAACGTCGGGGTGAGTTTCTCGTGCTTAAACCTAACCCCCGATCGTTAGGTGAATGATATTTTCGTTGTTTATTTTTCTGTATTTATTAATTTATTTTTATTCTTGTTATCAAAACCCTAAAAAACAAAAACAAAAAATAATAATAAAATCTTTTTTTTGTTTGTGGAAATTAATCCTTGCGAACCTTAAAGTGAATCCGACGATTCGATAAATCATGGAAGAGTTTTCCATGATCTCGTTTCCATTCCCCGACTTGAGTGGAATTTAGAAATGAATGGTTTTAGGAAATCTCTTCCCTCGGTAAATTTTTCGTGGGATTTATTTTAAAGTATCAAAAAGATTAATTTCAACTAATTTGTTTCCACAAACCTCCCTCGATTCTCTTATTCATAGAATTTGAGGGAATTTCAAAATGGGATTTCTGTAAATTAATCAAGCAAATGCAAAGTAGATTTTTTTTTTGCATCCACTTAGCATGTTTATTTCTCGTATTATTTAGACGGCATGCTTAGGACACTTTCACCACTTACACTTTTCATACATATAGTTTTTATTTTTATTTTTTTATTTTTTTGCGAATCCACGCTACTTTTTCACATCTAGTCATGACACGTGCATCACTTCTATTTTTTAATTAAATCATTATCACGCATAATCACATTAATTCACGTAGTGTTCCTTATTCGATTCTCGTATTCATATTAGTTTGCACTGGCATATTTAAATTAAATTATTTAGTTTCTTTTAGTTACTCTTGCATAAAGAGATAAAACTTATTTAGGTGTGAGTTTTGCATTCATATTTCCAAATCTCATGCATCTATTTTAGTTTGCCTATTTAAATTCAAGAAGTCTCTCGAAGACATACATAAGACCCCCCGTGAACCATCCTTGTCGAATCTTTAATATTCGATAAGAGGTTATACCGGGGGAACATTTCCAAAAATTCAAAAAACTTGTCTCACCTTATTTGTGAAAAATACCAAAAAGATTTTATAAGAAGGGAATGATTTCAAAATAAAATAAAACACTCAGATTAAACTAATTGGACTTAATTGGACAAAAGGTACCGTTTTTGGACGTGCGTCTTGAGGTGCCTAACACCTTCCCCGAGTGTAACTGACTTCCGAGCTTTTAAATAAATCTTTGGTTTGACCGTGTTTTTAGGAGTCAAATTTTTTACTTAAGCCTTTTAAATTAGTTTCTAAAAATTCGGTGACCTAACACACTATTTAAACCAAATGTTAGGTGGCGACTCCTTATTTTTAAAATGGCCTAAGTATATTTTTTGAGAAAACCGGCGCTTTAAAAATTCCCTCTCCTTAAGCTTATTTATTATTTATTATTTTTTTCCTTTTTGGAAAAACGGGGCACGGCAAATTTTAAACCTAAATTAATTATTATCTTTATAACACAGAAGAATAATATGATCAATCTAAGTGCATACCCAAACAACAAAAATTGCAAAATAATAATGCAGCACACAAAAGATTTATACTGGTTCACCAAGTTACTCTTGGCTAATCCAGTCCCCCGAGCTCTACGGAGGTCGCACCCACTAAAATCAAGATCCCTTTAAAGGTAGGAACCAAACTCGCACACCGATTCTTTTACAAGCTCAGAATCAACCTTTACAATTTTCTTTTCTCAGGCTAAGGAAGAACCTCTACTTTTTATAGGTTGAATAACCTAATTCTTTTTAACACTGAGACTCAAGAATCAAAATCTTACAAAAAAATACTCCAACTATCATTTTCACAGGTAAGGATGGAACCTTTACAAATTACTCACACTAATTCTATTCAAGAAGAATTAACTCAGTATAGGAAGAGACTGAAACCCAGCTGCCCTTGATTAAATATCCCTAATAATATTTAACCCGTCACAACTCACCAATACAAAAATTGATAAGTAGTAAATCTCACTCGGAGCTTCTACCACCCTAGATAAATAAAAACTCAATTAATATTCCAACTAATGATAGAAATATATGAGATACATAAATCTGATTTTAACAAGAATATGGGTAGCAAATTGGAGCATGTAATCAGATTCAAGAAATTGTATGAAAGAATATTTTCTTCAAAAATAAAAAACAATTTCTAAGATCAATTTTCAAAATATAAAATAATAAACAATAAATAATATAGAAATATCTCACCCGGAATCCATAGAAATAATGATTAGAATAGTATAACTTCAAATTCGGTATCAGCAAGAATAGATAGCAATTGATTATCAGAATCACTCTTAGAATAACTCACAATAACGTAGAATACTAACTCTTATAAAAGCTCTCTCAAAATGATATAGAATGATTAACTCTCTTAGAATGATTAGTTTCTCTAATAAAATTCGCAGATCAATTTAAAGGAACATGTAATCAGCCTTCTAACGGCTAGTTTACAAGTGTCATGACAATAAAAAGCTCTTATGGACCTCTTATAATATAAGGACTTCATTTAGGTTCAATTTAACTTAATAACAACTTTCAAAACACTCAATTAAACCCCAAAGTATTTCTCAATCAAAATAAATAAGTATAAAATCCATTTTAAGTATCAAATTGAGAAACATTAATATTTAATGAATCATATTGAAAGGATTTAATTAGTATATGAACCATATCTTAAATATAGAGAATATCCCCAAAATTTCTCTCAAATCCTAACAAAAAACGGCTACTTTTGAATTTAAACTCAGATCAAACAGTATCCTAAAACTATGCATTCAGTCGACTGCCCAGTCGACTGAAAGATCTTGGAAGTAGCCCATGCAGTTCATCGGTCGACCGCTCGATCGACTCTTCGATTCAGAGAGTTTGTCATGCTTTCACCGATCGACCTGTCAGTCGACTCTTTGATTTAGAGAGTTCAGTTGTTTTCACCGGTCGACCTGTCGGTTGACTCTTCGATTCAGAGAGTTCAGCCACCATTGGACGGTCGACTCCTCAGTCGACTTCTCCATTCTAGATCTTTTCTCTGATTTCATTTTTTACTCACTTTCTTTTACGATTTCACCCCTTTATCCATTTTCTCTCTTAAATAAGCTCCACTAGTATTCTTATTTTTCATTTTAGTCATTCAAGATTATTTCTTTTCAATTCACGTAGGAGCAAATAATTACATTTAACCAAAACACACCTAAAAGATAAAGTTCATTTTGCGTCTTGTGTATGTTCCTAAATAAGATATTAAGAGTTAAGATTTACCTGAGTTGTTTTCCCTAATTTCTTCATACTCTTAATTTCTCTTCATCATCTTGATATCTTCATTTATCATCCATTCAATTTGACGTCTTCATCACTAGAACTTTAAATCTTTGAAACACTCAATTAAACATTAGTTCCACAAAAATATCAATACTTAATTATTCATCAAAATCTTAGGATCAACAGGTGCCATTTCAATTGCTGAATAATAACTATTATTATAGACAAACTCCATCAAAGTCAAATGATTATTCCAATTAACAGGAAATTCTAGAACGCAACCCCTCAACATATCCTCCAAGGTCTGAATTGTTTGCTCTATTGGCCATCAGCCTAAGGTTAAAAAGCTGTATTAAACCTTAATTTGGTACCCAGAGCTGAAGATTAGGCCAAAATTTTGATGTGAATTTTAAATCTCTATCTGACACTATGGAAACTAGCACACCATGCAATATGACAATCTCGTCAAATTACAATTTTGCATACTTGTCCATGGAGTACATTGTTTTCACAATAAGAAAATGAGTAGACTTTGTAAGTCTATGAATAATCACCCAAATGAAATTATATCCCTTTTGAGTATGGGATATTCCTAAAACAAAATCCATCGTAATATGTTCCCACTTCTATTTTGAGATGGGCAAAGGCTGCAACAATCTTCTTGGACATTGGTATTCAATCTTGACTTGCTGACATATAAGACACCTGGTAACAAATTCTGCAATTTCTCGTTTCATTCTATTCGGCCAATAATGTTCTTGTAAATTTCGATACATTTTGGTGCTCCCTAGATGCATTGCATACGCTGAGTTGTATGTTTCTTCCAATATATTTTTCTTCAATTTGGAATTATTAGGCACACATAATCTATTTTCAACCATCAAGACTTCATTATTATCTCTAATTCAATAATCGGTAAACTGACCATTTTTCACTGTATCCCTGATCTTACCACTGTATCCCTGATCTTACCAAATTGGGCACCTAACTTCTGTACTTTTATAATACGATTAATTAACGTCGGTCTTAAGGTCAAAGTTGCAAGAAATGACCCGGTTTGACCTACTACCAACTGGACTCGCATGGATCTCAATTTGGCATATAGGTTAGTATGAAGAACTCGAAGGTGCGCAACCGAACCTGGCGATTTTTAATTTAATGCATGCGCTACAACATTAGGCCTTCTAGGGTGATAATGGTATTAGCCCAAAGAGCTACCCAAGAGGAAAGGGGCTGAATTGGGTAGTTACAAAAAAATAATAATTAAACACTTAAACACAAATAACTAATTTTCCTAAATCGATTATTATCTTGTTACGTAGAGGAAATGTGTTTGTCTTGATGCACACCCAAACAATAAAAAATAAGATAATGCAGCACACAACAATAGATTCTGGTTCAGTAAATTACTTTTATCTACATCCAGTCCCCTAAGCTCCACGAAGATTCGCAATCCATTAAACCCTTGATTCCTTTCCCAGGTACGAACCAAACCCTTACAATCTCGATTCTTTTCACAGGTTCAGAATCAACCTTTATAATTATCTTTTTTCATAGGCTTAGGAAGAACCCTATCTTTTTACTAGGATCAAGACTAACCTAATTCTATTACAGGAAGAATCAAAATCTAATCCTTTTAACAAGTTAAAGATCAAACCTATCATTCCTTCATACTTCTACACTTATTATTTCCTCAGACTTAGGAAGAAAATTTATAATCACTCAATTATATTATAAATAGAATCAAAACCTAATTCTTTTCAAGGGAAAAAAAATAGCCTAACTTTTTTTGCAGGACAAAAATAAAACTCTAATATTTTTCACAGGAAAAAGATCCAAACCTAGGTACCCTAACTAGACACCGCCCTAAACGTATCTAATCTGCTCAAATTCACAAATACAAATAATTATAAGTTTCTGCCCACAATGAGTTTCTACCACCTCAATACAAATATACTCAATTAATTGTCCAAATAATTACTACATGATAGATACAAAGTGAGGCAATTAAAATTTTATTAATAAATAAAATGGGTAGCACAAATCACTACAACAAAAATTGGTTGTAACAACAATTATTTTAGCAATAGTTAAAAAATAGCCACTAATGATATGTTTTCAGTGGCAAATTCTTTATTTGCCACTAATTTATTCCAATTGCCGCTAAATGTTATTTTCAATTTTGATATTGATATCTTTAATTAATAAATTAATGTTTTAAAAAAATCTAAAGACCAATAATAATATTGTAAAAAGAAATTTTATTAGGACACAACTAGAATTTTAAACCATTAGGTTGCATTTGGGTAAGGGAATTCTAGGAGGGATTTCATTTAGGTAGAGGATTTGTAAATCCTCTTTTGACAAATCCTTTGTTTGGGGAGTGGAAGGATTTGGAAAAAGAGAATTTGTCAAATTCTTTGGGGGGTGAAATGAAGGATTTCGAAATACTATTGGGAGAGGTGTAATTTGTGAAATCCTTTCTCTGGCTAAACCTATTCTCCGTCACTCTTCTCTGATCGCCTGTCGATTCATTCTTCCATTCTTCCTCTTCGTCGCCATTCTTCCATCTTCATACTTCCTCTTCGCATATGAAGGTCGATTCGGAGGTTGGCCATTGTCCAAACGTCGTCTAGGGCCGTCTTCAGTCGTCGTCTTCTGCTTCGGAGGTTGGCCATCGTCCGAACGTCGTCTAGGGCCGTCGTCTGTCGTCGTCTTCTGCTTTGGAGGTTGGCCGTCATCCGAACTCATTATCGTCTAGGGCCTTCAAAGACGATTTCGAAGGTTGGCCGTCGTCCGAACTCATTGTCGTCTAGGGCCTTCGATGACGATTTCATCTTCGAAACTGAAATCGATTGCAAAAACGATTTCGATTTCGATTACAAAATTGAAATCGAACAACGATTTCGTCTTTGAAATTGAAGCAGATTAGGGTTTGTGAAGGTCAAGGTAGATTAGGGTTTGTGAAGGTCAAAATCGAAATCGAACGTCGATTTGTGAAGATTGTGTTTGCATATTAGGGTTTTTCTTGAATTTGTTCTTCAATATGTTCTTGGATTTGGGTTTGGTATGTGGGTTTCTATTTTTGTTCTCATAAATTCTATTCTGTTTTGTTCCTATAACTTGTTGAAATTACACGTTTCAATACTTCGGCTCAAACTATTATCCAAACAAGGAATTTATGAAATGAACGGATTTCAAAATTTCTGAAATTTCTTAATTTCACAAACCTTTTGAATTTGTCAAATCCCTTATCCAAACGCAACCTTAGAAAAAAATTGCTGAGAGTTAAAATAAATAATTGACTAGAAAAATCTCTAAGTAGGCGGCGAATGAAAAATCTTATGCCGCTTGTTTTTTTTTTTTTTTTTTGTTTTGTGAATAACCCCTGTTGCTGCAGCCACCCCCATTAATGTAGCCCGCCACGCTCACCACGCCCATCGCTGCCACACTCATCGCAGCCATAGCCATATTCATCCTCCACTGTCGCAACCAAATTGCTCCACCTCCACCGTTGCAGCCAGCCATCGAAGCAATCGCTAGCAATCGTCATCGATTCGTCACAACCATCGCGATTTTGCGTTGTCTCAAGTATGATTTCACTTCTTTTGCTTGTTTTTTAGTTCAATTATTCTTATTTCTTCTGATTTTACTACCTCTGTATTTCAAATTTGGCTTGAAATTATCGCTTTCTTCTTCGATTGTTGCTCTTGTTTTCGATGCCTAATTTCTCAATTCCCAAATTATTGCTTGAAATTGTCGTATTTTAGGGCTTGTGTATTCATTTTCTACTTTGGTTTAGGGCTTCTGCATGTTCTAATTTTGGCTCAAGGCATTAGCTGCACTGAAGAGCCGATAATTATTATTAAACCACATATCAGGAAATGAAAATATCCATAGAATCTCAGCAAGTTCAGTTTCCTGAATTGATGATATGAATTTGTAAGGTTGTGTTTGGTTGCACAGAATTGGAACTAGAATTATGGGAATTGAGATATCATATTCAAAAGTATGCTTAATCTTTTTTATGCGATGCTTCTGATAGGGGCTTACACCTATGTTTCTGAGCTATGGAGGAAGAAACAATCCGGTGTGATGAGGTTTTTGCTGAGGGTGAGGTGCTGGGAGTACCACCAACTTCTTTCCATTGTTCGTGTCACTGGCCCCACCTGCCCTGACAAGGCCCACCGTTTGGGCTACAAGGCCAAGCAGGTATTTCTCTGTATTTTCTAGACTGCTATATTCATGATGCTCCTTTCTCCAGAATTAACAGTAAATTATTCGTTGTGTGTCTCTGCATTAAATGATGGCTACGTATTTAACTATTCTTGTGGTTTTGTGATCTTTTAGACATACGTAAGAGAATCTCCAACCACACACTATATTTTTATTGTAAAATTGTGGGAAAATCAGTTTTTTTTTATAGAGCATGATTTGAGATATGTGTTCTAAGCTTACTCTCTTATTTTAAAAATTCAACTCTTGTAAAATCAGCCCGTTTTGATTTAAGCTAAATAGTTGCTATGGAAAATAGCTAGTTGTTAGTTTTTAGAAATAGCTATGAGATGATTGGAGATGCTCAAAGTTCTGGACATTGACCGAAACATTAGATAATTTGTGTATTGGAAAAATACTACTTGTGGTGAAGTATTCTCCAAGATACTATATGGAAATGCAAAGATAAAAGAAAACTGAAAAATGAAATGGGTTGTATTTTTATTTTTGTTGTTCTTGTTTCTGTTTCTGCACTGTTTTTTGTTTTTCCAGTTTTTCACTCTTTGTTTTTGCGATGTCCAGGTCCTGTTCCAGGTCTGTTTTTGCATCGTTATTCCAGATCTCTCTTTCTCTCTGTCTACGCGCACACTCCACATTTTGAATATCGTAGTTCCTAGACCGTTTTGTCTTCAATTATTTTTTGTTGCATCCATGAAGAGTTGAATATGAATTATGTTCAGTAGATAAAGAAGTATATGCATCAATTTGAGTGAATTAGATTCAGATTCTGCATTTTAGCATGTCAAAGTTATAATTACATTGTTAATTTTTTATTTTCTAACTATTCGTTTTGTTGTACTTGATGATATGCTAGATTTGGACAACTTTTATATAACAGTTGCAATTACTTTTGCTTCTGTTTGATAATAGTGCATTTTATGGGTTTGATTTGAGCCCTTGCAATTCGACAAAGTCTTTGGAGTCTCCTAAAACTGTTGATCTGTTGCAATTTACTTTCAACTACCTTTAGCTAGTGCTTGGTTTGACGGAATTCAGGCCATGGAATTGGAATTAAAAATGAACGCATGTGAATTTCAATTTTTTTGCATGCATTCATTTGTAATTCAATTCCAAGCCTCCAGTTCTGCTCTTCCAAATGTCACCTTAGTGTTTGATTTTCCCTCTAAAATACACTAAGATTTTTATGGTTATAGGTGGTCACAGGGAAGATGATTGGACCTGTCCCAACTGTGGAAACGTTAATTTTTCCTTTAGGACAACTTGCAACATGCGTAACTGTACTCAGCCTAGGCCTGCTGATCATAACTCGGTAAAGAGTCTTTTATGTGATGCTATATAATAGTAGTTATATTTATATTGGAACTATCATTACCAGGCATCTTGATATTTAGTCGAGGTTCTTTTCTATGATTATAAATTGTCAAATCGAAAAGTTTTGATCGTTAACTGCTTCTTATGTATTGTTTCCCGAATGGTAGCAAGTTATTGTTATTATCAGCTCGCCAAGTTCCTTGTCATTTTTACATTGTTTTGTTATTTGTCTTATGTGTTCATCCCGGAGTTACTTAAATGACCTATTATGTAGCATTCAATGGTATTCGAATTGATTATTTTGAATCTTATCTGCATGGGTTTTTTGAAGGCTCTTCATTTTCTTCCTGTGTGCATATATATGAAATTATGTTTGGTTGGAAATAATTTTTCAAATGCTAGCTCTTCTTTATGCCTTTTTGCATTCTTTAATTTTCTTGGCTTTGTCTACACTAATTGTCATGTTTGCTATTGTGATTCTCAACCAAATACGTATTTTCCGAAATCTGCTCCCAAGCCTATGCACGGACAACAATGCTATTCTTCTGCACCTCCATATGTTGGCCCAGGTGGACCATCTTCAATGTATATGGGTATGCCACCATATGGTTCTCCCGTGTTCAATGGACCATCTATGCCTCCATATGATGTTCTATATTTGGGAGGTTCTGCGTATCATTATAACAATGGATGTCGCTTTACTGGAGGCAGCCCATATCATGATGAACTTCCCAAGATGATAATGCCTCTTTTGACTATTTACTTTATAATTATTTAATGCATTATGGTACTTGTATTTATGTTCTTTTTCTTGTTTTTGGTTTTTCTCAGGTGGGATGTATGGTGTGCCCCATATGATGGATAGATGATATGGCTTAGGTTTGCCTATGGGACATGCTCCTGTGACGAGTAACCTGTTTCTCCCGGTATACTTGATGTTGTGGAACATAATGACGATTTTTAATCACTAAATAGTTTTTGGCTTGTTCGGGTAGACTGGTACTACTGGTTACATGATATTCCAGAATTAAATACTTAACAACATGCATTTTAATTATATTCTATTGGTTGTATTTGATAGTGTCATTTAGGTGATAAATACTTTTAGAATGTTTCATAAACAAAAGAGTTATGTCAAAAATTTTATATATGACCAATTTTTTTATTTTTTATTTTTTATTTTATATGAATGTCAGTTTAATATTTATGTTTCTATTTTTATTTTTGTGCTCTTATGATGTTTCTATTTTCGTATGCGTACAGGTGCGTATTTTTTTGCTAACTAGACATTTGATGTTGGTTCTACTCTTTCAAGGGAATTTTGAGATTATTAATTTAGATTATTGATTTACGTTAAATTAGGAGTTCAATTTATATTGTTTCATCAATGTATATTTTTTTGGTATTGGATATTAGATTTATATGCTTAATTATTTGTATTCTTCTTTCGATTTTTGTTGGTGATTAATTATTAAGGTTCATTTTATTTTATTGAGATTCTCATGGAACATTTATCGGCTAAGTTGTCATTTGCTATTAAATATACTAATAAATGTTTACATTAATTTTAGTGGTATTTAAAATTGTCACTGTATAGAAAATGCAAGTCGGTAAATGTAAAATATTTACTGGCTAAATTGTTAATTGCTATTAAATATAAAAAAAATAGCATTTAAATTTGTCGCTATATAAGATATAAGTTAGTTGTTAAATATTTTATATATTTAGTGGCTAAATTGTTTTTGCCACTAAATATAAAAAAAAATATATATTTAATATTTTATTTTTTATTTTTAGTGGTATTTAAATTTGTCATTATATAAAGTATAAATAACTGCTAAATCTATTATATTTAGCGGTTAAATTTTAGCAACAATTAAAAATTAGTCGCTATAACCTATAACGACTACACTATTAGTGGCAGTTGTATGAATTGTCGTTAAAACTTTTAGTGGCTAAAATATAAATTTTTAGCGGCTAATAGAATTAACGCTAAAATCCGTTTTTGTTGTAATGAATTTAGCACATAGTCAAATAATTAGGCAAAAATTGTTTAAAAAAGATTTTTAGGCTTTTAAGTTTAAAATGATTTTCTAGCAGTTTTAAAACAAGTAATCAAGATAAATATAACTTTAAAAACAAGTAATAAAGTTCGGATTGATCTCATCGGGAAAATACCGAAGACAATAACAATGTAGCAAGTAAAATTCAAATCTATGACGCCAAACAACAAACTCTTTAGATCAAGAACTTAAAACAAATCTCTCGTAAAAATATCAGTGTAAATTTTACTCTTATAAAAGCTTAAACTGATGTTCTTGATGTGTCTCATTCAATTCCCGTTGATCTCTATTAATCGATCAATAACTAGCCCTCCAACGCCTAGTTTTTCAAAGAAATGCCATAAAATGACACTCTAAGATCCCATATATCATAACCTTTCATTTCAGGTATATTCCACTTAAAAAGAACTTTTAAATCTGTCATTTAAGTCCATAAAACTATTCTCAATTTAAAATCATAGAAATAGAAAGTATTAAATCAATTTAAATTAAGAGAATCTCAAAATATATGAACCATATTAATAGGGATTACTAAATAGGTTGTTCATATTTGAAATATATTCAAATCCCTCAAATTCCTTGGTAGGGCGTGAAATACGCCACTACTTATACTCGCAAGTATACGAGGTCTAAGTTTTAGTATAGTGTGATCGTTAAGATCGGGTTATCATATCCACAGGGATCGGTGTCGTTACTATCGAATACCACGTTTGTCGTGACCTAATTTTATCTAGGCGAAAAACAAATGTATTTAATTAATTAAACTAATACTAATATAACCTAAATTAACTACACTAATATGCTAATATGTTTTAGGGTCAAGAATTGCCTAGAGATTAACGTGTTTACAAATACGTGTTCGATCTCGATTTACTCACGTTTACGGTTTTCGACCTATTTGACAATCTCGGTACGTAAACTCCACCGCCACCTCTCCTGAGTGTAAGACGGGGGAATACATGATTTCAAGTCAACGAAGAAGTCTCCCTCAATGTCTTAATGACCGTAGGTCACGTGAGTCTCGCCCAGCGTCATTGATTGCACACAATCCAACTCCCTTCCTGGTTATTGATCGTCACGTTGTATTTACCCTATCGACAATCTCCGTTCTAAAACTCCCTCGCCACCTCTCCCGAGTGTAAGACGAGGGATATAACGCAACTTCGAGTTAATGAAGAAGTCCCCCTCAACATCTTAATGACTCTTGGTAGCGTGTGTCTTGCCCCACGTCATCGATTGTCCACAATTCAAACCATGACCGGGTTATAGAATCGTGGCGTTTGTTTTCATTAATCTGAATCCGGGGTTTGTCAAAACCCCGTATTCTCTATTTATCTAAGCATGATAAACAAACAATCCGATAAATACAATCAAACTACGAAGAACAATCACAAATGAAACACCAAAATCATCCAAACAAATATATTTATAAATATACCGTTAATCCCTACTACAATCCGTATTTAACTCGTGGTCATAACCATATAAACATATAAATCGAGCTAAACATGCTCACATGATCCTAAGATATAGAAATAAGGAAAAACAATCGAAGAACTTAGTCTCGTCCGAAGATAAACTGCTAAGAACGCTCAACGATCGATTCACCGTCTTCTCCACTTCGGGATGTGAGCTCACCTCCAAAACTCCTAAATATACCCTTAGATATAACCTAAGGGGCTCAAAAATTCAAGAGAGCAAGAGAGAGACCGGAGAAGATGGAGGAGAGGGGGTATTTATAGCTAAAATATCCTAAAAATATCTAAAAATATCTCAAGACTGTGCAGGGGATTTCTGCCTAGGCGGAGTTAGGTCGGTTCGGCTGATCGCCTAGGCGGTGAAGTTGGCGGTGGATGTGGAAGAACATTCTGTTGGATTTTCGTGGATTTCTCCGCCTAGGCGATCGGTTGTCAGTAGCCTATCTTCGTTTTCTGCTGGATTTCCGCCTAGGCGACTTCGCCTAGGCGGTGGTCCGTCAGTAACATTTTTCTATTTTCTCAGCTTTTTCACCGCCTAGGCGGTGGTCTGGACACTTAGGCGGTGGGCCTGTTTCATATTTTAGCCTCCGAGCTTGTTTATCCATCGTAACTTCGACTCGCTTTGGTTTGATCTCATCGTTTTTGCTCCAGTTTTCTATCTTTATGCCCCCACACACCTGATTTATACAAAAAATATGAAAACTAATTAAAACATAATAAAATACTATATAAACGCTCGAAAACTAACTTAATTCGGTTTGGAAATACGTAGGTGGATCACACCTATCATCCCTCCCTTGAAATCATAAAAACGGATAGTATTCTACTGAAACACCAAATCAACTGAATCTGTAACTGAAGTAGTTGGTTGACCGACTGTGCCAGGCTTCCAATTTAGCCATCGGCACAACACCGATCGGTTGACTGACCCTACCCAATTGGTTGACCAATTGGATTAGTGTGTTTCCAATTTCCACCATTTCATCTATTGACTCAAACGGTTGACCGACCCTCTTCATTCAGTTGACCGATTGGATTAGTGTGTTAACTTCCTTACCCATTTTAGCAACTGTTTCACACGGTTAACCGATTAATTTTCTTGTTTGATCGACTGGATCAGTAAGACTTCCTTTAACTCCAAAACTCACTATTTTATTCAGTTGACTGTAGACACTTCATTTTGACCCGCCTATTTAAATTTTCAAAGTATCAAGTCTAAAGTGAAAATTTGAATAAACCTTAAACTAATATTTAATGGGAACAAATTTCTGCCTTAGTTTACATTGAATACTACAAAAACACAAAAAACACAAGAGAGCATAAAATTGTCAATTTGACTAAATTCAATATAAGTAAAAATTTTGAGTCAACCTTAAAAGTTCCCGAAGTTAAGGAGGGATAACATGACATTATTAAAGGTGTATTTTCCATGTAATATGAATAAAATTAGTTACTACACTTTAACTTAAATGAAATTTCATCAATTACATTTGTTATGCATTTTGACCCCTGAAACTATTTACCACCGGTTTCGTCTTCTTGACACCAAAAAAACTTCTCTAATTTTTCATTTAAGGTATCAAATCCTCCAAAGAATCAATCCGAAAGCTTTATCAAACGAAGAAATTTCCTAGATATTTCCTACAAAATATCTAAGAAAGGGAACCAAGTTACTTAAGAAGTAACTAATCGTTATCGAAACTAAACTGATCCGGTTCGCCACCTAGCATACATTTAATCAAGACACTTAATGTCCATCCCATCAAATATTTAATGCTTGGGATGACATAAAGGGACTACATTCAAAGCACTAAGATATTTTGAGCAAAATATCTTAGAGATAACTAGAATACTTGAAATGTGACTACCTGTTACAAGGCAAAACTGAATCGATTCAATCCAAATTAAACCGATTCAAAGCCTACTAAATCAATTGTCGTTGTTATGCATTGAATGCCAAATGACACCTTAAGACCAAAACATTGAACCCTAAAAGTATTAATTGCAAACAAATCGAAATAGTAAAAAACTAACCGGTACTTATCCATCAAACTGAACCGGAAGTGTACTTCAAGCCATAAATGCTCCTATGTACAACCAATCATATTAAAGATTGGGTTATCACACCCCACCCCGGACACTCGTCACTGTGGGGCCGGCATGACGTCGACACGACCTCACTTGAATGACAATCACTATAGACGACAATATACACACATCAATATATAATCATGAAAACCAACCAAATATATACATTCTCTACCTAGGGACACTCATGTCCCTACAAAATTCTCAATAATGTCCAAGATACAAAACCCAAAACCCCTCATTTGATTTGCCTCAAGTAATACCTCCAAGAAACTTATTCCCTAACACACCTCCAGATCCGACCTATTGCCAATAGGGGATGAACGCCTATCTACAGTACCTGCGAGTGTACTGCCTTCTTAGTAAAAATATTTTAGAATAATAATGCATTCTAAACAATGCAACATTTTAAATGGATCAAGCATAATGCGTATAAACAACCCTCACGTGGCTAATAAAAATCACCATAATACAAGTATCTAACCATAATATAAGCAGTGAAAATAAAGCTATATATATAAGTTCCATTCAAACCCATTCAGTATAAAATAAAACCAATCACCATATATAATAAATTACCAAATATAAGTAAAACACCACCTCTCAAAACACCACACCATCACACCACTCACTGACTAGCCATAGTGATCGTTTTAACCTCACGATCGGGAGTTGCAACGGTATCGTATCACCCGTAGGATATGCCTTCCTAGCGGGACAAATGACCATATGTCCGGACCACCCATCGAACAGGTCATAATATCAATATTCACATGCCGGACCACCCATCGACTGGATATAATATCAATAATCATCTGCCGGACTACCCATCGGCAAGACATAACATCAACAACTGCCTGCCGGACAGCCCATCGGCAAGATATAAAATCAATAACATCAACACCAACTACAACTCAATAAATAATCAACGTCATCACCAACTACAACTCAATAAATAATCAACGTTATCACCAATTACAACTCAATAAATAATCAACGAAAACCACATTTTCAAATCACCCAAATCAAATTAATCATATTTTTTTCATCGTTCTTTTAAAACCAGCATAATTCAACGAAAATCCACTTTACTAACTCACCCAAAACCTGCTTGATCCACGTGGTTTTAAAATCATCCAATCTCAAATAGAAATCCAGTTTTCACATACATATATATAAAAATAGTTTGGCAAGAAGACAGTACACTTACCTGATAATCCGCTCTCAAAAGCTTCACTGACCCTACGCTACCGATCCTCCAATAATTGCGAACCTATTTGTGATAGGGTCTAAATTAATATTATAGAGAAAAATAACCTAATTGTGCAATGCAAGCCCTATATTTTCCAAATTTTCTACATTTTATTTATGAAAATTTATATTTGATTAATTTCGCTCCGTTACACATTATTATACACAATTTATTTAAAATTGACGGTTATGGAAATATTATTACGATTACAAAAAAATTTATGCTAGAATTTTAATTTAATTAATAATAATATTTAATGGAAATATTATCCGTTCCGAATTGTTGTCGTAAGATGGGTTTGAATTTCGTTGGGGGTTATTTGTGTAATTTTTCCTTTTCTTCCCTTTTACCCCCCGGTCGGCCTTCCCTTCTCTCTCTACTATTGCCGACTACCGGTGGGTACCACGTCGATTTTCACCATCGGCCCTGCACCACCCACACCACAAATTAACTACCACCATTGGACACCCCACAGCCGAACACGCCTACCCACGAGACCACCGATCATGCACACACACACACACACACACACACTGTTGACAACACCCACACACCGCCTGAGATTTTTACCGATCCAAACCCGCAACACACATGCATGCACACACCCACCAAGGTGATCAAAGAATTTACACACAATTACTCACCAGATTGACGATGACGAACGACAACTATTACTTGGTTGATGGTTTCACCCCTATGACCGTCGAGTGAACAACCGAAGACCCACACTCGCAAGGACCGGACTGAGCACTTCCGCGTGATCATTTCAAAGTAGAACAAATACAGCAGCAGCAGCAGCAACACACACATGCATCAACGAGACACACGCACTGCTCGCCGGAAAAAACGCCAATCACGGAACTTCGACAGCCCCTGGAACTGACGACGAAAATCAACACACACCCACAATGATAAAATGAAACAGAACACACACTGACAACCCCGCCGGAGAACTTACCACCACCGACGATCACTAAATCCGACAACCTCGTCCTCCTTCGGTCCTCTTTCTCTCTTCTCTCTCTCTCTCTCGATTTTTCTCTAGAACATTTGCTATCCCCAATTACCAATACATGCCTATATATATATATATATATATATATATCTTTAGTTAATTTACTCATTCCTCCCCCTTAATTCCTAACTTTTTCTCCTTAGTCTTTTTAGTTTTTAAAAAATTTCTAAAAGTTACAATTGGACCCTTAAACTTTTAATTTGAATTTTAAATTTACCCAATTTCACCCGAATTTTCTCAATTACTCTAAATGCAATTAAAATGACGTACAAGTATGAATCGGGGTCTTACATGGGTAATGATTGCCAATCATTACCAATGATTGAACAAAGATCTTTAAAGATTTCGTAATCATTACCAAATCTTTAGAGAATCTTACCAAATCTCCAAAATTTGTTCAAACCAATTCAACATCAAGACATGAGGAAGTGTCACCTAAGCCAAACAGACCCTAGGAATCAACCTAGGATGGTTTGCACATCGCCCAATGAGCAGATTCCAGGACTATATATACTGGGGCCTGTTTTCATAATTGTGGGATCTAAAAACCACACATCATCTCTCTAAGCTCAAGTAATCCTCTCAGGTCATTAGGGTTTCCAAGATTTCTCTTCAATAAACACCTTGAAATTTTGCTAAAATACCGCCCTGGAGGAGTTCTAGAGAATCTTGGAAAAAGATCTCAAGAGTTTGATGGTAACCGATCGAGGACAACAAAGACGATCCAAAGAAGGAGAAGAAGATATTTTGTTTTGGGAAAGAACACTCTCCTAAGCTAGGTATGTTTCTTGACAATCCTTCGATCTTGTCTTAAATATGGTAGTTCTGCTTGTACATATCATGATCATGTAGCTCTTAGACTTACGTTTCATGTACATAGCATGTAATCAAGTAATTAAGCAAAAATTATTGAAAACATGTCAAATTCATCAAACCATGTAGAAATTATCCAAATTTATGTCAAGAACATGACAAGAACGTCAATTACACCATGGGTGGTACATAGTGTATTTGATTCTCTCAGGAACAAATGAAACCGAAATCTAATAAACTGAAAACAAAGTTCACCTTGCACAAACGAACTATGTGATGACCTGATTCTTATTAACCTGAGATACGTAGGCAACCCATGTACGGGTTTGGTCACCTATCTAAATAATTTAGTCTTATCTTGCATGTTGGAACTACATGTCGACCTGATTCTTTGTGAAAACCAGAGATATGTAGGCAACCTTTATAAGGTTAGGTCATTAAAAAATATAAAAATATTTTCATTTCATATGTCTTGCATGTTGGAACTACATGTCGACCTGATTCCCTGTGAAAACAGAGATATGTAAATAACCTTTATAAGGTTTGGTCGTTAAAAAAATATAATTTTTTTTTCTATTTCTTATATATTGTTATTGGGTTTTTGCTGCAAGTTTAGTTGTAGCATTTACTTGTTTTTCATTACATCATGTTGGGAATGCATAAAAAAGATAAAAACTTTAAAAAAAGGAAATTATTTTGTTAACAAAAATCAAAGAAAATTTCCTGGAATTTGTTTAAACGTGAACATTTATTTAGACTTAGGTACCGTATTCAGACGGGTGTCTTGGGGTGCCTAACACTTTCCCGAGTATAACCGACCCCTCGAACTTAAAAGAAATCTCTGATAAAGACCAACTGTTTTCAAGTCAAAACTTGGTCCCTTTTAAAATAAAAACGATTTTCAAAAATTCCGATGACTTAACACACTATTTAACTTCATGTTAGGTGGAGACTCATTTTCTAACATAAATCCTGACCCAAAGAACGTTTAAAAAATAGGCGCCTAGAAAAGCCACCTAAAAACTCATTTTAAAAAATAAACGGATTTTGAGAATTTCGAGAGAGAGGAATGAAACTTTGTTTTCCTCTTCTTCCTAATCTCTACTTCCTTTTGCTCCAAGGAAATTCGGGATGCGTCATTGACCGATTACTTTTCTCGATTGACTGAATTAACCTGAAAACACAACTTTTTATACTTTAAAACATATTTTCAATTAGGTCAATTATCAAAATCATTTCAAATAAGGAGCACATACAATATCTCATTTTAGGATCTTAAACTTATCACTTCTTATCATGACACACATATAATTAACTCATTTTAAGTGTCGTGTGTGATCTTAATTTGTGTTGCATTAAAAGTATATAAGTAAAGAGTTGTTTCACCTATTTTTTTTCTTCAACGTCTTCAAAACTCTTCATATCTTCGCTATGTCCATCTTGCCCCTTTATGTTTTTTTTTTTTTCATTAAATCTTCTTTTTAATCAAATGCATGGAACTCTAAATCTGAAACACTTAATAAAATCATTAGTTCTATAAAAAACATCAATACTTAATTGTTCATCAAAACCTTGGGTTCAACAAATGGTACATTCATAATCCCTAATCAATTCCATCCAACACCTCTATCTCTAATTTAGTTCTTTCTAAGTAAATAAATATTTTAAACTCTGGTGGTCAATGTATATCTTGTAGGTCTCACCGTAAAGATAATGTCTCTAGAGTTTCAAGGCAAACACAATTGCCACCAACTACAAATCATGCATTGGGTAGTTACACTCATGATTATTTAATTGGCCCATGTTGCATCAATACATAGCCTAGGCTCTAATATGAAGCGTCACTGTATATCACAAATCCACCACATTCTGTTGAGAGAGAAAGTAGTGGCGTTGATATCAGTTTATTCTTCAGCTCTTGAAAGCTTTGTTCATGTTTGTTAGTCTACTCAAATTTAGTTTCCTTGTGGGTCACAACTATAACAAAAAATCCCTATACAAACTGGCGATAATAACCTGCCAATCCTAGGAAGTTTTGAACTTTTGTCACGCTTTTTGGCTTTTCCCACTAAACAAAGACTTTAACTTTCTTTAGATAGACTTGTATACCATCACCTGAGATAACGTGCCCAAAAAATGCGACTCTATCCAGCCAAAACTCACATTTGTTGAACTTCGCATACAATCAATTTTCTCTTAAAACTTGTATCATAATTTTGAGATGTTCTGTATGCTTTTCTTTGAGAGTAAATAAGTATATCATCAATGGATACTATGACAATTGATCTAAATAAAGTTGGAAGATTTAATTCATCAAATTCATAAATGCATTGGGGCACTTATCAACACAAATAGTATAACTAAAAATTTATAATATCCATATCTCGTACAAAATGCTGTCTTCGATATGTCATTGTTTATGATTTTTCGTTGATGATATCCTGATCGAAGATTTATCTTAGAAAATACCCCGGTCTTTTGTAACTGATCAAACAAATCATCAATTCTAAGCAATGGATATTTGTTACGAACTGTCACTTTGTTTAGTTATTGATAATCGATGTAAATCCTCAGAGTGCCATCTTTTTTTTCCTTACAAACAATACTACAGCTCCCCACAGAGAAACACTTGGTCTGATAAATCCACGGTCTAACAGATATTGTAACTAAATCTTCAGTTCTTTCAGTTTGGTAGGTGCCATACGATAAGTTGGAATTGATATAGGAGATTTAAATGGAAAATTTAATCTTCCTATCCACTAGCAACCCTGAAAATTCTTCAAGAAAGACATTTAAGTAGTCCCGGACCACTGGGATATCTGTCAACTGTACTTTATTCTTATTAGTGTCAATTACATGAGCTAAATATCCCTAACACCCCATCTTTAATAGTTTTCTGGCTTCTAGATCTGAATTCATACTGACAGGGGTAATGATTCCTATCTCCAAAAAACACAAATTCTAACTCGCCTCCCTGGTCAAGCTCTTGGCTAAAAAAGATTCAAAGACACTCCTCAGCCCAAGTATAATCTCTCAAATACACACCATGTTGATGTTGACCCATTTTTTTTTTTTTTAAATAACCAACTGAGACATGACAACCGGATAAACAATCTATATCCAATATCACATCAAAATTATAAATACTCAAGGGCAGTGAATCCAGTGAAAATTCTTTATCACTTTTATTGTATTCACAAACTTGTGCATTTTTTTTTTCCAGTTGTCAATCTCGAACGTATCACCAAATTTGAACCCTTTTTGAACCTTTTTACATCTAACATCCTTGACCCCCACAAGGTCTAGACCAAATCAGATAATGCATCGAATCTAATTCATACTGAAAACTGTCATTCTCCCTAGTCAAATCTATAAATTCAATTTTTTTTTTCTTAATTAAATCAAGGAAATAATTTTCCTTGAAAACGACAAAACTGATGCCAATTTTTTTTTATTTTTTTTTCTTTTTTGTTTCCTGCCACAAAATCCTTTATCATTTCACCAAAACAATGGTTTGATATAATCTCTCTGTATTTTTTTTTTTTATCCATAAATTCTTGAGCCAATAATCAAATATTTAAATTATAACAAAATTGTAGCGCCCATATACAATATATAAATATCCCATAGTATATTCCAATAAACAATAGCATATTTGTAATTCAATAATAATGCAAATGATACTCGTACTCTGCCTCTAATATATCTCAATTCCTATAAACAATGATAAAGTGTCAACAATCATTCATATAGCATAGGTATTACCCACTAAAAGGGTAATATGAACAACAATGAATACAATATAATGCTTCATGCATATGTGCTACACACTAGTCAGGTGAGGTGACTCCAAACTCACGTTTCAAACCGACTTGACAACTCAGCGACCTATCCCTTTTTTGTTGGGGCATAGAACTTCTACTCTTTTCGTTTCCACTCTCTATATTCAAGATCTGAAAATATAATTTAATAAATAGAAATTCCAAGAATGCAACACACAGTGTATGATGCAAAGATATTATCCTTAATTCAAGTAAAACAACTACTACTCACGTTCAAATTCAACTTCTTGACTCAACACCCTATCTTACGGTTTACTACTAACAAGGCACTCTTAAAATCAAGTCTACAAAACCTATAACCTATGCTCTATATGATGCAAAGATACTAACCTTAATTCAAGTAAAACAACTACTACTCACGTTCTAACTTAGCTTCATGACTCAACACTCTATCTTACGGTCCACCATTGACACGAACTCTTAACACCAAGTCTACAAAATCTATAACCTATGCTCTGATACCAAAAATTATCATACTCCACCCTGGGCCCCATGCCCGAGGCTAGGCGTGACCTCGATCTAATATTACCCAACCCAAAACAAACGAATATGTTCTATTTTATACAACCGATTTTTTTTTTCTAATATTTATATAACCCAAAATTTAGTGATTACACATATCCATTATTCCATAACAAAACTACAGAAGTCCAACCTTCTGATAATAACATCTGCCCAGACTGCCTCAAAAGTAATATCACTCCCTGACTCTATCTAATACCAATAGTAAACTTATCTCTAGCTGAGGTACTTGAGATAAAATATTTTATCGATCTACTGTCTTTTTAATATAAAAATAATTTATGGACCCAGTACATTTATCAGAATCCATTTCCCAAAACAGAAAATAACCACAGTGATACTTTCCCAAAACAGAATATAACCATACCGAGGAGTATCAAAATCCACGTATATCATCAAGATAGAGCAACTAAAAATCAATCAACCGATTAAGTCATCTTTTTATAATAAAATACCACAAACATACTTCCTTACTAGCTATACGATCATTTCACCTTACGATCGAGAGTTATGACGGTACCGTAACCTGTACAACTGTACAATCTAAGGTTATCATTAGTGTTAGTGCCATTTAATATCTCCAATGGTATGAGTTAACATGTGGTATAAACTACCATATCATAATGATAATCATTATCATTATCAACAACAATGTACATCTACTATCTGCAGGACTTGTCATCTTATCAGGTCACAACACAACGTCCTATAAAATATGCCCTTCTATTAGGACCAACAATATCTCGCTGCACATGCCCTCCTGTCGAAACCATACTGTGGCATAGTAGTATAATAATAAAAATTATTTTCCATATTTACTTGATCCATATAACGTTATAAAATAATCTATTTTAATAAATCTTTTTTTTTTCTCCACAATTTAGTACAAAAATCTCATTTAAAAATTTACATAGAAGATATTACACTCACGTCGATAATTGCATAGTTAACATACTACTATTGAAAAACTGACTAAACGGCATCACCTGAAAACCTAACATACGACAGGAACTAGAATAAGAATTTATCTAAATAAATCTAGTATGAAATGCAATGCCTGAAATGTGTGACACTAAAATGCAATTTTTCTCATTCCCAAATTTTTCTAATTATACAAAATTTATTAAAATCAAACATTCTATTTTCTCAACCCAATATTAATTATACAACTAAAGTATTATAGTTACATTTATAAAATTTATCAGTTAATAATTTAACTACAGAGAAAAATATTAACTAAATATTGATAATATTAGTAGGCAATGAAATACAAAAAATATAATTTTATTCAAATTTATAATTTTTGCTTTAATTTTTTTTTTTCACAATTTAAATATTTGTTATTTGTAAATATAAAGTCAACACACACTTGATTTTATATATGTATATGATATAATATATATTGATTAAAACAAGAACAAAGCAAAAAAACAAAAAAAACATAATGACAACAATAAAAGAAACTTACCAAGAGAAAGCAGAGCTAGAGAGAAAGAGAGAGTAATGAGAAAGAACGAGAGTGAACAAAGTGGGTGCGAAAAAAAACAAAAAAAGAAAAGAAAAAAAAACATATATACCTAGGGAAAAAAGAGGTGGTGGAATGATACTCATTTTTTTCAATTTTGTTTTTTTATTATATGTAATATATAAATAAGTTGTCTTATTTTATGAATTTGAGATTACTCAATAAAATATTAGTTTCGTAAAATTTTAGTGCTAATTTATCCATCAAAACATTTAGAGTCAACAAGAGGGATGTCTAACTCTTAAGTGATGTAATAATGAATTTGAGCTTGTCCATACCATAGTAATAACTTCAACCTTGTCTTGAGACTGTGATGAAGTTGAGATAGGAAATGGTAGAGTTCTTGTTTACAAGAGTGCTAAAATTGGAGTTTCTTTGTTAAGTTGTCCATGACTTGAAACCTCTTAGCATAAAATGACATTTAACAGTTATTGTCAATTGCAAACTTATTACTGACTATAGATTTTATGAAACAAATGGAACGCATAGGATTCCATAAAGAAAAATTTATGTTTAGAGTTTTAAAATTTACCATATCCAGAGTTTGAGATAGCCAAACTTTTACCATTGCCAACCTATACCCTATTTGAGCATTGATAAGGTTGAGCAAGATTCAAATTTTCCAGATCATTAGCAATATGATTGTTTTCACCAAAGTCAAATAACTATCTTCAGCATATTCTTTAGAACCTGAGGCTTCAAATGCAATAACATTGTGATGTTCTATTTGTGTTTGGCCTTGATCTTAATTCTCTATGCTCTAAAAATTATCATCATGCATGTACCAGCAGTCCAAAACATTATGGTATGGCTTTCCACGTATCTAACGCACAAATCTTTAGACGTTGTAAGAGTACTGCTGTTGTTGAGTGTTGTCTTGTACTTGTTGTTAACTTGTGGTTGAACATGGTCTTCCTCAACTAGAAGTTTCGATGTCATTTTTTTTTTTTTTTTTATGGTAAGAGGCTTTTCATTAGATTTGATATAGGCATTGATGTAATTGTATTCTTTAAGAAAGCCTTTAACTGTACATAGATAAAATAAATGTCATCTACAGTAGAGGATTTGATCTAATAGAGATTTGTTTAGTAATATATTAAAGCATCTTTGTAGTAACTTTAGAAATACTTTGTAGCTCAAGTATTAGCTGATGAACATGAATTCTCATCACTACATTGAACCTTTATCTAGGACATACCATACATCATTAGTGTGTGGGAGTTTTAGGATAAGAGGGATCACTAAACAATAAATAATGGACATTATTTAGGTTTTAAGATGCTTATTGTAGACACCGCATTTTGTCCCGCCCGTTTTATGCATTCTATAAAAGTGTCGGGTCTAAAGTGTGAATTCAGACAAAATAAAAAAGAAAATAAAATTTGGCAATTTGAAGAAATTCTACAAAGAAATAAAGTATTGGGGTAAAATTAAAATTTTTAAAAGTTAATTGGGGACTAAATTGGTTAAATTGAAAATGTATTTTCATAGAATATTACTTTTAATATAGTTAATTTCATTTTTCACCCTTTAATGTTAAGAAATTTCACCAATTCCAACTTTTTTATTTTAACCCAAAAACTATGTATTTTCGCTAGTTTTGTTAAATTGATGACCGATTGAGTCTTTATTTTCAAAATTGAACATTTCAATATCAACTTGGATAGTTTAATTTCATTTTTATGATTTTAATTTCATAGAAAAATAAAAAAATATATCTAACTGACAAAAAATGCCCAAATCACAAAATTCACCTCATGTACACCTCCAATGAATAAGACGGAGCATTGGGATTCGAAATTGGAGTGCCCTTCACCACCTAGGGAGTCCCCCACATCATTGTACTTAATGATATGACTTAAGGAAGTAAAAAAACAAAGTCAACCACGTAATTCTTGAAATAGAGGGCTAAAATGTATATTTCACAAAATAGGGAGTAGTTGTCCATGAAATGATAGCTATCACTACAAGTCAGAGGGCCTGTGCAGTCCCCAGGGCCCCCTGGATAATGCGCATAATCATTCCCCTATAAATAGGGGTGCTTTCCAACCATTTTTTCTTGCTTATTCACTTGCTCATGCAAACCTCTTGCTTGTTTGCTCTTGCCAAGAACACTTTCTCGTTCTAGAAAATTTCTTCAAAAAAATATTAGAAATTAATTTTTACAAGTCTTAGAAAAATCTCTACAAAAAGATATCAAAATACAAAGGAAGAAGAAGAAGACGTGAAAAAAAGAGAAGAACTTTCTTCCATCAAGCAAGGTAAGTTCCCTAAATCTTCTTACATTTTTTTTTTTTTTTTGTCTAAAGAAGGAAAAATGAAAAGGGTCAAAACCTAAGAAAATCTGTTCCAAAGAGAAATAAAAAATAAGTTTATTTTCTTATATTTATTTTACCGTTATTTACTTTTAATGTCTTACTTTACTGTCATCTACTTTCCCGTTCAGTGTCTTTTCGCGTTTTATTTTCTTGCATTTACTTTACTGTCATTTATTTTCTTGTCTTGCACATTTCTAAGTTTTTATTTTTTCTGCACTTTACTTTATTGTTCTGCGCCTTTCCACACTTTAAATTCCTTACATTTTTTTAGTCAAATCCTCCCTAGCTAAAGGCCGAACAAAGGAGAACCCCCCATTCTCCATTTCAAGTAAGTGGCGGATAAGGGCGACCCTCTTCAAAAATGTTTCATGGCATTATATATATATATATATATATATATATATATATATATATATATATTATTTTATGTTTTCTCCATAACAAAAATTTTTAAAAAAGCAAAATAAAAATAAAAAAAGGTTTGGCCTAAACTAAAAACAGTATAGGAAGGATTATCTATACCTCGTTTTTAGGTTTCCCAATCATGTGAGAAACTTTAAACTATGGTTAAGGAAAATCTTTTCCTAAAGTGGTTTTACTTAAGGTTATTATGGCAAAAATACATGTAGACTTTGTTTTTATCTTTCACTTTACTAAAAAATTAAGTCTCTTTGTCTTCTTCCAAAAAACAAAGAAACTTTCAAAAATGTTCTTGATTTTTTTTTTAATATCCAAAAATCCTTTCCACAAAACAATTTTTTTAGAAGTGTCTTTATTCCTCAAAAAAAAAAGAAAAAAGAAAAAAAGAAGAAGATAAAAAAAGAAAACCAAAAGTGTCTTTTTTTTTTTTTCTAAAAATATTTTTCTTCTATATGAATAAAAGCCAAATGGGTTTTTCAAAAAATCTTTAAAAGATTTTTCTTTACTCAATTTTTTTTTCTCAAAAATATATTTTTGTTCTTAAACTCGAAACTCTATAGGACAAACACACACATCGTATGTGAATGCAACTGTGATATGTTGATCTTGACATGTCTAATATGCCTAAATATCACAATGTGAAGTATGTGTTCGATCATTACATGCTAAAACGGAAAAATCACCTATTGATCATAATTACGCAAAATTGAAAATTTACGTTCTTAATATGATCATAAAATACATTGTGTTTTTGGATTATCTAAACATCATGAATATACTTGATACATGTTTTAAAAGGGTTTAGAATCATAAATGGTCATAAACCGAGACCAAAAATCCAAATCAGACAGAAAAAAAACCCAAAAGTGTCTTTTTTCTAAAAAAAAGTTCTTAACAAAATTTTAATGTTCTTTTTCTTTAAGCTAAGAATGTTTTTTTGTTTCTAAAAAATATTTTTCTTCTATACGAATAAAATCCAAATAGGTTTCTTAAAAAATGTTTAAAAGGTTTATCTTTACTCAATTTTTTTTTTTCTCAAAAATATATTTTTGTTCTTAAACTTATTTTCTAGAAGACCAAAAGTTTTCCTAAAGAAATCTATATTTAATATCTAATACTTAAAAGTAGAAGGAGAAATTTTTTTTAATGAGGTTGGAGAATAACCCTTTCAAGCATTTTGGTGAGTTGTTATGTTAGCCTAAGCGGTTTCAATCATAGGATCTCTGGATAAATGTAATTTTGACAATAACAACACATTTGACATTTTAAATGAACTAATAATGATTTTGAGTATAGATTGTCCGACCAAAACCGAAACATATCATGAAAGTGAATTCAAGTCGAAAGGTGTGATTTAAATTAAAGCGATTTTCATTTCGACAATATTCCCGAGATATTGAACTCAGAACTCAATAGGACACACACACACCGTATGTGAACACCACTGTGATATACTGATCTTAACATGTCTAATATGCCTAAATATCACAGTGTGAAGTATGTGTTTAATCATTACATGCTAAAATGAAAAAATCACATATTGATCATAATTATGCAAAATTAGAAATTTACATTCTTAACATGATCATAAGGTACATTGTATTTTTGGATCATCTAAACATCATGAATATACTTGATACATGTTTTAAAAGTGTTTAAAATGATAAACGGTCATAAACCAAGACCAAAAATCCAAAACGGATGAAAACGAAATGCTGCAAGACTTGCAGCATAAGTAGTCGACTACTTATGCCGAAAGTAGTCGACTACTTATGCCGAAAGTAGTCGACTACTTCCAGGGCAGAATATTTTCTCTCTCTTGCTCTGTTTTTTGTTTCTCGTTTTGGTGTCATATGCTTGTTCTAATTATTGTATAATGATTACTATACATTATAATGATTGTCTAACATGTTATCATCATTCAATTTGATCAAAACCATGTTGAATTGAAGGGAATTTGATTAAAACAATTTGAAAAATTTGAGAACTAAATTTGCAGATTTTTTTCATGAACCGAAATTTAGATTTGCATATCAAATTTTGTTTGGAACATTCAAATCATGTTATGGTATGTTAGTTTAACATGTATACATGATATATGCATGATCAATTGATATGTTTATCATTATATCTATGATTAATTGACAAATTGGTTCAAAGAGTATGAAAATTCTGTTTTCTACATGTTAAATGAATTCTAAGTGTTCAATCTCTTAAAATGTTTGAATGTGCTAAAATGTATTGTATAAATGCATAATATACTTTATACATCAAGTGTATAAATGCTCAAATTGATAATCATGTATGTATACAAGTATAGAGTATGTATTTGTCAAGACTAATTAATGGGAACACCTTTAAATAAACAATGATTTAGTTTATAGGTGGGGTTTGATAATTTAATTTGTTTGTCTCCTATTTAATTGCTCATCTACCTACTCCTTGATTAATTATCATGTCTTGAGATAAATCCAAACAACTTTCCTACACATTTATTGAGTACTGAATCCACTATATCATGTTCACATGTTTTCTTCATGGAATCAAGAGAATTTGTCAAGATTTAAATTTGAATACATGTTAATATTTGAAAATCCATTATTATATTCATTGTATCCATGATTTGTGCAACTTGTTGAGATTGTGGTTCAATTAATTATTGTGTAAGGTCAAATTGGTATCAATATAATCCTAGAGAAAATGAAGAGGAGACTCATTCTTGTCTTGACAATTTGAAAAGAAGCACTATAACATTCAAACTCTCTTAAGCTCTTCGATTGAGATATCTTCCATACATTCTCTACACCTATATAAGGAGGAAGATTTCTGGAAGTTAAAAAAAAAAAAAAAATCCAAGAGAAACAAGTCTCACCAAGTATCATTAATTCAACTTGAGGTATAAAGATCAAAGAGATATTACCAAAGCTTCTAAGCAAAAATCTGCGCAACAACACTTCTTCTATTTCTTGATTCATTTTTCTGAGTGATTGTTGTATTTGTTTCACACACATAGATTCTTGAGTTTTATATTTTGTGAGTGTTGAAGCTCTATTTTGTGAAAACGGTGAGAAATTTGATTGTAAATCTTGAGTAAGAGTTTTGCTCAAAATGAGAGATTTGTGAGTAGAACATATTCACTCTAGATTGTAAAATTTTGAGATACGAACTTCTCAAGCGGTGACTATAGATGGTTTGGTATTCACCCATAAGAAGATCAAAGATAGTGAAATCATCGAAAGAGCTCAGGGGAGTGGACTACGAAAAGGCAATTTACCGAACTACGATAAAACACCAGTGTTAATATCTCTAACTCTACTCTTTACATTTCTTCTTTTATTTGTGTTTGTGATTATTGTTTTGATTGAATATCCGATGTGCACTTCATACAATCACATAAACACTTAGTTTATATTCAGTAGAATTAATTAACGAAATATTTGCCAAAACTCAATTCACCCCCCCTCTTGGGTAATTCTTGGGCCATAATGGTATATATATATATATATCAAAGAATGAGTATCCTACTCAACGTCTTCTTTTGCTTTTTAGTTATATTTATTTTTTGAGAAAATTACCTATTAATCCCAAAAAAAGAAATTATTTACCACCTACTCCCATCGATTTTTCTTTGCACCGATTAGTCCCGTCAATACGTTTTTCTTGCACCAATTAGTCCCATCAATACCTTTCCTTACGCCAATTAGTCCCATTTTAAAAAATGGTGAGGATTGAGTTTACCGAAATGCCCTCCCATGAGTTTCACATTGAGAAGGAAGATCGTCAAATTGGTGTACCACCGCTGTCAGCCGCCACCGTCTGCCGCCGCCGCAGGTCGCCGGTCGCCGCCGCCGCCATAAATTACAGCTTTACCCCAAACTTTATCACTTTTTGTCACTTTTATATGTTCTAAAAAAAAAAAAAAATCTTAATTTTAAGAAAAATCGTTACTAAATGTAATGTAAAATAAGAGAACAATTGATGTTATATTCAACATTTACAGGTGTTCAATGTAATATCATATGTATTTTACTCTGCATACAAAAATAAGAGAATAATGGATGTTACATTCAACATCCACATGAGGGATATTTTGGTTAGAAAAAAATAACATTAAAAAAAAAAAAATACAGTTGATGTTACATTTAATATCCACAGGTATTGAATGTTACATTCAACATCCACATGAGGGGTATTTTGGTTAGAAAAAAATAACATTAAAAAAAGAAGAAGTTGATGTTACATTCAACATCCACATGAGGGGCATTCAACATCCACATTAGGGGCATTCAACATCCACATTAGGGGCATTTTGGTCAGAAAAAAATAACATTAAAAAAAAAAAACACAGTTGATGTTATATTCAACATTCACAGGTGTTGAATGTTATATTCAACATCCACATGAGGGGCATTCAACATCCACATGAGGGACATTTTGGTCAGAAAAAAAATAACATTAAAAAAAAAATAAAAAAATACAGTTGATATTATATTCAACACTCACAGGTGTTAAATGTTACATTCAACATCCACATGAGGGGCATTTTGGTCAGAAAAAAATAGCATTAAAAAATAAATAAATAAATAAATAAAAATAAACAATTGATGTTACATTCAACACCGAATGTTACATTCAACATCCACATGAAGGGTATTTTGGTCAGAAAAAAATAGTATAAAAAAAAAAAAAAAAACCAAAAAGAAAAAAAAAAAAAAAATGAATAATTTTGATGTTACATTCAACATCCATGTGAGGGGTATTTTGGTCATAAAAAGACAAAAGGACTTATTGGTGCAAAAAAAAAGTGATGGGAGTATTTGGTAATTTCTTTTGTATTTTAGGACTAAATGGTGCATGTCCCTTATTTTTTTAATTAATCTACAAATATATGATTATTTTTCTTGTGCATATGTTAAATTAATTAAAAAGTAACTGTGAATAAAAAAATATTTCTAACAAAAAATAAATTACGTACAATATAAATTAATTAGGTTAGAGAATGCCTCTTTCAAACATTTTGTTGAGTTCTTATATTAAAAAATAATTGTGATTGAAAAAATATTTTCAACAAAAAAGAAATTAAATATGATATAAATTAATTAAATTAGAATTTATTAAACATGCAAAAGTCAAAATAATTAATCATAATTTATAGTTATTTATTTTTTATTTTATAGTATATTAGTAAAGTTAATTTGTAAAAATATTATTTCACTTTTATAATTATTTATGTAATTTTTAATAGTATATTTATTTTTTATATTTATAAAACGCCATTACTCAATATAATTTATGCATCCACTTCCGGATATTATTACTAAAGTAACCAAATAATATGTATGTATTTCATGTTTCAATATTAAAAATTTATTATAATTTTTTCTATTGCGCGGGTTTAAACTATTAACTATCATATTTTGATAAGATAGTTTCAATATTATAAATTTATGAGATTAAAATTTAATTCTTAAAATCATTAGTAGCAAAATCTACATGAATTACAAAATTAAAATAATGACACAAAATGCCCTTAAGAAAATGTCCATCCTACGTTTGTTTGAACAAAATTTTGATTATATTACCGAAAAACTATATCTAATACTTAAAAGTGGAATGAAGAGTGAATATTTTATGAGGTTGAAGAATGCATTTTAAAGCTTTTTGGTGGGTTCAAATTTTCATTTCTTTATTTTTTTATATATAAAATTAGAATTTGTTGACTTGAAAAAATTGATAAAATTAATCTTAATTTATGATTATTTGTTTATTATTTTATGGTATATATATTAGTAAAAAATAATTTGTAGAAATATTATTTTATTATGATTATTTATGTAATTTTTAATAATAAATTTATTTTCAATATTTATAAAACGTTATTACTTACTAAAATTTATAGATTTTTGTTTTTGATTTTTTATTTACCACAAATAAAAAAGAAAATACAAACTCAAAACAAAAGTACAATTGTTTTAAAAAAAACTATATTTAATACTCAAAAGTGGAAGGAGAGATAATGTTTTAATGAGGTTAAAAAATGCATTTTTTGAGCTTTTTGGTGGGTTTTAATTTTTTTTATATATATATATATATAAAATTAGAATTTATTGACTTGCAAAAATTGATAAAATTAATCTTAATTTACGATTATTTTTTTACTATTTTATAGTATATTAGTAAAAAACAATTTGTAAAAAATTATTTTACTATGATTATTTATGTAATTTTTAATAATATAATTATTTTCGATATTTATAACATGACATTAATTATTAAAATTTAAAGATTATTATTTTCAATTTTTTAATACAACAAATAAAAAAAATCAAATTAAAAGTACAAATTTAGGGGGGGGGGGTGAACCCTTAAAAGTGGAAAGAGAGAAAGTTTTAATGAGATTAAAGAATGTATTTTTTAAGCTTTTTGGCGGATTCTAAGAGGTCCGACCCTTCTCCGGACTCTGCGCATAGCGGGAGCTTTGCTTGGTTCACATTTTAAATTATTTCAAAAAATAATTGTGATTCAAATAATAATTTCACCCAAAAAGAAAATAAATATGATATAAATTAATTAAATTAGAATTTTTCAACTTGAAAAAATGGATAAAATTAATCTTAATTTATGGTTATTTGTTTATTATTTTATAGTTTATTAAAAAAAATTAATATGTAGAATTTGTTTTTTATTATTTATGTAATTTTTATTAGTATACTTATTTTCAAAATTTATAAAACGTCATTATTTACTAAAAATTATGCATTTGCTCCCGGATATTACTATCAAAGTAATCAAATAATACTGATGTGTTTAATGCTTCAATATTACGAATTTATTATACTTTTTTAGACCCGTGCAATCGCGAGTCTGAAACTTATAAGAAACTAAAATTGTAAGACCACACTTAGAATGAATAAGAGCTCACAAAACTATTTCTCTCAATTCTCCTTAATTTGTCTATTTTTTTTATATTTTATTTTATTTAAATATTATTTATCATTAATATAGTTATTTTAATAAATTTAATTGTTATTTATTATTATGATAGTGGGTTTAACAAATTATATATATATATATATATATATATATATTTAAAATAGTGAGATTTTTGATTTAAATAAAAGATAATTTTTTAAATAAATAACAAAAAACTATAATGACTCACTTACTAGAATTTTTATTTTATTTTTAAAAAAAAAATTATATTCTTTATTTCTCATATAAGTGTTGATAGAAGTAATTAAAAAAAAAAAAAAAAATCACACAACCAATTTCTTTCTTATTATTTTTTTAATATTTTATTTTATTTAAAAGAATTTTGAATATTATTTGTCATTAATGATGTTAATGAATTTAATTGTTATTTATTATTATCATAATTGGTTTAATGCATTTTAATTTTTTTTATATAATCAAAATAGTAAGATTTTCCATTTAAATCTATATAAAAAACTGAAATTAGAAGACGAATGAATAAGAGCTCACAAAACCATTTCTCTCAATTCTCCTTTATTTCTCTATTTTTTTAATATCTTATTTTATCTATATCATATCTATATCTAATACTTAGAAGTGGAAAGAGAGAGAAGGTTTTAATGAGGTTAAAGAATGCATTTTTCAAGTTTTTTTGGTGGATTCTATTTTTTTTTTTATTTCTTTATATATAAAATTAGGATTTGGCAAAAATTAATAAAAATAATCTTAATTTATGGTTATTTGTTTATTATTTTATAGTGTATTAGTAAAAAATACTTTGTAGAATTATTATTTTACAATGATTATTTATGTAATTTTTAATTATATATTTATTTTCGATATTTATAAAACGTCATTACTTACTATAATTTATAGATTTTTATTTTTTATTTACCAAAAATAAAAAATAAAAAAAGAGAAAAATTCAAAATAAAAGTACAAATTAAAAAAAGAAAAGAAAAGAAAAAGAGAGAGATATCTATATCCATACCTATCATTTCATATACTATATACTAAAAGTAGAAGCCAAAATTAAGAATTAATCATAATTTAAAATAAGACATTTCTCTAATATCCTTATTCCTATCAAATCAATTATCAAAATCTTCTTTACCACTATTAATATTATGATCTTAGATCTTTTATGTTTTAATCACCCTTAATTTTTTTAAAATGTACATTTTTACCCCTTTATTTTTAGAAAAAAAATAAAATCAAATGCTCTATGTTTTGTTCTATGTAGATCAATAATTAAAATTATAACATCAAGATATTATCTATTTGCCACTTTTGAACCTTCTATATTCGTAAGACATGACACTTTTTCTGTAGCAAACTCAAGAAGATGACTTGTGTCTAATATATTCATGACATATGATTGCTACAACATATGGTTGGTAGTATCGAATTTGATATTGATTAGGGATCTTGGATTTGAAGCTGAACTGAGAGTTCTGAAGGTAGAAATGTCAGGGGCTTCAATCTCTTCTTCTGTGTTTTTTAATAGTTGATTAATTGACAACGGAATTCATCATAGATCAAAGCTTAATGAGGAGTCACTTTTCTCTGATGTCATCTTGAAGTGAAGACGATTAATATGTTGATGCAGTGTAACATGAGTGAGATTTCTTGACTCAAAGAGATCACCCTAAGACCCAGAAGACCCAAAAGGGTCTAGTTTGACCAAAAAGTTAATTGTGACTGTTTTTGACAAAAAAAAATACCACTTTTCTGGGTAGAAACGACCTTCAGAGCAAAATACCGGCCCAGCGCTCGACGTGATTTTAGCCAAATTTCATCGTTTCGAGGGCTATCACCCGACGTGATTTTAGCCAAATTCCAACGTGTTTTTAGCCAAATTCCATCGTTTTGGAGGGTCAAAATAGCACTTTTTTGTTTTTATGTTGAAATTTGGGCTAGTTTTGCAATTTTTCAATCATTTAGGGACCTTTTCCGCAATTTTTATTTTTCTGCATTAGGGTTTCGTTTATAATGTTTGTAAAGCCGCTTGACGGCAAGACAACTTTTTCTTTAATCAATATTGAGTTTTTCCTCAATTTTTCCATTCAATTTCTCGGTATTCTTTTGTGAATCAACGAATTTTTTATCTGCAATTCTCGTTTCACCACGTACGTTGCATCATATGTGAACAAAAGAGATCAAGTAAAAAGAAAGAAGAACTAAAGTCGAAGCTCGAGAACACATGTACTCTCATTAATCTTCAGAAGTCATATACATTGGAAGAGTATACAATAGCTCATATATAGAGAAAATATACAATTTAAGAGTTAACTACACAGTCTCTAACAACTTTGCATTTGTAATCACAGGTTCATCGCCATCTGAATTAATGTACGTTGTTTCTTTGTTAAATTGTTCGATGTATCGTTTGATACAAAAAAAAACAAAATTGTGCTCAACATTGAATGTGACATTTTGTCAATGTCGAAGATCAATGAACATTTACAAGAGTGCAAGGGAACTCATTCGACAAGAAACAACAGTCTTATGATACGTGTTGAAATGGATTAAATGACTTTTCTTGGTATTTTGCGTGAAGAATCATGCTTGGAGGATAAATTGGGGTTGTAGCAAGTTGTGACATTCAATAGATTTTTAACTACAGTCGGGCCTCGCTTTGGAAATACATTCTTGAATCTCCTCTGTCTCCTTCCTTTACTTGTTGATTTAGCCCTCGATTCATGCCGATCCGCAATCTGCATCCATGTTGAACACCATTAATCAATAAATACATGATTTTGAAGAGAAGAAAAAAAAAAAAAAAAAAGAAGCCATTTATTCAAAAATATGGTTGATGTCATTTTAATCCTCTCTCTCATTTTTGTACTTCAAATTTGTTGGATCTAACGCAACAGTCGGACCAAATAATGCATCAAAAATATGTGAAAACCTCAAGGATGTGGTATGGGAAATACTGATAATTTCACGTGTTTTTTAACTCTAGATCTTAGAAGTAAGTTAGATATCTACTAAACTACAAGTCTTGCAATACATCTCCAATCATCTAGCTAGTTACATTTAGTTATTTGAATATATATATATATATATATATATATATATATATATATATATATATATATATATATATATATATATATATATATTTTTTTTTTTATCAACTAACTGACTATATAATTTTCATATCGATTATTTTATCAATTAAATTGTTATGGAAAATAAGATTAGTTTAAAAGAGTTCAAAATAATTCATCTTCTTTATTTTTTTCTTTCATAAATAACATGATTAATTGAAGCTCTTGTTTAAAGTCATTCTCTACAAAAACAATTTATTAGCTATTTTAAAGAAACTTAGAGAATATGGTTGACGAAACAAATATTGTGTAGAAATTTAATTATTAAAAATTTAATTGAAATTACTTTATTGAATTAAATTTGAGAAAAATTATTAGATTGTCCTTCAAATAAAACACTTATAGCTCACATGCTCCGACAAACAAATAAATTATTAGATTGTCCTTCAAATTTGAAAATGTTCTTTTTATGTTATACTTTAAAATACTACGTTAGATTTTGAATATAAATATAAATAGACGACATGCAATTAAAATACTAGGTTAGATTTTTATTTAAATTTACTAGTTTTGAAGAATAGGATTAGGAACAAGCACTAAATACCTCATTTGAACATACAGCATTTTGTGTCTCCTCCCTCTTTTCCTCGGCCTTTTGTCCAACCTCGTTATCTGCAAGCAATTGGTCGTATACATTAATTAGAAAATGTTAGAGAAATTAAAAAAAATGGCTGACCATGGTCTTTGAAGCTATCATCCGTATCACTATCCATTGTGCAGTACTCTCTAAAACTAGGCGACCCTATCCATGACAAACCGTCATAATCGGAAATCCTCGCCCCTCCTTCGTCTTCCTTCCTCATCAGCACCAAATCCTCGTCCCCATTCTCCACCATTTTTATCTCGACCTCTCTCCTGTTGAGGTCATCTTCCTCCGTCAACAATGGGTTTATAAAAACGGCATTGTTCCGCACCAAAGATATGCTTTTGCGGCTGACCGAATCGTTGATATGGTTATCAGCCTGATCTCCGCCATGCTTGAGAAGAAGTTTGGTTGAGGCGGTTCCATCAACGCTCGGGCGAGGATTAATGTTATTTCCTCTTATTTCGTCAATTCTACGCTTAAGGGGATGAAAAGCACCGCATGCCATGCGATCATCAACTAGATTCAGCCCAGAAATGCCGCAGCCCATTGAAGGAGAATGCATGCACCTAAGGGACGACAAACGCATTTGACAAAGAGGGTTTGATGGTAGCGGTAAAAGTAATCCCAGTATATTCCAAAAACGAGGGATGGAACGACAAGTTAGCTCAGGAGAAGAAATTGGTGGGTTGAGGATCATAGTAGCTGACAGGTTGGCAATCAAGAGAATAGGACTTTTCTTTCTTAATTAAATAAACTAATACACCCCTAAATTCCCTCTATATACTGAACTAATTAATTATTATTATAACTAAAGTTAAAATTACACCTCTTTTAGTAGCTCTAGGATTTATAATCTAAAATAATCATTTGAGACAATTACTAAATTATTAATTCGTATATATTGGAAAATGGGAATTATCGTCAAGCTGATTATTATTTTTTTATCAGTGATTGATCATCTTCTCAGATTCTTGACATGAGAAGTACGAAAAACATCAACATAATCAAAGATTCAGAGAAGTACGAAAAACATCAACATAATCAAAGATTCAACGTTCAAAAGATTGTCGATGTTCAGCAATGAGAAAAATCTCAAGTAAAAACATCAAATTGACCATATGAAAATTAAAAAAAAAAACAATCGTCAAACAATTAAAAAAAGTACCAACTCCAAAAAGAATAATCAATAATACACCAACAACACACGCACAAAAAACACATATTTATAAATCCTTGATTAATTAAAATTATAACTCAAAAAAAAATGTAAAGAACTACCCACATATATTAATGGTTTAAAATAAAACCATTAAATTGTTTTTTAATTATAGCAATAAACACATCTAATCTATTAGCCCTAAATGGTTTAACTCTATTTTATTTTATTTTATTTTTGCTTTTTTTTTTTTTTTTTTAATTTATTTTTTATGATAACAACAAATTTGACGTTTTATGTCATCTAATATGTTTATGTTGAGATTGTATCTTATAGAGATTTGCTTCATGATGAAAATCAATAACAATCAAGATATAAGCATATACGTGATGACCAATGAGGAATCGGAATATTGATAAATGCAACAAGTCAATAAGATCGAGCATAGCAATGGACAAATTGAAGACTTGAAGATGAAGAATTTGATTTTCTTTTCTAGGTAAAACAAGGCTTACATTTTTAATATACGTTGACTCAATTAGGTTTACACATAATAAATGATAACATATATGATTCATATTTTTCATAATTACATTTTTTTTCCCCGATAAACAGTTGATTATATTAATAAGGAAAATGATCTCACTTATTACATGACAACAAAATACCATGTAGGCGGTAAAACCCCAACAAACAACACCCACAAAAGTTTCAATAGAGGACCAATAACCCTTAATAAGGGATCATCCTAAAACCAAACAAGGAATCCCAGGGCTCAGACCCAAAAACAAAACATCCCCAAAACACACCGGAATAGCTATATTCGACACCTACCTTACAAGAAACCAAAAAACACCACAAATTTGTAAAAGCAACACCAAAATAAAACCAATAACCGGAGCTCAAGGTCTTCAAAAGCAGGAGATTATTCACCAGGCCAACTATATTACTACTTTTCCGGTACCATCAAAAGGACCAAAACACTCTCGGCAATCAGTACCACAGGTAACCAAACTCACTGAGGCACTTAAACAAGTCAACCCCTAGCCTAAATAATTTCCACAATTGGCAGCAAAAAATTGGACCATAATTTAAATTTATCTTAATACACCCAAACAACCATTGATTTTTTTCCCCCTCTTCTTTTAGTTACTGAGACATGCTTCTTTTTGAAACGTAAACGGCGTTTCCTATCGATTTTGGAGAAAATCTCATCAATTTCATCCTTCGATTTTGAGTTACAGTTACCATCTGAATTACTTGTGAATCATTCTTGTCTCAAAAATTCAATGTCACTTTTAGCAATTGGTTTAAGCGAATTGGATTGACCAAAGGACTCCTCAATGATCTCACCACCCTTTTCCAATTCATGGCAAACAACTTTATGGATTGAGGTATTTTCTCCTTGATCAACATTAGGAGAAGATCCACCCCCCTCTAAAGTGGAATTTTTGCACCTTCTTGATCCAACCCTCTAGTTGAATCTAAAGACACTACACTTTCAATACAATTTGACCCCACATTGTCCCATTCCATAAGAATAAGATCAACAATCAAATCCCTGAACTCCATTGCATTCGAAGTGATAGACAAACCTAAAATTTTACTATATCCCATCACTTTTTCAACTCTATGCAACAACAATTTGATTCTATTTATCACATCCTTGTTAGAGAAGGAGATCTCACTATTAATGACTGAATTTGGCGACTGAACAACTACTAAATTCCTAGGATTAGAGGATGCAGCGATAGAAGAACTAGAACCTCGACCTACTGAAGCAAAATTTGGCTTGAATTAAGGAGATACGACAATATTGGGTTCACGACTTACACGCCCTAGATCGTTTCATTCTTTTCTTACCCATTTTCTTTTCATATTAAAAACTTGGGTTTGTTTACTACAAGTTTCCAAACAAACATGGATCACTTCATTCTTCACCCTTATCCCATTGGGAATTCTAATAGCATTCAACGCTTCAACCAATGTAAAAAATCGAACAAATCCATACATTGAATTTGTTCTAACTCGCCTCCGATTTGAAATATAGACATCGCGTACTACCCTGTGCCATTGAAACATGAATTTTAATCATATTCTACCCATCTTCTCCGGAATAGAATCTACAAAGATAGACACTAATTATTTTTTTGTCTCACCATAATTCTTTACCCAATTTCCAATTTTACTACCCATCAGAGAGAGAGGAATTAGGATTAGTAATACAACAATTCAACGATTAATTTGATGTGCAAAAAATAGTGTAATCAACAACCAACCTTACCCAAGCAGAGAACAAGATGACCAAAATATACCTGATTACGCATGGGTGGTGTCTTCACCCATGTTTAAATCAATTGCCAAAAGGGAAGCAGAACGAATAACAGATATGAATCTTACCGTCGGAAGCCACGCTCAGAGCTTGCTTGGCCAGTGATGCTTAGACAACCAATTTGAGACTTCGTATGGCTCGAAATCGAAGATGAGAACTTCCATAGAAGTGATGGGGAGATGGTATCGACGAGCCTCACGATTCCACTACAGACGAGCTTGAAACCCTAATATGATGTTGGTACGACGATTTCTGTTTTGGGACAGTAGAACACGACCACAAAACTAAACTCGCAACGGCGATAACATTGGGGAACAAGAATTCTGTTTCGCAACGGCGAAGCACGACCACAAAACTAGAAGGGAAGTGCGAAATCGGAGATGATGGGCTCTAGAGGTGTGACGATGGAGATGGTGATGCCAACAAGACTCACAATGGAGATTAAATCCCTACTCTTTGATCTTCTTCCTAGAATCGGTTGACACAGCTACATCCCCTATTGTATTGGCAGTGCTTAGGCGGCTCTGGTTTGAATTTTGAAATTTCTTGGACACAGAAACCAAGTTAGAGCCTCTCTCTCTTTAGTTACACTACCTTTTTTTTTTTTTTAATTACATGTTTATGTAGCATAATATCATGCGTGATCATTCTTACGATGAGTGGTATAAACATCAATAATTGAAACGACTTGAAAACATGTTATATTAATTGATGTTTTGTCCAATTCGATCAATTGGACAAGCATTTGGTCAGTTGGATGTAATCGAAAATATTTAAATTGAAAATTAGTTGCGAATGATCGATCAGAGCACCCGATTGCCTTGGACATAATGTCTATGGGTTGAAAACTAACTAGATTCATGAATTATGTTGAACAAACATTAATTCAAACGATCAACCGACTTGAGAAGTTAGCGAACTATTTTCCCAAATCGCTATTGTTCTCACATTTTGTTTTTCAAATCTTCAAACCGTTCTTCATGCTTATTTATTCTAACTTATTTCTAGATATGTTTAAATGATTTTTGAATATATATTAAAGTCTTTGAGAGTTATTTATTGTGAGAATATTTATTTTAAATATATTTTATATATTAATATTCCAATCAAATTTCTTTGATTCTCTCTTCACCAATCACCTATTCATTAGGCCTTTGGCTGACCATTGTAGGCTACATGTTTAAAAAAAAAAAAAATCTCACGAATGTAGAGTATTTTTATGGCTGGATACATTAGCGAAATTCAAAATTTTCAGAATATAAGGCAAGCAATTGGAGATATCATTGATAGATTTTTAGGACTCCAATGTTAAGATTTTCTCATGAATCTAGCGTATTTTTATGGTTGGACACCATTTTTTCTCCATTTTCGAGAAGAGAATGGGATCATCAGCAAAGAAATGATGATTAAGACAAGGTCCAAATTTACTAATTTTTATCCCTTTTCATTCGCCTTTCAGGGCACTATCCAAAATTAGGTGGGACAGTCTCTCCATACACATGACAAAGAGATAGGGGGACAGATGATCTCCTTGTCTAAGACCCTTGTAGATTTGAACTCTTCTAGGGGTTTTCCATTCGATATAGTTTTTTCTTAAATAAGGCATTTTTCACACAACTTGTAGCTAATTTAATCCAATTAGTAGGAAAGTTAAACACAAATAGAGTTTCTCCAAATTTGCCTACCAGGTTTGTCCTAAAGTTAAAGAGTAAAACAACGCCTAACTTAAATTTTGAAAATGTCGAAGTACGTAGGCAACCCATTGGAGTTCGGTCACTTAACTGTAGAGGCAAAGCCATGGGCTGGAGCATATTTTATAGTCTCCTCATCATAATACATAAACCATATTTTTATTTTTATTTTTAAATATGATGATAAAGAAAAATTAATGCTTTAGTACGGTCCTACTGGGATAGCATTTTTTTTTTTATGTAATAGTATCCCCAATATTTTTAGCATGAAGATGCATTTCAACATCAAGAATCCATGATAAATAATTATTTCCCATAATATCAAATGCAACTAAATTCTAATTTTGTCAAATTTGCCATTTATTTTCTTACTAGCTATACTAATAAGAATAAAAGTATCGAAACAATAATTTTGTTTGTTGATCAATGAATTGAACTATTTACAATTGGATAAAGATTTTGTTGGTTACGTGTCATATTTAATGAAGAATAGATTGATTAGAAAGTTTGATTTTATTGTTTTTCCTATTTTATTCATCTCTGCAAGTAAGATTTATTAATTACGAAATGTTACTTTCATTTCATCTGTATAGTAAAAAATATATTTTTTGTCCCTAAAGTATGGGGTGGGTGTTTATGTGGACCCTATGGTTTGACAAATTACACATTTGTCCCTTGAACTTCTAGATTTGTTTCAATTGCATGAAATTGAAAATTTTGTGGATCTATTAGGATGGAAAAAGGCATGTTGCACATATGATCATTTTAGTGAAGACAAAAGGGTCATTTCAGGTTGTAATATGTAGTCCCTTCTAATTTTGTTCATTGTTTCCCGCAAAAACCCACCTAATTGGTATATATATACTCTTTGGTTGTTATTTTAGGAGGAAAATTTGGAAACATGGAAAGTGAAAATTTTTACAATTGTGGGAGGAAGACAATAAGAAAAACTTCACAGACTGCATATAATTTTGGGAAACATGATCAAGTATTGATTCGTAGTTCTTGAATGTTTCCTATTTCAAAATTGTTCTTTTCCCTATTTTTGATTATTTCTAGATGGAATCTGAAAAATAGATTCACAAACAATGTATTAATCCAATAAAAATCATAATATTAACTTCATAACATGCTTTGATAAGTTGTCAACAACCAATTCATTCATTCATTGTCACAAACGATACTTAACATCACCACAATATAGCTTATCCAAAATCCATTCATTCATTCACTCCCACAAATAAATATTTAACACTACTGTCACAAACAATATTTAACAACAACATCACTACAATATTTAAAATCACCCAAGAAGTTTACATAAACATCATCAACAAAACAAAATACATAATCAGATCAAGCTAAGGGTTGTCCAAAAAAATACATAAGTTGTTTCCTAAAAGCCGTAAAAAATATCCTCACGTGTCCAAAGAATACCTAAGTGGTCCAAAATACATCCAAATTTGCTCTACTTGTCAACTTGCAGTGCCATCTATTGCCTCAGCTTGCTCTACTTTGTCCACTAGTTCCAAGTCAATCTGCTGAAGTTTGCTATCCTTGTCCACTGGTTCCAACTCTATCTGTTGTAACTTTCTCTCCTTGTCAACTTGTAGCCCCATCTGCTGCCCAAGCTTGGTCTCCCTATCTGAATTAAATTAATAATTTTAATCAAAATATATTAAAACAATTAAATAAACCAATTAAAGCAATGATCATATCATCTCTCATTTTGCAGATTTGCAGGTTCTCTTTTTATGGCCCAACTATTCATACAAGCTATATTTGAGTGAGTTTTTTCTTCTTCAGCTTTGTTAGCTTCTGACTAGGCACATTTAGCTCCCTTCTTCTCAAATTCGTTGGCCACCTAATTTGTTTTTTGAAAAATTGAGGCTTTATAATTGCTTCTCCACTCTTAGGACAAAGATTAGACGAGTCCATTGGGTTGATTAAAGGCTCATATGTCTTGAAGTAAGTCTCTATTATGTAGCATTAATTGACATAACCCTTTCCTTCATTATTTTTGGAGGCAATGGCAACCACAACATGCATGCAAGGATTGCTTGACACATCCCACTTTCGATTGACATAACCCTCTCCTTCATCATTTTTTGAGGCAATGGCAACCACAACATGCATGCAAGGATTGCTTGACACATCCCACTTTCGACATAAACATGCCTTCTCATCTAAAATCAACATGGAACTATTTATCATAAATACAAACCACCTCAAATTTTTCATCCCCAGTCCATTGTGGTATGTAAGCATTAATGTTGTACTTAATTTTTTTCAACCTTTGCTAAATTATAGGCAAATTTTTCCCTTTCACGTTCTTTCTTTTTCCCGATTCACTTGCATTATGTTCATTAACAAATTTATAATTGTTTCAAGCATTGTTAGAATTTATTTGTCCCATATTTCAAGAATGAGTGAATTGAAACTCTCACAAAGATTGTTTAAAAGTATATCACACTTCAAAAAAAAAAAAAAACAACACTAAAATGGGACCAGGACCAAAGCCTAGGGTGCTTACTGATGAAAACTAACAAGTACCATCAAAGGATCCGCTGCATGTTCCAATTGGGCCTATTACTAGGGAAAGATCCAAAAAGATTAAAAAAAAAGTACTCAATGGGCAAATTCAAGATATTTGAACTGAGTCTAAAATGGTGAAGCCCCAAGTAGGCCAAAATGACGATCACAACCTAGTCCATCTCATCAAGGCAGGCGAATGGGCTTAGGCGTGAACTTGAATAGGCTTAGGCATGTGGACCGCAAATTTTATATCATTTATTTAATTAATTATAGACTTTATTTTTATAGTGTTTTAATTTTATTGTTGATTTGTAAGGCATGAATGCCAAATTAGCCATTAGGAATTAGTCATTTCCATTTTATATTAGAAGTAGGGTTTCCTTATTTCTCTAGAATTTCTTGTTGCTCTAGGGAGACTTTAGACGTGTTACATGAATACTTCTTTTGGCCAAAGATGAAATATGATATGGAGAGAGTTTGTTCTAGATGTGTTATGTGTAAGAAAGCCAAATCTAGAGTCTTATCACATGGATTATACAATCTTTTGCCCGTACTTAGTGCGCCTTGGGTGGATATTTTCATGGACTTTGTTTTAGGATTTCCTAGCTCAAGGAAAGGTAGGGATTAGATTTTTGTGGTTGTTGATAGGTTTTGTAAGATGGCACATTTCCTATCTTGTAATAAAACCGATGATGCAACCCATGTCACTGATTTGTTCTTTAGAGAGATAGTACAGCTCCATGGTGTTCCTAGGAGTATTGTGTCTGATCGTGATGTAAAGCCCCTTAGCTATTTTTGGAAAGTCTTGTGGGAAATATGGGAACTAAATTATTGTTCTCAACTACTTGTCACCCCCAAACGGATGGACAAATCGAGGTAGTGAATCAAACTTTATTTACTTTGTTGCATACTATAATTCAAAAGAACTTGAAAAATTGGGAGGATTGTTTGTCATTCATTGAATTTGATTATAATCGAAGTGTTCATTCTACTACTAATTTTTCACCATTTGAGATTGTCTATGGTTTTAATCTACTAACTTCTTTGGATTTGCTGCCATTTCCAGTTAATGAGAGGGTTAGTTTGGATGGACAAAATAAGGTTGCAATGGTGTAGAAACTCCATAAAAGCGTATGACAACACATAGAGAAGAAAAATGAGCAATATGTGACCAAAGCTAACAAGAGCCGTAGACGAGTCATCTTTGAACTGAGTGATTGGGTTTTTGTGCATATGAGAAAAAAATATTTCCATCCCATAGGCGGCCCAAACTACATCCTAGAGAGGATGACCTATTTCAAGTTCTTGAGGGGATCAATGATAACGCATACAAGTTGGATCTTCCAGGTGAGTATAACGTTAGTGCTAGATTTAATATTTTCGATCTTTCTCCATTTGATGTAGGTAAAGATTCGAGGTCGAATCCTTTTGAAGAGAGGGGGGATGATGAGAACCAACAAACACCATTAAAGGATCCGCTGCATGTTCCAATTGATCCTATTACTGGGGCAAGATCCAAGAAGATCAAAGAAACACTCAATGGGTTAATTCAAGATATTTGGGTTGAGTCTAAAATGGTGAAGCCCAAGTTAGGCTCAAATGATGATCAAAGCCTAGTTCATCTCATCAAGGCCAATGAATAGGCTTAGGCGTGAACTTGAATGGGCTTAGCCTTGTGGACCGCGAATTTCAAATCATTTATTTAATTAATTATAGACTTTATTTTTGTAGTGTTTTAATTTTATTAATGATTTGAAAGGCATGAATGCTAAATTAGTCTTTTTCTTTTTAGATTAGGAATTAGTCTTTTCCTTTTTAGATTAGGAGTAGGGTTTCCTTGTTTATCTAGGATTCATTGTTGCTCTAGGGTTTTACTTTGTGGCTGCCTATTTAAGAGACAATATAGGCTGTGAATTTTACATTAATTTTTGATTAATACAATTGTGAAAGTTTTTCTCTTAAGTTCTTTAATGAATTTTTTCTGAACTTATCAAGGATTTCTTGTGGCATTCAAACTCTATACCTTTGGTTCGTGATTCACCTATAATCATTAGGTCGAGGTTTGTTTTCTTTATACCTTCAATTCGCGTTTCATTTATAAACGTTGGGTCAAGATAATTTATCAAAATTCTGTATTTTGTGTTCTTCCTTTTTTTGTTTATAAATCTTAATTTAGATTGATCCTAGTGATAAAAACCTAAATTGGTTTCGGGTCTCACTAATTCTTGTTTAGGTTTGCATCATTTGGTAATTACAGCAAGGTTCAAAAACAAGTTTCATCTATTCTTTTCATATTCATTCATTGATATTTACTCATTCCTACTTTAATTTTTTTTACCGAACTATATCATCCAATCTAGTCCGATTTCATTTTAAAATTGTTGTATGTTTAGATCTCCATAAAGTTACTGCGTGTTTTAGATCTCGACTAGTTGCTTTAAAAAAAAAAAAAAAACAGGAACTGAAAAAAAAAAGAGCAGAAAAAACAATGTAAAGAAAGCAGAAAAAAAATAGTAGCCCTCCTTAAAAAAATTGAGATCTATCTGAGTTCTATTTCATAGATTATCCTTCTTGTTCATCTTGTTTGCTCTGTTTTCTTTCTTAAATCTCATTCTTGGTGAAGGTATTGTTGAGTTTGGATTGTTGCAAGAAACCTTGGTTGGGATTGGTTAAGTTCAATAAAAAATTAAAAGAGGAAGCTCCGAGTGGAAAAAGACAAGAGAGTATGAGACTAAAATAGAGAAGAAAAAGCTAATTAAGAGTGATACACAAATGGAGTGACATATTTTGAGTGCAAACACGTGAGGGAGTGTTTGTGAGGTTTGAGAACTTTATTTTGCAGGTTATAAAACATGTCTCAAGAAACAAACAAAGACTTGTCCGATGAAGCACCAGAAAGGATGGACGTCAAACTTTTCTACAAGGCCTTAGAGAAAAAGTTTGAATGGTTGAACTCACAATTTTACGAAGTGCATGAGCGACTAGATAAAGTTGAGTCTAGATCACAAAAGAGGCAATCACCTAAAGCTTCTAATGTGTAACGATGAGAGATAAATCCGCCTCAGTATGAATATGAAGATGATGATGGGGATAACCTAGATGAAGAGAATCACTTCTCTAATGAAAGCTCGGGAAGATTTGGGCGTGGATATAGGAATAGAGGAGATAGGTATGGGGAGTGGATTGATAATAACTTCGTAAGTATCAAGGTGAAGATACCATCATTCCAAGGAAAAATGATCCTGAAGCATACTTGGAGTGGGAGAAGAAGGTGGAGTTGATCTTTGAGTGACACAACTACTTTGAGGAGAAAAAGCTAAAACTTATTGTAATTAAGTTTATTAACTATGCTATAATATGGTGGGATCAACTTGTGAAACAGGAGAAGAAACCATGAGAGGCCTATCGAGACATGGGCAAAAATGAAGGCTATCATGAAGAGGCGGTTTGTCCCTAGTCACTACTATAGGGACTCGTATTAGAAATTACAAAGCCTTATGCAAGGCTATCAGAGCGTAGTTGATTACTACAAAGAGATGGAGATTTCTATGATCTAGGATAATGTCGAGGAAGATAGAGAAGTTATAATGGCAATGTTCTTGAATGGGTTGAATCGGGAAATTGCCAACATGGTGGAGTTGGAGAATATGGTTACATGGCCATAAAGGTAGAAGGACAACCTAAAAGGAAAGGATCTCGGTCATTTCAAAATTTGAGCTCCTCTACTTCATGGAGACCGAATGAGAAGAAAGATGAAGGGGTTGTTTCGAAGCCCAAAATCGAACCACCAAAAAGGAGAGATGATGTACCCAATGAAAACAAAGGTAAAACCGAAAACTAAACTTGTAACCGTGATATTAAATGTTTTTTTTGTTTAGGAGTAGGTCACATAGATTCACAATGCCCAAATAAGAGGATCATAATAGCCCGTGTTAAAGGAGAGGTAGAAACCGAAAACGAGAGTGATGATGACCAGATGCTACCACTTGAGGATGTTTGTAATAATGATGTGGAGTACCTGGTAGAAGGAGAGTCACTTGTAGTAGGGTGTGCTCTAAGTGCCCAAGTTGTGGAGGATGACATGGATTAACAAAGGAAAAATATTTTTCATACTAGATGCCCTGTCAACAACAAGGTCTGTAGTATGATCATTGATGGGGGGAAGTTGCACTAATGTGTCTAGCACTACTTTAGTAGAGAAATTGAATTTACCTACCATGAAACACCCTAGACCCTACAAATTGTAGTGGTTGAATGATTGTAGGGAGGTTCGGCTAAATAAGCAGGTGTTAGTTTCCTTTTCAATTGGGAAGTACAAGGATGAAGTACTTTGTGATGTTGTTCCAATGCATACAGGTCGTATACTGTTGGGCAGGCCTGGGCAATTTGATAGGAAGGTTACTCATGACGGATTCAAGAATAGGCACTCATTTGTCAAAGACAATAAATCCATTACTCTTGTGCTGTTGACTCCAAGACAAGTATATGAGGACCAAATGAAATTCAAAAGAGAATATGAGTGGGAAAAAACATGTGAGAACAAGAGCTTAAAAAAAGATGAGAAAACAGATAGCAAAAAGAGAAAAGAGAGTGAAAAGAAGAGGGAATAACCAAAAAATAAGTGAGCTTTTATGTTAAGGCGAGTGATATCAAGAGTTCTTTTTATGCAAACCAGCCTAAATTTTGTACTATTGTACAAAGAGGCGTATTTTAGCACTAACGAAATTGACAAATCTTTGTCTAGTGTTGTTGTTTCGTTGTTGCAGGAATTTGAGGACGTGTTCCCTGACGACGTGCCTAGTGGATTGCCACATATTCAAGGAATAGAGCATCAAATTGACTTTGTGCTAGGTGCAACAATTCCTAACCAACCGGCCTATAGGAGTAATCCATAGGAGATGAAAGAACTTCAAAGGCAAGTGGAAGAGTTGCTGGCCAGAGGACACATAAGAGAGAGCATGAGTCTGTGCACGGTACCGGTATTGCTTGTTCTTAAGAATGATGGAACTTGGCATATGTGTGTTGATTTTTGAGCTATTAACAACATTAAGGTAAAGTGTTGACATCCCATTCTTAGGTTAGATGACATGTTAGATTAGTTGCATGTGTCATGTATTTTCACAAAAAAATGATTTGAAAAGTGGGTATCATCAAATTAGGATGAAAGAGAGTGATGAATGGAAAACTGTCTTTGAAACTAAATAGGAATTGTATGAGTGGTTGGTAATGCCTTTTGGGCTAACTAATGCACCAAGTACTTTCATGAGGTTAATGAATCATGCATTGCGTGCGTTTATAGGCAAGTTTGTTGTGGTCTATTTTGATGATATTTTGGTGTATAATAAGAGCTTAGATGAGTATACTGATCATTTGCATTGTGCGCTTGATGTTCTGAGAAAAGAAAAACTATATGCAAATTTAACAAAATGTTTCTTTTGCTTGAAAAAGTTGTGTTTCTCGGCTTTGTTGTTAGCGCGAAAGGAATTGCAGTGGATGAGGAAAATGTGAAGGCTATCAAAGAATGGGCCCACACCTAAGTCAATCACGGAGGTAACAAGTTTTCATGGTTTGGCTAGTTTTTATTAGCGATTTGTCAAAGATTTTATTACACTAGCCTCATCACTCACCGAAATTGTTAGAAATTAGTAAGTTTTAAGTGGGGTATTGAGCATAAACGTGCATTTAATGAGATAAAGAGAGCTTATGTGGTGCTTCCTTATTAGTATTACCTAATTTTTCTAAAACTTTTGAAATTGAGTGTGATGCCTCAGGAATAGATATTGGAGTTGTCTTGATGCAGGAAAAGCAGCCAATAGCACACTTTAGTGAAACGCTAAATGGGGCAGTGTTGAATTACCCGACATATGACGATGAGCTTTTTGGGTTGGTGCGAGCATTGGAGGCTTGGTAACATTACCTGTGGCCAAGAGAGTTTGTCAAATAATACCGACCATGAGTCCTTTAAGCACTTGAAGGGACAAAGTAAGTTGAATAGAAGGCATGCCAAGTTGATGGAATTCATTAAAACCTTCCCTTATGTAATCAAATACAAGCAAGGTATGGAAAATATTGTGGCTGATATACTATCCAGAAGGTATGCCCTTGTCACTACTTTAAATGTAAAGTTATTAGGGTTTGAATATGTTAAAGAATTGTATACTAATGATGATAATTTTGCTTGTGTGTATGGAGCGTGTAAGAAGTCATCGTTTGGTACGTTCTATAGACTAGAAAGGTATTTGTTTAGAGAGACTTTGTGTGCCTAATAGTTCTACGCATGAGTTTCTTGTGCATGAAGCACATGGAGGTGGTTTGATGGGTCATTTTAGTGTAAGAAAGACTTCAGACATGTTACATGAACACTTCTTTTGGCCAAACGTGATGTGGAGAGAGTTGGTGCTAGATGTATTACGTGTAGGAAAGCCAAATCTAGAGCCTTACCACATAGATTATATACTCATTTGCCTATACCTAGTGTGCCTTGGGTGGATATTTCCATGGACTTTGTTTTAGGCTTGCCTAGGTCAAGAAAAGGTAAGGATTCGATTTTTGTGATTGTTGATAGGTTTTTTAAGATGACACATTTCATATCTTGTAATAAAACTGATGATGCAACCCACATCACTGATTTGTTCTTTAGAGAGATAGTACAGTTCCATGATGTTCCTAGGAATGTTGTGTCTGATCATGATGTTAAGTTCTTTAGCTATTTTTGGAAAGACTTGTGGGGAAAGATGGGAACTAAATTATTGTTCTCAACTACTTGTCAACCCCAAACGGATGGACAAACCGAGGTAGTGAATCAACTTTATCTACTTTGTTGCGTACTATAACTCAAAATAACTTGAAAAATTGGGAGGCTTGTTTGTCGTTCATTGAATTTGCTTATAGTTAGAGTACTCATTCTACTACTGATTTTTCACCATTTGAGATTGTTTTTGGTTTTAATCCACTAACTCCTTTGTATTTTCTGCCTTTACCAATTAATGAGAGGGCTAGTTTGGATGAACAAAAGAAGGCTGAGATAGTGAAAAAATTTCAAGAAAGTGTATTGCAACACATAGAGAAGAAAAATGAGCAATATGCGAACAAGGGTCGTTGACGAGTCATCTTTAAACTGGGTGATTAGGTTTTTGTGCATATGAGAAAAGAAAGATTTCTAGCCCATAGGTGGTCCAAACTACATTCTAGATGGGATGACCCATTTCAAGTGCTTGAGAGGATCAATGATAACACGTACAAGTTAGATCTTTTAGGTGAGTATAATGTGGGTTCTACATTTAATGTTTTCGATTTTTCTCTATTTGATATAGGTGAAGATTCAAGGTCAAATCCTTTTAAAAAAAGGGGGAGATGATGAGAACCAACGATCACGATCAAAGGATCCGCTTCATATTTCAGTTGGGACTATTACTAGGGTAATATCCAAGAAGATCAAAGAAGCATTCAATGGGCTAATGGGCTAATGCAAGATATTTGGATTGGGTTTAAAATGGTGAAGTCATGATCAAAGCCTAGTCCATCTGTACGGCGAGCGTTGTTTACACGCTCATGTATTGACTATTCGTAAGTGTACGAGGTCAAAATTTTAGTATAATGTGATCTATAAGATCGGGTATCGTATCCACAGGGATTGGTTGTCATTATTATCGAGTACCGCGATTGTCATGACCTAACTTTATCTAAACTAAAAACAAATGTGTAAAATTTATATTAAACTAAACTAATTAACTAAATTATCTATACTAATATAATGAGATGTTTTAGGGGAAAGAATTGTCTAGGGATTAATTGGGTTTACTAATACGTGTTCGATCTCGTTTGACTTACGTTTATGGTATTCAACTTATTTGACAATCTCAGTTCGTAAACTCCCCCACCACCTCTCCCGAGTGTAAGACGAGGGAATACATGACTTTGTGTTAATGAAGAAGTCCCCCTCAACGTCTTAATGACCCTAGGTCACATAAGTCTTGCCCCAACGTCATTGATTGCACACAATCCAACTTTCTCCCGGGTTATTGGATCATCGCGTTGTGTTTACCCTATCGGCAATCTCAATTCGTAAACTCCCCTGCCACCTCTCCCGAGTGTAAGACGAGGGAATATGTGACTTCGTGTCAATAAAGAAGTCTCCATCAACGTCTTAACGACCCCAGGTCACGTAAGTCTTGCCTCAACGTCATCGATTGCCCACAATCCAACCCTCTCTCGGGTTATTGGATCGTCGCGTTGTTTACCCTAGTCTAAATCCGGGGTTACCTCTTTTGAGTGTCAAACTCCAAATTCTTGATATATCTATCTACGCATAATAAACAAACAATATGAAAAACACAATCAAACAACGAAAAACAAACATAAACGTAACACCGAAATCATACGAATCACATATTTATAAATATATTGTTAATCCCTATACAATCCATGTTTAACTAACGGCCATCACCGTATTTACAATAAATCATGAGATAAACATGCTCATAAATTCCTAAGCATGAGCTAAACATGCTCATAACTGTTCAACGATCGCTTCGCCGTCTTCTTCTCCTTCGGGATGTAAGCTCTCCCTCTAAAACCTCTCAACCTACCCCTAGATATGTTCTAAGGGGCTCTAATGGCCGGAGAGATCAAGAAGATAGGATATGAGAGGGGATTAAATAGGAAAAATATCTCAAAAAATATCTAATCTGCTGCAGAGGTGACCGCCGCGGCGGTGGAGTATATCGGTTAAATGTTTGCCTAGGCGATGAAGAAAGCGGTGGATTCAAGACCATCCTGCAGTTTCACCACTGCGGCGGTAGATGTCCAGCAAGATAAGCCCACTCTGCATTTTCACCGCCGCAGCGATGGGCTGCTATTTTGAATATTGCCCTCATGCTTGTTTTTCCACCGTTCTTCGACCATTTTTGGTCCGAATTGATCGTTTACACTCCGATTTCATATATTTTCACCCCCACACACCTGATTTATACAAAAAGAATAAAAATTAATTAAAACATAATAAAAACTCTACAAAAAATACTCTAAAACTAACAAAATCGGTTTGAAAATATATAGATAGATCACACCTATCAAATACCCTCAAACTTGGAATTTTACTAGTTCTCGAGCAAAACACACACACGAAAAATGAAAAAACACAACTAAATGAAATAACAAACAACCTAAAAACAATCTAAACATAACGAGATGCGAGTTTTACATTCTTCTAACGACCAAGTCATGTTTCCCTCAACAACTGCCAGTCATATCGAGTTCAAACGGTAAAACACATCATAGAATTTTGATATGCAATAAAGGTAAACGACATTCTAGATCCTGTAAACGTGTTAGTGAGAGACTCAATAATATAACTATACAATGACCGGATTGGATTATCCACCAATAAAATTCAAGACTTAGACCGTACAGGACTAGGATTTTCATATGCCTGATTGGGGTCCACTCTCCACTAATGTAGGTTGAGTAGTTGATAGATATCAAAAGGACTTGGTTCGATTTTGGTATATTTGGCCAAGGGTAATTTGGAATAGAAAACGGGTTAACGTTGTTAACTTAACGTTACCCAAGGCTCAACGCTTGGCACATTCACTCTTGAACCCCCATAGATAAATTGGAAAATAATTTTGAACTAGCATTTAAGAACGTAGTAATCACTTGTAAAAAAGAAACGTAATTTTTTTTTTCAACAGACCACACCCCCAAACTTATTCGATTACTATGATTTCACGGGTGTGGTTAAAACGAAAGAAAAATGACAAGTGAGTACTCGAATACCGAACCAATCTGAAGTTCGCCCTAAACCCAACCGCTCACATCAAGTATCATTTGCAACTGCTAGCTTGATTCACTAGCCAGGGTATTTTTTTATGTTTTCAGAATTGAAATGGCATTAAGGCTTCGACAGGGTAACGAGGGATAAACATGTTACAAGGTAGGCTTTAAAGGCTCAAGCGATCAAAATGAATGCCTAAATCATATCTCCTGAACTACCTCGCCTAGAATTTCGCCTCAAGCTTCCCTTCAATCAGGTTCTAGAATCCTTAAATTGTCATGAGTTTGGATAATCGATAATCGTCCTTAAATCAATTGAATAACTATACATTGAGTCTATGTGCTCTTGCAAATTAGGATCTACAATTATTTTACCAAAACGCATTGTCAAGCACACAGAACACACATGCATAGGTATTACCCTTGACCTCGAAAACAACCAGGGGTAATATTATCATCAAGTAATGGCCCAGATGAACGCAAAACTCAGCATTTACAAAACAATAAACAAACACAAACTAACCTAAACAAACATGCAATAGGGTAAAAACAAAACAACATAAACTAACAATACTAAATACTACACATCACTTCCGAACTTAAAACAGACAGTGTTCTCAGTGGCCCAATCATCATTCTCAACATTTGCAATTAAAACATGCTGACGAATGGGGTTTAGAACATGTACCTGGGAGGCGAGAGAATCTCGCCTCCGAATCAATTCGGCTGTGACGGATTTAATTTATTTAACCTTGGGTTGCCTTTAAAGAAACGCGTGGTTTAATGTCCTCGGCTCGACATTTTTAGAGCACCCTCAAGCTTGGTGAGGTTTTGGTTTGTTCGGATCGATCTTTCAACAACACGCCTCACCGGCTTTTGTGTGTGGCCACGCACCAAAAAACGACTTGGAATCCCATTGAAAAGAATGCATCAATACCTGTCAATCTAACATCGGCAAGTACCCTGCATAAGAAACAAAAACAAAACTACAAACAAAAAATTATATACAAAAGAAATGCCTAAAATAAAATCGGGTTATTTACTCACAATATCGATAATAACGAAAAACACAATCCCCCGCAACAGCATCAAAAACTTGTACGGAGAGCGCTGTTTACACGTTCGCGTATTAACTACTCGCAAGTTTATGAGGTCAAAGTTTTAGTATAATATGATCTTTAAGATCGGGTATCGTATCCACAGGGATTGATTGTCGTTATTATCAAGTACCGCGATTGTCATGACCTAACTTTATCTAGGCTAAAAACAAATGTATAAAATTTATTTTAAACTAAACTAATTAACTTAATTATCTATACTAATATAATGAGATGTTTTAGGGGAAAGAATTGTCTAGGGATTAACTTGGTTTACAAATACGTGTTCCATCTCGTTTGACTTACGTTTACGGTGTTCAACCTATTTGACAATCTCAGTTCATAAACTCCCCCGCCACCTCTCCCAAGTGTAAGACGAAGAAATACATGACTTCGTGTCAACGAAGAAGTCCTCCTCAATGTCTTAACGACCCTAGGTCACATGAGTCTCGCCCCAACATCATTAATTGCACACAATCCAACTCCCTCCAGAGTTATTGGATCGTCGCGTTGTGTTTACCCTATCGACAATCTCAGTTCGTAAACTCTCCCGCCACTTCTCCTGAGTGTAAGATGAGGGAATATGCGACTTTGTGTCTATGAAGAAGTCCCCATCAACGTCTTAACGACCCTAGGACACGTGAGTCTTGCCCCAACATCATCGATTACCCACAATCCAACTCTCTCTCGGGTTATTGGATCGTCGCGTTGTTTACCCTAGTCCGAATCCGGGATTGCCTCTTCTGAGTATCAAAACCCAAATTTTCAATATATCTATCTATGCATAATAAACAAACAATATGACAAACACAATCAAACAACGAAAAACAAACATAAACGGAACACCGAAATCATACAAATCACATATTTATAAATATATTGTTAATCCCTATACAATCCATGTTTAACTAATGGCCATAACCGTATTTACAATAAATCACGATCTAAACATGCTCACAAATTCCTAAGTTAAAGAAATAACGAAAGAAATCGAAGAACTTAGCCTAGTCCAAAGATTTATCGCTAAGAACCGTTTAACGATCGCTTCGCCGTCTTGTTCTCCTTCGGGATGTGAGCTCTCTCTTTAAAACCTCTCAACCTACCCCTAGATATGTTCTAAGGGGCTCTAATGGCTGGAGAGAGCAAGAGGAGCGGAGAGGAGAGGGGATTAAATAGGCAAAATATCTCAAAAAATATCTAATCTGTTACAGAGGTGACCGCCGCGGCGGTGGGATTCACCTCCGTGGCAGTGGAGTATATCGGTTTAATGTTCGCCTAGGTGGTGAAGAAATAGGTGGATTCAGGATCATCCTGTAGTTTCACTATCGCGGCGGCGGATATCCAGGAAAATAAGCCCACTCTGTATTTTCCCCGCCGCGGAGGTAGGCTATTGTTCTGAATATTGCCCTCGTGCTTGTTTCTCTACCGTTTTTTGTCCGAATTGATCGTTTATGCTCCGATTTCATACATTTTCACCTCACGCACCTGATTTATACAAAAAGAATAAAAACTAATTAAAACATAATAAAAACGTTGTATAAAATATTCTAAAACTAACAAAACCGGTTTGGAAATAAATAGTTAGATCACACCTATCACCATCTCATCAAGGCAAGCGAATGGGCTTAGGCGTGAACTTGAATGGGCTTAGGCATGTGGACTGCAAATTTCAGATTATTTATTTAATTAATTATAGACTTTATTTTTGTAGTGTTTTAATTTTATTGTTCATTTGTAGGGCATGAATGCCAAATTAGCCTTTTTCTTTTTAGATTATGAATTAGTCCTTCCCTTTTTAGATTAGGAGTACGGTTTCCTTATTTCTCTAGGATTTCTTGTTGCTCTAGGGTTTTACTTTGTGTCTGCCTATGTAAGAGGCAATGTAGGCTGCGAATTTTACATTACTTTTTTATTAATATAATTGTGAGAGTTTTCCTTTTAAGTTCTTCAGTGAACTTTTCTTACACTTATCAAGAATTTCTTGTGGCGTTCGAGTCTCACTAATTCTTGGTGAGATTTGCATCACTTATCATTATAAACCATTCCAATGTATCCTTGTCCAAATTTAGCATTTCTTCCATCCTCTTCTCAAATTAAACTGGCAGAGTTTTCCTAGCATTATTCCACAAAACATCCTTGTAGGCAGTCCCCTTAAATTTTGTCTTTTGAGATGATGTGTAACGTGTCTATCTTCTGCATGGGGCATAAACCCCATTTCATGCAAAAGACCCTTTTGTTTATCACATATTATGGTGAAATCCCTCTGCTTGTATGTCTTTAAATCTTCTTTTAAACATGCTAGAAATCATGACCATGAATCTTTATTTTCTATCTCTACAACTCCATATATAACAGGAAATATTATTGTTTCCATCTATACCTACAACAGCTAGTAGTTGACTTTTAATTGAATCCTTAAGATTACAACCATCAAGACATACAATTGGCCTACACCCTGCATACCATTCTTTACATGTTCCCAAATACATGTAGAAGCTTTGAAATTGAACATTTCCATCTAATTCAGGTTTTGAAACATTAAGCCTGATAGTGGAATCTGGGTTGACTCTTCTAGGTTCATGGATATAATCTTGTAACTTATTATATTGATCAAATTGTGTTTCTTTTATAGCATCAATAACATTTCTTTTAGTTCTATAGACTTGTCTCTTAAACACTCTAACATTTAGGTCATTGTGCATAATCTGCTTAAAGGCTTTCAAATACCAATGTCTACCCTCAATTCTTGTTTGATCCAGGGGTCACCCTTTGATGTCTTGTAGTTTCATAGTTTTGGACGAATTTGAAAGATTCAGTAAGATTTTCTAAGATTTGGTAATTATTACCAAATCTTAAAATATCCTAGGTAATAATTGCCAATCATTACTCATGATTAGTAATGATTGGTCATCATTAGTCATGATTGCTCAAATTGGATTTCACTTGGCATATTTAATGCATGATGTGATACTTTCCGGTTCAGTTTGCTTGTTAAGTATCGGTTACTCAAACTATTTCGGTTAGATTGCAATTAATGGTTTGGAGGTGAAATGTATGTAGTCTCCATGTGTCATTTGGAATTTAATGCTTAATAATGACACTTGATTTGATGGGTATTAAATGTTCTCTAATGGAATTGAATTGGTTCAGTTTGTCTTGTAACCGTGTAGTCACATTTCTAGTATCTTGGTTTTCTCTATGATATTTTGATCAAAATATCTAGGTGTCTTGAATGTGGTCATTAAATTCCTGATGGGAGTTTGATTTGATGGCTCATTAATGACTTGACTTGATGGCAAACTTGATCTATTAGATTGGTAACCGTTGTTACTTTTCAAGTAACTTGGTTTCTTCCTTAGATATTTTGATAAAAATATCTTAGAATTTAATGCTCATTTAATGATTCATTAAACTTATGATGGGGCCCCTGATGTGATGGGATTTGATTGCTAATCATGATGACTTCGGTTTGGTTGTTTTCGAACCGAGTTCGAAGCCTTAGTTACTATGGGTAACTTGGACTTGTCATTAAAATTTCTTGAATTGATTAAGTTCTTTTGAATTGATTTATGGATATTAGTACTTTAAAAAATTAAAGAAGTATTTTTGGAGTCCAATAGACAAAACCGATGATAATAAATGTTTCAGGGGTTAAAACGGGTAACAAGTGTAATTAGTGAAATTTACTTAAATTAAAGGGTAGTAACTAATTTTTATTCATATTAAAGGTGATTTCATGAAAAAACAAACTTTAATAATGTCATCTTAGTCCCCCTTAACTTTAGAAATTTTGAGGTTAACTCGAAACTTTTACTTAACCAAATTTAGTCAAATTTGATAGTTTTATGTTTTCCTATATTTTTTGTTATTTTTATATAGTATCTAATGTGATCAAAGGTATAAATTCATTTCCTTTAAACCTCAGTTTAAAGTTTATCTGAATTTGTACTTTCGATTCGATATTAACTGGGCGGAACAAAATGCGATGTCTACAATCATGGGGGTTATCGTATACACAAGCCTATTGTTAAATATGTTGGGGGTTCTGAGACCTATTTTGATTATGCCTCTAGGGATAAAATGTCACTAATAGGATTGACACAATACAGTGCATTATTAGGATACACCGATAATATTACTTATCTGATTTGTTTATATTGTTTAGATCTTTTTCTTTTCTTTTTCTTTTTTTTTTTTTTTTTTTTTTGGGGGGGGGGGGGGGGGGGTTGGATACAGTTAAAATCGACGCAGAAGTCTTAGAAGAAATTAACACTTATCCATAAAATGTAAACGCCGACTTGTTTTTGGAGGGTATTGTTAAGGGTAAAGTTGTGGAGATGATTGTGATTTTAGAGCCCGAAAATAAATCTAAAGATGTTGAACATGATTTTACCGATAGTGAGTATGAAATCGATGTGGACAATGAGTTGTTTGAAATTCTTGTTGATAAAGGTGCTAAATTGGGTGGCTTCTCAAAAGCTAAGGGCACCAATATGAATCTGAAAATGTAATTAGCTCTAATGTCAATGAATTTGGAAAGATTAAGATTAATGGTGAATGTGAATATGATTATGTCGAATCAGATGATGTTATGAATAGTTAGTGCGAGTCAGATGGTAAGGAAAGAAATAAGGGGACCAAGTTCAATCCTAAAATTGGAATGAAAGACATTAAATTCAAACTAGGTATGGTTTTCAGTACTTCTAAAGAATTTAAATGGACAATAAGAGATTAAGCAATTAAGATAGGAAAAAATCAATTAAGTTAACAAAGAGAGAACCTAAGACAGTTAGGGTTGTTTGCAAATAAGGGTGCCCTTGGGTTATATTTGCATCTTGTACGACTAGGAAAACAGGGTTGACAATGAAAACTTATCAACCACAACACAAATGCTCTTGGGAGTTTCCGAATAGGCATGTAACTCAAAATGGTTGGCTAATAAATACATGAAAAAATTTAGAACTGAGAGAAGAAATTGGGGTTTAAAATCCTTTAAGACAACTGTCCAAAATGATATTAATGTTACAGTGTATAAGACTAAAATCTATAGGGCTAAGAAATAGACTCTTTTGGCTATTGAGGGAAGTTAGGAGAATCAATACGATAAGATTCAAGATGACATTTGTGAACTTAGGAGAGCCAACTCTGGGTCCACAGTTCGTTTACATGTTTTTTATCTGGATTGTGATGGCAAAGTTCATTTTCAGTTTCTATATGTGTGCTTGGCAGCTTATAATCATAGGTGTTAAGGGATGTCATCTTAAGGGAGAAATTGGGGGTTAATTATTGGTTGTTGTTGGCATAGATGTGAATAATAATATGTTTCCAATTGCTTATGCAATTGAAGAGATAGAGAACAATGATTCATGGGCCTATATTTTTAGCATGTTTGAATAAGGATTTGAAGACACATAGGCAGAACTGTATCACTATAATTTCAGATAAACAAAAAGGATTGTGGGTTATTGATAACATGATGCCTTTTGTTGAACATAGGCATTGTGTTAGGCACTTATTCAATAATTTCAAGGGTAAATTTAAGAAAAATACCTATATGGATGTTGTGTGGAAGGCTGCCAAGGCAACACTTCCAATTAAGTTTGAAACGTTTATGGAAGAACTGGATAAATTGGATAAAGATGCACTAACTTGGTGATGCACCCTGAATTTTGATAGTAGAGAAAGTACATATCGGGAAGAAAAGGAAACAAGTTTCATTCATCCCTCTCAAAATCCTCACAATCCATTCATTTTGAAAATGGTTTCAATGGATTTTCTAGGCGTTGGTTTTGAAAACTTCTTTAGGCCGGGATTTGAGTTAAAAAATGGAGTCGCCACCTAGTATGGGCTAAATGGTGTTCTTGGTCACCAGGAATTTTATAAATTCATTTTTATTTTAAAATGGCTCGTGTTTTTACTCGTAAAGGTCTTGTATTAGAGATTTCTTTAACTTCAGATGTTGGTTATGCTTGGGGAATGTTTTACACACCCCAAGATACCTGTTTAAAGACAGTACCATAATTTAAATAAATATTCACTTTTAAACAACACCCTAGTAATTTTCTTCAATTTGCTTTAACAAAATAATTCACTCTTTATGGATTTTGACATGATGAAAGCAGTAAATACTACATTAATCTAAGCTGTGACAACCCAATAGCAGCATATAATAAACAAAAATATAAACGACCGAACCATATAAAGGTTGCCTACATATCCTTGTTTTCACAAGGAATTAGGTCGACATGTAGTTCCAACATGCAATATGATACGATTTTTATTATTAAATGTGACCGAACCTGTATAAGGTTGCCTACGTACTTTGGAGAATAACCAAAGATTAGGTCATCACATAGTTCATTTATTTAAGGTTAAAATGATATGTTCTTATTAATTAAAGGTGATCGAACCCGTATGTGGTTGCCTACGTACTTTGGTGAATAACCAAAGATCAGGTCAAAACGTAGTTCATTTATTTAAGGTTATAACTAATTTTAGTTGATTTTATTATTAAACAAGACATAAATCACAATATGATATGTAAATGATCTATTTGATTTTGTCAAGAACACTTCAACCGAACTCACTTGTTTAGACAATTCAGTGTTTGTTTTTAAGTTGTTTAGTTAAAAATAAAAGAAAATACCATATATGTATGTCAGCCCTACTCGTAACTAAGAAAGTCAGGAAGGGTTCTAAAGAAGGGTCACACATATCCCCGAAGGAATAGAGGCCCTTCCTTTATCTCAATTTTTTAGCCACAAGGGTCTATCGATTTTGTGTGTGTGTGTGTTTGTGTGTGTGTAAGGCGTCGGTCCACTACCCTGAAGACTTAGTGCTAGGATGTGATCTTGATGTTTAGTGTAAAGTAAATCAGTTTATAAATAGTTATATGGTTGGATTAATAGTTAGCAAGAGTTCAGTTTGAAACGTTCATGAAAGAATCGTAGAGATTATGTACAACTCATGGTGTGATAGATGTATTGTTTGGGATCCTCACATGTTCTTAACATGTTCTCGAATATTTTGGGTCCTCACATGTTTTTAACATGTTCTCGGATATTCTTGATGTTCTTGACATGATCTTGAACAGTTTTAGTATGGTTTGATTAATATGACATAAATTTAAAGTTTTTTAGTTAATTATAGGTTATTTATGTTATATACATGAAATTTAAGCATGATAAATACATGATTATACTATGTACAAGCAATGTATATGAATTTAAGACAAGGTCAAAGGATTATCAAGAAACATACCTAGTTTAGGGGAGTGGTCTTTCCCTAAACAAATACCTTCTTCTTCTTTTTGATTTTCTCGGTTTGTACTCGATCGGTTGTCATCAACTTCTTGAGTTCTTACTCCAAGAACGTCAAGAACTCCCTCCAGAACCAAATTTCAATAGAATATCGAGGTGTTTATTGACAAAAATAGTTGGAAACCCTAGGACCCGAGAGCATTGCCCAGGTTTAGAGAGAGAAAATTCTAGGTTCCAACTCTTTAAATTGTGAAAACCAGCCCCTATATTTATAGGCCAGAAGGCTTGCGCATGGGGCCAATGTGCAAGCCTTACCAGGATTTTTCTTAGGGTTTGTTTGGCTTAGGGTCATATCCTCTTGTCTTAATCTTAAATAGCTTTGGACAAATTTGAAGATTGTGTTGGATTCTCAAAGATTTGGTAATGATTACCAAATCTTTAGAAGATTCTAAAAATCATTGGCAATCATTAGTAATGATTGGTAATAATTAGCAATCATTATACAATCTTAAATATGATTGGTTGCATATGAGTGCATTAATGGCATGATGTGATATTTTCAGTTTAATTTAGGGATTAACTATCAGTTAGTTTCACTATTTCGATTTGGTATCCATTAATGCTTCCAAGGTTCATTGCATTTAGTCTGGAGGTGTCACTTTTTATTTGATGCTTGAAAGTGACCCTTGATTTGATGGGTTCTAATTTGGTTGGATTGGAATCGAATCGGCTCAGTTTGTCTTGTAACAGGTAGTTATATTTCAAGGGTTTTGTTTAACCCTAAGATATTTTGAACAAAATATCTTCATTCTTTGAACCTACCCAATCCATGTCATCCCAAGCAATAAATACTTGATGGGATGGACACTTAATGTCTACATGAAGTGTATGAAAGATAGAAAACCGAATTGGTTTGGTTTTGATAATAGGTAGTTGTTGGTGTCGAAAATTGGTACTCACCAGCAGTATGGTCTGATCAGCTTTCGCGTGGAGAGTTGATGGAGATCTGGAGAATGTCCTTGCCAGAGCTGGACTCCTCAGGCTTTCAGAACCTCAATCTTGAGCATGTCTGAGCTGGGGTGGCGTTGTCTGGCCTGATTTCCAAGCTGAGACGGGCTGTCCTGCCTAACCTTTTGGGCTGTACTTGCACACAGGACTTGACAGGGTATGCCCAGCACGTCTCCTCCAACGTGAGAATAAGAGCCCTGGGGGGAAATTTTGTATGCTTCAAATTAGAGATTGAGCATTACTTCCAGCCTACTTGGGCATTGAAATGCTCTGGTATTTATAGAAATAGAGACTGCACGGTGATGGGCTTGGGCTTTTTGGCCTATCAGGAGAGCCCATATGCCTTAGAGGAGGTATGTTTGGCGAGCTGAGCTTGGCCATTCTCTGGTCGGCAAGCTCTGTTCATTATGTCTTGAGGTCAGAGCTCGGCCATTCTCTGGTCAACGAGCTTTGGTCGGCATATTTTGAGGTCGAAGCTTGGCCATTCTTTGATCGACGAGCTCTGGTCGGCATATCTTTAGGTCTGAGCTCGGCCATCCTCTGGTTGGCATGTCTTGGGGTCTAAGCTTAGCTCGGCATTGAGGTCAGAGCTCAGCCAGCATTGAGGTCAGAGCTCAGCTCGATCTGAAGGTCTGAGCTTAGCCATTCAGTCAAACTTGGTCAAAATGCCAATCTGCATGTATGTCTTCAGTAGGTAGCTTAGGAGTGACCAAATTTACCATCATCAGTAGCCCCCCACTATTTAGTATCGAGGTACGAGGTACTGGGGAGTAGTGATAGTCCCATTTCAGAGCTCAGCACGGTCCCTGAACTCGGCAAGATGCTTGAAATTGACATGGTGCCTTAGGTCAGCACGGATCTTGAGCTTGGCATGGTCTTCTAGTTTAGCACAAGCTTTTTCACGGACTTGACCTTTTTTCACGGTTAGTACTCGGCAGAAAAAGAGATCATGAGCTCAACTCGGTCTCTCATTTTCTCCGCAGGAGGGGGTCCTAAGCTCAGCTCGATATCTCATCTTCTCCGCAGGAGGAGGACCTGAGTTCAGCTCGGTCTCTCTCGTCTTCTCCATAGGAAGGGGTCCTGAGCTCAGCTCGGTCTCTTGTCTTCTCTACAAGAAGGGATCTTGAGCTAAAATTAGATTGTTTCATCCCTATCTTCGGCGTGACGCTAGTCCATTGCCGGCTTATATCCTCTGCGGGATAGCTACCTCTACATAGAGAAATGGCTAGAGGACGTCTTGCCCTTGGCCTCTCGGCGTGGAGGATTGTTCGTCTCTGCCTTAAAAGGAATAACGACTGGAGGACGGCTCACCCCAGCCTCTTAGCACAATGGGCTGCTCGTCCCTACCTTTGCTTTGGAGAATGGCTGGATGATGGCTCGTCTTGGCCTCTCGTCATGATGGGCTACTCATTCCCGTCTTCGATGGTTGATGGCTACTCTTTATCTTTTCGTGGAGAATGGGCTGGAGGACGGATCACCCCCGACCTCTCAGCACGGAGGGCTGTCAGTCTCCACCTCTATACTGCACTTGGAGATAGGTTGGAGGGCTACTCGACTCTGCCTTTGCACCATCCTCGCTAAGCTTGGATCAAGAAGTTAGAGATTAGCATAGTCCCAGGTCTAAGCTCAGAATGGTCTCTAAGGTTGGAGCTTGGCCAAGTCTTGAGGTCGGAGCCCAGCCAGGTCCCGAGGTTGGAGCTCGGTCAGATTCCGAGGTCAGAGCCTAGCCAGGTCCTGAGGTTGGGTTGTTTGGCCTAACCTTTCGGGTTGTACCTATATATAGGACTTGCCGAGGTGTGCCTAGCACATCCCCTCCGGCGTGAGTATAAGAGCCCGGGGAAAAGAATTGATATACTTCAAATTAGAGATTGAGCATTACCTCTAGCCTCCTTGGGCATTAAAATGCTCCGGTATTTATAGAAATAAAGATTGCACAGTGATGGCTTGGGATTTTTGGCCCATCAGGAGAGTCCATCTGCCTTGGAGGAGGTCTGTCTAGCGAACTGAGCTCGACCATCCTCTGGTCGACAAGCTCTAGTCGGCATGTCTTGAGGTCGGAGTTGGGCCATCCTCTAGTCGGCATATCTTGCCCTCGGCCATCCTTTGGTCGGCGAGCTCTAGTTGGCATGTCTTGAGGTTTGAGCTCAGCTCAGTATTGAGGTCAGAGCTCAGCTTGGTCTAAAGGTCTGAGCTTAGTCATTCAGTCGAACTTGGTCAAACCGCGAGTCCACGTGTATTTCTTCAGTAGATGGCTTAGGAGTGACCAAATTTACCATCATCAGTAGTCACATTTCAAGGATTTCGATTAACCTTAAGATACTTTGGCCCATCAGAAGAGCCCATTTGTGTTGGATGAGGTCTGTCTAGTGAACTGAGCTCGGCCATTCTCTGGTCAGCGAGCTCTAGTTGGCATGTCTTGAGGTCGGAGCTGGGCTATCCTCTGGTCGGCATGTCTTGCCCTCAACTATCCTTTGGTCGGAGAGCTTTGGTCGGCATATCTTGGGGTTTGAGCTCAGTTCGGCATTGAGGTCGGAGCTCAGCTCGGCATTGAGGTCAGAGCTCAGCGTGGTTTGAAGGTCTGAGCTCAGCCATTTAGTCGAACTTCGTCAAAATGCCAGTCCACATGTATGTCTTCAGTAGGTGGCTTAGGAGTGACCAAATTTACCATCATCAGTAGTCACATTTCAAGGATTTTGGTTAATGATAGGTGTAATCTACCTACATATTTCCAAACCGATTTTATTAGTTTTAGAGTATTTTCTGTAGCGTTTTTATTATGTTTTAATTAGTTTATATTTTTTATATAAATAAGGTGTGTGGGGCAAAAAGATAGGAAACTGGAGCGAAAACAATGAGATCGAACCAAAAACAGTCGAAGAACGGTGGAAAATTAGCACGGACGCAATATTGTGAAAGAAGCCTACCGCAGCGGCGTCCAGACCTCCGCCGTGGAGGTGAAAATGCATAGATTGACTTATCTTGCTGAACATCCATCGCCACGGCAGTGAAACTACAAGATGTTAACCAAGTCCACCGCCGTCTTCACCACCGTGGCGATCAACCAACCGACCTACTCACCGCCTAGGTGGTGGCCTCTGCACAGCTTAGATATTTTTATTCGATATTTTGAGATATTTTGCCTATATATATCCCCTCTCCTCCCTCATTGTCAGACTCTCTAGGCATTTTGAGCCTCTTAGAAGATATCTAAAGGTAGGTTTAGGAGTTTTAGAGGGAGAGCTCACATCCCGAAGTGAAGGAAGGATGGCAAAGTGATCGTTGAACGGTTTTTAGTGACAAATCTTCGGACGAGGCTAAGTTCTTTGATTTCTCCCCTTATTTCTTTAACTTAGGATATTGTAAGCATGTTTAGCTCGTGTTTTATTTGTAAATGCGGTTATGGCCATAGGCTAAATATGGATTGTATATGGCTTAACACAATATTTATAAATATGTTGTTTGAATGATTTTGGTATTGCGTTTATGTCGTTCTTCGTAGTTTGATTGTGTTTATCGTATTGTTTGTTTATCATGCTTAGATAGATAAATGGAGAATACGTGGTTTGACAAACCCCGAATTCAGATTAGGGTAAACAAATTCCACGATCCAATAACCCGGTCAGGGTTAGGATTGTGGACAATCGATGACGTTGGGGCAAGACTCACGTGACCTAAGGTCGTTAAGACGTTGAGGGGGACTTCTTCGTTGACTCGAAGTCATGTATTCCCCCGTCTTACACTCAAGAAAGGTGGCGGTGGAGTTTTTGAACCGAGATTGTCGATAGGGTAAATACGACTCGACGATCCAATGACCCGGTCGGGAGTTGGATTGTGTGTAATCAATGACATTGGGGCAAGACTCAGGCAACCTAGGGTTGTTAAGACGTTGAGGAGGATTTCTTCGTTGACACGAAGTTGCAATATATCCCTCGTCTTACACTCGGGAGAGGTGGCGGAGGAGTTTTAGATACTGAGATTGTCAAATAGGTCGAACACCGTAAACGTGAGTAAATCGAGATCAAACACGTATTTGTAAATAAGTTAATCCCTAGGCAATTCTTTCCCCTAAAACATATTAGTATATTAGTATAGTTAATTTAGATTATATTAGTATTAGTTTAATTAATTAAATACATTTATTTTTAGCCTAGATAAAGTTAGGTCATGACAAACGCGGTACTCGATAGTAACGACACCAATCTCTGTGGATACGATAACCAGATCTTTCACGATCACACTATACTAAAACTTTGACCTCGTACACTTGCGAGTAGTCAATACGCGAGGATAGAATCCACCGCCGTATAGTTAACCTTAAGATATTTTGGCCCATCAGGAGAGCCCATCTGCATTGGAAGAGGTCTGTCTAGCGAACTGAGCTCGGCCATCCTTTGGTCGGTGAGCTCTAGTCGGCATGTCTTGAGGTCGGAGTTGGGCCATCCTCTGGTCGGCGATCTCTGGTCGACATATCTTGAGGTCTGAGCTCGACCATCCTTTGGTCGGAGAGCTCTGGTCGGCATATCTTAGGGTCTGAGCTCAGCTCGGCATTGAGGTCAGAGCTTAGCTCGGTCTGAAGGTCTGAGCTCATCCATTCAGTCGAACTTGGTCAAAATTCCAGTCCGTGTGTATATCTTCAGTAGGTGGTTTAGGAGTGACCAAATTTACCATTATCAGTAGTCACATTTCAAGGATTTTGGTTAACCTTAAGATATTTTGATCAAAATATCTTCATTACTTGAATGTGGCTTATCCATGTCATCTCAAGAATTTAATTCTTTATGAGAAGGTTATTTAATGCTCATTAAATGACTTGCTTAGGTGGCAAATCGAATCGATTTAGTTTCGATAACGGTTAGTTACCTTCTAAGTGATTCAGTTCCTTCCCTAGATATTTTTGTAGAGAATATCCTAGGGGAGTTTTAGTCATTTTGATTCTAATTTGTGAGTCTTTAAATGATGGCTTGGGCCCTTGATTTAGAGGGCCCTGATGATTAATCAAGATGACTTCAGTTTTGGTTGATTTCAAACCGAGTTTTAATCCATAGTTATGTTGTGTAACTTGGACTTGTCATGACATTTCCATGCCTTGATTTAGGTCATTTGGATTTGTTTTAATGATATTAGTACTTTAAACAATAATTTAAATAAGTATTTTTGGTATCGAATAGACAAAATCGGTGATAGTAAATGTTTCAGGGATCAAAGTAGGTAACCGAGGTAATTTGGTAAAATTTTCTATAATTAAAGGGTAGTAAACTAATATTTATTCATATTAGAGGTGATTTAATGAAAATCAAGCTTTAATAATGTTAGTCCCCTTTTAATTTTAGGAAATTCGAGGTTGACCCGAAACTTTTACTTTACCGAATTTAGTCAAATTCAATAGTTTTTATGTTTTCTTATATTTTTTTATGATTTTTCTGTATTATCCATTGTGGTCCAAAGTATAAATTTATTCCCTTCAAACCTAAGTTTAAATTTATCTGAACTTGTACTTTTGTGTCGACATTGATTGGGCGTGTCAAAATATGGTATCTGCACTTTGTTCGATGATAAGCCACCTAAGCATTGGTCTAGGTCACATTTCAGTATTCTCCCAAAGTGTGACATTTTGTTGAATAATTTATGTGAGAGCTTCAATGCATTTAACCTTGAAGCAAGGGGGAAAAGAGATAATCACCATGTTTGAAATTGTGAGAAACCTTTTCATGAACCGGATGACAATGAACATAGAAAAGGCAAAGAAGTGGATAGGTAAAATTTGTCCAAAAATTCAGAAAATATTAGATCTTGTTAAGGGTAATATCAGTGGATGCATACTACAGTGGGATGGGGATGATAAATTTCAAATATCTTGTATATGGGGCGAATACAATGTGAATTTAGAGACCCTGACTTGTTCATGTAGGAAATGGGATTTGATTGGTATTCCTTATACACATATAGTTTTGGCCATTGTCTACCAGAGTGTTGATCCGGAGGAGTATGTGAGCGAATTCTATAGCATAGAGAGATACTTGAAGACCTATTCCCCAGTGATCAACCCAATGGATTCTTCTAATTTGTGGTCGAGCTGTGAACTTCCAAAAGTGAAGCCTATTTGCTTCAGAAAGCAAATAGGAAGGCCAAATAAAATGAGAAGAAGAGAGCCCAATGAACCTCAAAAGAGTTAAACTAGGTTGAAGAGGAAACATATGGTTAGCTGTCGTGCATGTGGACAGTTGGTGCACAACAAGGGAAGTTGTAAATTGCCCAAAGAAAAAGTGGTATGAACATTTAAAACATTCAATTATGTTAATTATTTCTAATTTTTCTTGTCCCTTTTCTAATTACTTTAAGTTCCACTACAATATTGGACACGGTGATAGAGCTGCTGGAAGTGTGGAGGGAGCTGTTGGAAGTGCTGATAGAGCTACTGGAGAAGATGTTCAAGGAGTTGAATAGGTTTGATGTTCACTATAGGTGTGTTGATTATTTTTTTGTTCTGTAATTGTTGTTGTCTTTTTTTTTTTTTTTTGGGTTCTATTCTACTGATGAATTATGGTTTGATGGAAGTATTTTGAACTGCAGGAAATTGTGGATGGATGTTCGGTAAAGGTGTACTTTTTTTTTCTATAATTCCTACTTTTTGTTTTTTGGTTTTGCTCTGCCAATGAACTATAGTTTGATTGATATATTTTGAGTTGCAGGAAATTGTGGAATTGTTGCTATTTTTTATTTATTTTTTATTTTTTGTAATCTTCATTGTCAAAAAAAATAAGGAAAGTTGTGCACTCCGCAGAAAAAAAAAAATGCTTCTGTTATGTTTTTTTGGGTTGGATACAGTGCTCTTTGCAAAAAAAAATTAGGTTATGTTTTGTTCTATTTTAAGAAATTTGGAAAGTGACAATGAACAATGGGACCAAGAGGGCAAGGAGGAAGGCAAGTTCTTTGTTGGAGCATCTCAAAAAGTTGCAATTGCGGTTATGATGAAGATGACTAACTATTTGTTTTTTGTTTTTTGGGGGAATTCATTCTTGGTGTGGAGAACTGAATGTGAATAAATTTAATTTTTGTGGAGGGGGAGAGAGAAAAAAGAAAAACACCCATTCTCCATTGATTTTCGTGTACTTAATTTACTACTACTACAGCTCATGTTTGTATTTTTTGTGCTCTTGACAATTTGGTGTTCTTTACAGCTACTACCCATTCTCATGTTTACAACTTCTTTACAATTTGGTGTTTTGTTTTTTTATGTATGAGATGAATTTGGTGTATTGTTTTTTTTAGTTAAAAAATGAATAGGGTGTTTGAGTTAAAAAATACAAGATATACTATTGATTAAGGTAGTTGCATTAGGAAACAAAGTACAAAATACAATAAAACATTAAAAATGCGGTTTATTTCCAAATGAGTACAAACACCACCCATGAAGCGACTAATGCTATTTATAATTTCTTCTCTCTGTTCTTCTTTCGATCATTCTCCACTTCTCAAACATTAATTTTTGAATATTGCCGCTAACCTCAGACACATAGAAAGATCAACCCACAACAAATAGCCACAACCTCTCTAGCATAGAAAATCAAATCAGAAAATTTTTAAATATTTTGATGACAATGGTATAAAAAAATAAAAAAAAAAATAAATAAATAAAAAAAAGAATACCCGATTGTAATTTTCACAAGCTTCTAGGATTATGTGCAGTTTAGGAAGTTACCATATTTGCTTTCCTCCCACAATTAAAAATTTATTGATTCTCCATGATTTTTGGACAAATAAGAAAGAAGAGTGAGAAAGAGTGTTTTTAGGGTGGAAATGGAGAATAAATGATAAAGACAAGGTAGGGAAGAGTATTTATAGGTTGCCAATGAAAGAAGAGTAATTAATTATTTACTCCTTTAAAGATGTATAAACTAGAAAATAACATTTTGATTCAAATAATTAAGTTTATGATCCTCACAGATATTATAGAAAAAAATCATCGATAAATACCCTCTCAATTTAATTTTATTTACAAACTGTGACATTGGAACTTCTATGTGAATGTTCACTCTATATTTTAGAAAAATTATTAGTTCACTCAAATATTTTCACTCAAACAATGGTTCACACTTTTGTGTGAATATTCACTCAATATTTTAGAACAATATTTCGATTCACTCAAAAATCACTTGATAATAATTCACACGTTTCATATGAACATTAAACTCAATATTTAAGAAACGATCAAAACACATCGTAAATAAACAAAAACTCCACACAAATCAACAAAAAAATCACTTAAAAATTGATTGGTCTGCAAATTCACGACACAATATAAACATTCACATGAAACCAAAAAAAAAAAACTCAAATTCAATAATCTAAACACATTCACGTGAACATTTACGTGAGCAAATGTTAATATATGAATATTAACATAAATACCCACTCACAATCACTAAAGATAATTAAGAAAAAAAAAAAAAAAACTAAGATTTACGAAAAATCTAGAACAAATCGAATAAGATCTGGAATTTTTAGAACAAATATTCACTCAAAACAAATGTTCACTCAAATTTCTGAGTGAATGTTCCCTCAATGAAGTGCATTTCCCAATTTGGAATTTTTCACAAAATTCCAGAGGCACAATTAAGAACAAATAAAAACGTGGACATCCACACTATTACTTGAATAGTGTAAATGTTTAGGAAGGAAAAAAAATTAAAACTAAAAGAAAGAAGGGAGAGAATGTAATTAGTTGTCATTGCCCTCAATGAATTTGAATCCAATTCTCTGAAACAATGGTGTTCCGTCTTCATCCAATTTCTTAATTGCTTGGCTTTGCATTCGTCCATAAAGATGGTTCACAAGCAACGATGACTTGCGGCGAACAATAACAGATCTGGACATGCGTTAACATGGCTGGAAGAGGCAGCAAGGCAAATTTGAAACCAGACGAGCACGTGCAACAGCAAGGAGGAAATTTCCAGATCTAATCGCTAGGCCACAGCGAAGAAAGAAAGAGAACGTCGAACGGCGCGGCAAGCAAGGCGAAGACATTATGACTTGCAACGATGATTTGCGGCGAACAATAACATATCTGATTGTTTGGTCAGTGCTACGACGTCTTCCTATGGCAAGACGACACTTGCTACTGAGAGAGAGCAAGAGAGAGAACTAAACATATAGGGTTTTACGAATTTAAAGAGAAGTAGACATTTGATGAATTTAGAGAGAGAGAGAGGGATCAAGAGAGAGGCATTGGCAGTGAGATGGTGATGAATTTAGGATTTTTTTTTATTTATATAAAGGATATAAATGTCCATTTATTAAATTGGTCAATGGTCAAATGATTAAATACTAACAATGTTTTACAACCTAACTGTTTAAAAGATTTTTTTTCTACATGAACTCTTAAATAAGGATTATTAAATAAAAACCTCATGAAGGAATTAGAGGAAAACATCAACAAAAATGGGAGGAAAATGAATTGGGATCGAAAATGATCGAAATACCCTTAATCAAACGTTGACTGTTACTTTGACTTAACAGAATCTTGTTCAGGTGCCAATTTGGAACAAAAATGAATTGTGAAGAACCTAATGTGTCTATTTTCAAATACGAGGGGCTCATTTGAACACCAGCAACATTTGTCAAGGACCAAAAAGTTCATAATAACTACCTTAAATAATAAATATATAGATAGTGTTTTCTCAATATAAGCTTGCAAATAGTAACCTATTTTAATTTTAATGGTAAAAGTGGAATTTTCTCTAATTTTTTAAAAAAAAAAAAAAAAAAAAAAGATTTATTGGGGTCTGAGTTATATTGTGGACGCAAAGACTTTCAGAAATTAGCGCACAGTTCTGTGCTCAAAGTTTTACCTGTGAACGAATGAGATAATCACATATGGGAGGATTTGCCCACATAGGCGGAAACTCATAAACCACGAGGGAGGTTGGAGCGTATGAATAAGAATACTTTCCCTTGGATATAAAGACATGGTATTCCATATTTACAACCAATCACGACAATGGATGCCCAAGCTGGCCGGAACCATAGGCATTGCATGGAGCATCGTTCAGTTACAATATCTAGGCTATATTTTTGCTTGTCTTTTTCGCTCACCATTTTTTTTTTTTCGGTAGGAGAACACGCAAGGAGTGGAAGGATTAATTGCAACAATTAAACAGAATGACTAAAAAACGATGAGGAAACAGAAAAGAAAAGTAGTAAAGAGAGAACATATACCTACCGTGTGACTTCAAAATTTACATGCACTTTGCTTGACGAGGTTTTTTCTTTTTCATTTTTTTTTTCCCTGAGAACATGAACATTTGACTGCACCTATACACACATGGCCTCCAAACTAACTCACCCAGCTCTTCTCCAAATGAATTCAATTTTAAACCATCCAGCTCCTTGTGCAGAACAGGTGGAACGGGAATCCCTTTGCTTTTGAAAAAACATATATAACAGTGATAAACATGATATGTATCATCATAACCCAACATTCAAACATGTGGAAACTCCATAATTACCCTGTTAGCGGCTCCTATCAGCTCAGATAGTGTCGGGATTATCACAGTATTTACTTCAGTTTATGAGGCTCCAGAACAAGTTCCGTTTTCTTTCATTTTCACATCAATTGAATATTTGATTTGCCCAAACTCCAATATGTTGGTGTAATCTAAACCATCACGTTGATTCCACAAGGTCCTTGCCAAATTCAGTAAGAATCACAATGAGGCCTCCTATCAAGGCAGCATGACAAAGAGCACATACATACCATATTCCTCCGAGCAACCCACATTCTTTAGGCATGTGATGTGTTATTTAGCATCATCTACCTGGCAGTTAGAAAAGTAGATGCTAATAAGTCTCTATAAGACATCAGCATTATATAGGAGCAAATTAATAATTTTAGCAGGAAGAAACACGTGAAATTGAAAAACTAAACACAGGAACAATAGTATATATCACTCATCTCTATCAATTGCAAATATGTTTAGATGGAGCAGCATACCATATTCAATGGTAATGCATTCAGAGAGGTTGTTTAGTAACTACATAGGGTACGTTGATTGCATGGGCTACCTACCTCTTTGTATCTGATACAGCTGAAAAATATACAAGGCACCGTTTTTTAACACTTTCTAAGTACTTTTATAGTGAAAAAAGTTAATCCGTCAAAAGAAAAAATACTTCTATATAGAAGTAGAATTGTAGAAGTAAAATATAAAAAATGCATATAAATATCTTTGATGTTATCACCATATAATATCTCTTCATCTGAAGGAACTTCATAGATGGTAGAGAGAATTTTGATAATAAGGTACAAACCGATCTTTTAATATATCAAAACTGAAGAGAAAAAGAATTACTACTTTTTAATTTTCAAAAATAGTATTTGAAAGTATGTTACTTTTTTCAATTTTAGAAGTGCTTTTTTTAGTGCAAAACAAATGCCACTTTTACTTATTTTTCTTTAAGAAAACGTTGTCAGGTGGTGCCTAGGTATTTTTGAAAGATACTATGGAAACTTTTTTGTGACTCAAATTTCCTCTGGAATTTCATCCCAAAACTGATGGTCAAACTGAAGTGATATACCGTAGTTCAGGGGAGCTGTTTCGATGTCTTATGTCTGTCAAACTTGGTTCATGTGACTTATTAATGCTTACTGCTGAATTTTCCAGTAACAGTTTCATCAACAGGACCACCCACATCAGTCGATTTCATATCGTTCATGGCCTCTTCCCTCGTAAGCGTCCGTTGAATCCAAAAACATATATGCGATTTGCATGTCGATGCTCAATGAAAAATTTCATCAAATACTGAAAACTATAAGCGCACTTCTGATGTGCATCGTCATTATCAAGTGTTCAATAATGATGGCTATGCTCTTGTTGGCATTTTCCCTGAACAAGTCTTTTTTTGCTTTTCTTTAAATGAAAAATTCTGTTAGAACCCAAGAATGAATGGAGAAAATACCAAAAAAATAAAATAAAATGAAAAGATTACAAACAGCCTAACAGTCAAGATCCCTGGACACTCGAAACCCACCCTTTCACTTTTGTTGGAATATTCAGAGATCTATCTCCCTCTAAATAGAGTAAACAAGGCAGCCCCAGGGGGGGTTTGCCAACCTAAATGTCAAGTGTACTCCCATTCCAAATCGTACTAGCATTATAAACTAAATCCTTCCCATTATTAATCCTTCAATTGAAATCACACTTCCCACTAAAGAAACCTCATATTCTGGTAGAAACTGAGAATGGGGAGAAAAGTTGATCTTGGGATTCAGGTGCATTGTTGCAGAGAGGGTACATAGAATCCATATCAAGAACATAGTTAGCAAGCCTATCCTTGGTTGATAGCCTTTCTTGAACAGCCATCCACAAAATTGGATTGTGCTTGGGACATTACCTTTATACCAAAACATGGCGTGCCATTTGACTACATCTCTCACTCTTGAGTTTATTCTATGTTTTTGAGCATCAAATCAAGAATTTCCTGAAGGAACCCATACAATTTCATCTGGCCTCGAGTCATTTGGATAGGTGCCATGTCATACAAGGACAATTTCACCTCTCTTATTGCATTAGATTGGGTAATTGGCCGATTTCAAGTTTCGCCATGAACATTGCATTGGACCAAGATCATAAACCAGCCTCTCACCCCATTTTAAGATCAAAAGACTTTAAGGATGCCACCAATTATAGAAAAACAAACTATTCCTGCCCTCACTATCCTTATGAAGAATGCAATCTCTGGCAATATTATTTTATTTTGAGTAGTTCTTTCCATGCCCAAGAACGACATCAAGAAGCCTTAGCATCCCATATACTTTTACCTTTTAATAAATAAGTTTTGACCCATTCGGTCCATATACAGGATCTTGTGAGAAAATATGCCAAATATGTCAAAGGACAATAATCCGGTTCCATTCCACAGAACTCATAAATTCCAACCGTCCTTCAAATTGTTTGTAAAATTTAGCCAGCCCAAAAAAAATCCCCATTATCATTCCAAAACAACGATCTTTGCAATTGATCAATTCTTTTGAAAACTTTTGGAAGAATAAACATACTACAAAAGAAGTGTATGTTGCTCAAAACTCAAATTTACAAGTCAAGCTTCTCCCACCTAAGAAAGTGACCTATTAGCCCATAAACATTGCTCGTTAGCAGTTCAGCATGAAGAAGACCAGACAAATCACCAAATTAATTAAAGCATGTTTCTAAAGATCGACAGGATTTAAATCCCCATTACAGAATAAAAGTCTAACTGAATTCAAATTCCCATTACACTGAAAAAGATAAGATCATTAGCAAAACTGAGTTGAACTAGATTCACCTTCTGACACTTCCAATGATATTTGAACTCAGGATTGCCCAAGTATTTTATCTGAATAATAAGATGCAGCACCTCCATAGCCAGCACAAATAGGCAAGGGGATACAGAATCCCCTTGCCTCAAACCCCTTGTAGGCTTGTACGGGAGACAGAGCCACCAAGCTCACCATTTAGAGAAATAGAGAATTTGACAGATGCTTTACAAGTTCCAATCCATTCCAGAAAATTTCAAGAAAAACCAAAGAGAAGAGTGCCTACAAAAAATCCCAATTTACTGTATCGTATGCTTTCTTGAGATCCACTTTGAGAGCACATCGAGGAATTCCACTGCTTTTTTTAATGGTCCCTTAATAACCCGTTGTACAAGAGAAATAGCCAGCAAGCTCACCATAGAGAGAAATAGAGACTTCAACAGATGCTATACAAGTTTTGATCCATTCCAGAAGATTTCTAGAAAATCCAAAAGAAGTAAAGAGTACCATCAAAAATTCCCAATTTACTGCATCATGTGCCTTCTTGAGATCCAATTTCAGTGCTTTTTTTATAACACCCAAATAAGAAAAATATTATTCCAGACTAGCAAAAACTCCTTTAACTCTGTTGAAGTAAAAAAAAAAAAAAGGTACAAGAAGAATAGGATTTTTTTTCTTTTTAGCAATCAGCCTCTCCCTTTATTTAAAATAAAACATCGGTCATACACAGAAGCCCTAAGACAAAGACGAAGACTATAATACCCTCTAACACCCCCTCAATTTTCCATTCGATTCTGACATTTAGTGTGTGTTAAAAAATAATATGTTGGAGTTTTCAAAAGAATTTATTTAATACATACTTTGCCTATCAAAATTGATCCAACAATTGGATTCTTCACCCCTAAAAACCTAGGAAAACATATATAGATCATTGAAAGAGGACAAAAATGATATCAATTTCGTGTTTTGAAAATTTTGAATTTTCATGTAAGACAAGTTTTTTTTCCAGAAAATGGGATAAGTGAAGTGGGTGTCAAATCTTAACATGGTTGTCAAATTCTTAATTCCAAGTTGTAGTACACTTTGAGACGAATCCATGCACATGTAAATAATAATCCAAAAAGGGATCCGTTTGGGTAGTCAATTTGCATTCCAAATTTAAGGCTATGGTCTACGTCGAGGACATTTTAGCCTTTTTACCAATTCCATTAAATTCAATGAAAAAACAAACTTTCGCACTTCAATTCAACGGGCAAGGGGTGAAGTGTCTATTTTAAAGTAAAGGGTGGTAAAGTAAAAATGGACCCAAGAAAAAGGGGTCGTAATGCAATTAACCATTTTTCATGAAGTGGTGACCGAAGTTTATTTGCCGAGAGAATGCGAAGAACGGAGGAAATGGATTGAACCTCACAAGCCAAGTTGGGAGGAAAGAAGCATCAAAATCATGTGTTATGGATGGGACAAGACCTATACGGAAACATATAATCAACTTTTTAATTTGTAGCAATGGTGAGGGACTGTTTTTTACAAATCAATTGATGCATTTGATGTTAATAGTAGAACTGTTGAGTATTACTTCAGTCTCATGGACGGTGATAGATGAAATTGGGGAATAATATGTTGTCCAAATAGTCACTGATAATGAGTCTGCTATGAAGGTTGCTGGGAAAAATCTTATGCTGAAAAGACCGAATTTATATTGGACAGTTTGTGTTACGCATTACTTTAATTTAATGTTGCATGATATTGGAAATAAGAAATGTTGAGAAGGTCATATAGATGACGCAAGGGAAAGCACAAGCTTCATTTACAACTCTACTTAAGTTGTTGATTATATGAAGCGATCGGGCAAGGTTGTAAATAGGGAACCAATTGTTTTTATGGTCAATGAAATATGTGAACCCTTCCCTTGTGATGCAGATACGGGTTTATAAGAAACCGTACGCAGATTGAGTGGTTAGGACAATAACTTCCTAGTGGCTTAAAATTTCCAGAGGAAACCTTGTTGAGAGGAAAGCATGATCAAAGTAATGCATCTTTCCAAACCTATTATCAAGATCCCAACATAGAGATAGATGCCAGCATGATCATAGTAATGCAACTTTCCAAACTTATTATCAAGATCCCAATGTAGAGATAGATGCCATAAGTTGGGAACCTCTTGTTTGGGATGCCTTAGTTCAAAATGAGATGAAGCAGAACAACAATTTAGGAAGAATGCTACCTCAAATGTATGTAAGTACTCATTTGATATAAATAAAGCGGATTAGATTTTTAACCTCCTACTAAAAGGATAGGTCATTAGGCTTGGCCAAAATCACACGTTACCTAGTTCGAATGAAGTTCAAAGCAAGTCTTATTGCATATGGCGCTATGCTTGGAGATATTCAACTAAAGATTGTGGTGCAGAGGATCAAATAAAAAGAGAAGATCAAATTTCCTGAAAATCGATAAGGAACTTTTCCAGTTCAATAGGTCAACATCAAACTGAGCTGATGTGAGGCAAGTAAAAGATGACTCAGAATTCGAAAGGAGGTTGTATGGCTATCAAAGCTATGGCCAATGCTGAAATTAAAACCAAAACGCAAGACACAAAGAACGACCTAGATTCGACTGGTTTGAAGCCGGCTGACCTATCTTGCTATCTAATTGTATCTTCGATGTGTGGATGAAAAGACACGATGAATACAATACAAAGAGGTTGGTCCTTTTGCTCCTTAATTCCTCCTCAAAGGAATGTATCATGTCCTAGGACAACCACATAGTGGTTCGAAGTCAAATTATGACTCGAAACCAAATCACTTTGGCCACAATCTTGCTATGTTCATGCCTTGGCAATAAAGGGTCTGTTTGGTAACCATTTCTATCCCATCCCATCCATGTGGGATGGGATTAGAATTATGTTTCCTTCTTGGGAACAGAATCACGTTTGGGAACGACAATTTTTTTTGGGTTCTGGGAACATAATCGCGTTTGGTAACGATTTTATTCTAGAAATCAAAAACGAACCCTAAACCATAATCAATAAATCATCAAGCAATCGAACCCTAAACCACAATCAAGAAATCATCAAGTAATCAAACCCTAAACCCTAATCGAAATCGAAATTCTAAATCCCAATTGAAATCGAAATCAAACTTGAAATCGCAATCCTAAACCTCAATTGAAATCGAAATCAAAATTGAAATTGAAATCGATTATAACTCGAAATTGAAACCCTAATTTCGATTTCGATTTCGCCATGGACAGACGAAGAAGACGAGAACAGACAAAGAAGATGATGACCATGGATAGCCGAAGCAGACGATGGCCATGAAGCCACGAAATCGATTGGCGATGGCAACAAGGACAACGAAGCCGACGGCAACGAGGAAGAGGACGGACTAGGAGGAGGAGGAGGACGAACCAAAAGCACGCGAAGAACACATTGAAGAAGAAGAAAAAAAAGAGAAAGAAAAAGAGGCTTACAAGAGTTGAAAGCCAGACCTCATTAACAATTTTGTTAATACTGGCCGTGTCTTTTTTTGGTTTGGGAATGGGATAGGGATTATGAGAAACAATTTTTTTTTTTTTTTTTTTTTCACTTCTTAAGAAAAAGTGGGAATGATTCTTGGTTTTAGGATGGGAACGGAAACAATTTTACCAAACGCTTTGCCCAAAAAAAAATCCCAAAAATCCAAGAATGGGATGGGAATGGTTACCAAACATGGCCATAGTTACACCATAAAGAGAACAAGAAAGTAACCTCCGAAAGCCACATATGCTAAAGGAAGGAAATGATTTCATCCATAGTTAGATTAGTGTCAACCCATGGGGAAACAAGAACAATGGTTATGAAACTGGTAAAGAAAAAGAAGAGTCTTTTTCACAAGGTACATACTGTGAAAAGGCAAAGGCGCGACCTTGGATGGTTAAGCCTCTTGTGATTGAGCCAGGTAACTAGTACGGGCTTAAACATCCTAAAGCTAAATAAGAGAAGTTGGTCCCCATACTATCAAGTACTCATCTTCGAATGATGCAGAAAAGCACAAGTCTATGATGCAGCTACTAGAGTATGATGCTGCAGTGACGTCTCAGACACATTGAGGCTAACGTCAAATCAACGAACAATATCAAATCCAAGGCTCGAGTCACTCAAAGCATACTTGGATGAAGATATGATGACTAAGACTACTGAGGAGCAGCCAAAAGATAATGAAGTGGACCTTGCAAATAAGGAAGGCAGGACTTAAAGGAGCCAGTCTCTATAAATTTTGTACCTGATTGTGTTTATATTAATATGCCTTTGTTGTGCCTGTGGTATCTGAGGCAGAAGTTGAGCACCAATTCATGGTGCAGAAGAGATCAGCGAAGAAAAAGAGGAGGTATGGGCTATGGCTTCTTAAATTTTTATTTGAAGAAAAAGTTTTTCAGTTTGAAAAACCATCACCAAGAATTACCAAACATATAAAGCCTCTCTATATTAAGGCTTACCTTGGTGGTGCTGAAGTCAATCGAGTTTTGGTTGATGATGGTGCAGCTGTAAACATTATGCCACTGTCGGTCTTAAAGAAAATAGGCAAAACTTAGTTCTAAGTTGCTTAAGACTGATATTTCTATCTTAAGATTCTCTGGAGACAGAAAGTCAGCTGAAGGAATTTTGCCAATAAAATTAATTTTTTGTTCAAGAACTTCGAAGATGTTCTTGATTTGGTTGGAGTATTATTGACACAAGATAATTGTTGAATCCCACTTCACCTTTGTGAAACTTCTCAAACTAGTCTATATATGAAATGACCTACTCCATGTAATGCCATATGGTTTTACATTGGAATTTCTTAACAAGGTATTAAAGTTGGGTTTGGGAAGCATCTTTTGTTTGCCCCGGATTCGTTCGGTTTTTCTCTTTTGTCTGCCAATTTGTCTTTTAATGTTTGCTCTCACCAAATCCGGTTTTTCTCGTTTGTCTGCTAATTTGTCTTTTAATATATGTTCTCACCACATACAAGGTGAGATTGCACGTGACGGTGGGTGTTGAATCCCACATTGCCTTTGTGAGACTTCTCAAACTAGACTATACAAAGGAGGTACTCCACCTATTGCCATGTAACATTTAAAGTTGGAACCTCCTAACAATAATAAAAACAATAAAGTGCAGGCAATTTATTATTTAAGATAAATTCTGAATTGAAATGGATGTCCAGACATTTTTATGGAGAAATTATGTCTTGGTTCAGACATTGCAACAATAAAACTAGGATATTATCTTTTTCCAAGAGATGTTTTTGAGATTTCTGAGACAGATTGGTCAAAGATATGTTGACTAGACCATCACTTAGGGGAAAATTAGGTAAATGGATATTGACCTTGTCTGAATTTTGCCTACAATATGTACCTCAAAAGGCTGTTAAGTACCAATTTTTGGCTGATTTCTTGGCAGATCACCTTGCTTAAATCTTGAGCCCGAAAAAATGAGATTGAAAAAGTTTGTTTAATCCTTTGGGTAAATTGGTTTAATGGTTCAAAGACCAACCAAAATGCTGAGGTCGGAATAGTTCTTGAATCCACCAAAGGGGTTAATAGGGCTCGAAGTTCTAAGAGGAATTGGAATAAATATTAAAAAACTTTGGAGGTTCCCAACTAGTAATAAAACAGTTCGAAGGTGAATTTAATATCTAAGTATGTCATTATGCATGATTTATTGCAATGGGTCATCTAGTTTCGAACTTTTTATGAGTCTATTTCATACTCCCAGACCAGAGAATAAGGAAGCAATGATATGGCTCAGATTGCCTCCAGATTTCAGATGATTTTTGAACAGGAAAGAGACTTCGAACAAGCTGCCTTTTGAAGAATAATCCCATCTTTAAAGGAAAGATAAATCAAATTGCAGTCATCCAAGTCGAAGAGAGCAAAGGATTGGCCAGAGAAGATTGGAGAAATCCAATGATTGAATATTTGAGCAGTCCAAATATGAAGGTTAGGAGAGAAATTAAGCTAAAAGTGATTTATTTCTTATAAATGATACCTTGTCTAAAAAAGGAGATGGTGTGTTATTAGGTTGTCCCAATTCCGAAGAAACAATACGAATAATAGAGAAATTCATGAAGGAATTTGTGGTGCCTTCAGTCAATTATATATGAGATGGCTTATTAGATATCATGAATTTTATTGGCCAACAATATTAAAAGATCGCATAGATAAAGGGATGCCATTCATGTTAAAGATATTGACCATTAAAAATTCTCTCATAGAGAACCTGAATCACGTCACTAACCTATGGTCATTTTGAGGATGGGCATGGATATGATTGGGAAAATATTTCCCCCATTTTCAAAACACCATGATTTTTTCATGGTAATGCCTAACTACTTCACAAAATAGGTAGAGGCAAAACCAAGTAAAAGTTTGATAAGCAAGATGTGATTCTTTTTTATTTGTCACATTATTTATAGATTTGGATTTCCTCAAATGTTCACAATACAGTGGGTTCGTCTTCAATGGAAAAGATGTCAAAGAAATATCAGGCTGAGTTTGAGATGTAATTATCACATTCTGCGGTCTATTATGTCTAAGCAAATGGACAAGCAGAGGCTACAAATAAAGTGATAAAGAATGCCATTCAGAAGGTTATAAGTTGTAACTAATATCCCGAGAAATTTGCACGAATTGTTATTCGAAGTCTTGTGACATGTAGAACTTCGAAAGGAAAGAACAAGTACAAGAACTACACCTTTTTTCTTAAACTTCTGGCATGATGCTGCTCTTCCTGTTGAAATAATTGTAAGGTCATTTAAAGTGATTTATCAAAACAACTTATGTATTGGAATTATGGACACACGATCGTGAATTTGAGGACATAGATGAGGCTCGAATGGAAGCCTTGAATAGAATTCAAGCACAAAAAGAAATAACAAGATTTCATAATAAAAGGGTTCAAAAAAGAAGTTTCGATGAAGGAGGCTAGCCTGGAAAGCCATATTGCCTATTAGTTCAAGAAAGACTAAATTTGGAAAATGATCACCTAATTGAGAAGGGCCTTTGAAATTCATAAAGTTTTAGAAGAAAGGGCTTACCATTTAAGTAATTTAAATGGATACGTCCATTTAAAGAAGATAAATAGGAGATTTCTTAAGAAGTATTTCCCGATTGGGAGGGAAAAGCATTGAACCAAGTAAAACATCAAGCAGATGATTTGAAGGGGCTGTTGAGATTGAGAGTTCCAAGATATGTGCCATTTAAGAGAATCTCTTGAGATCTCATTTAATCCTATTAGTTGGAATATTAAAGCCTTTTGGAGGTTATAAGTTCATGGAACTACTTGTATTATTAGCCTATAAAAACAGTTCCCGGAAAAAGAAGAATCACCTCTAATTCATTTGCATATTACTCATTATATTATGGAATAATGGAGGGAAAAGAATATTTTTGAAATTATAGAAGATGAACTCACAAAGACTCTTGGTATACGGAAAGGTTTTTGTAAGAAAACTTCAATTTAAAGGCGTATTATGAAGAGACTAGAAACGACATCACGAAAGAGAGAAAATTAAGAGAAGAAAGTGATACAGTTTTGAACAAGGCTTTAGAAAAAAATGAAGTCTTAGAAATGAAGATATAAGAGGTTAAGGGTGAAATTGAGAAGCTAAAAACTTAGAATAGGCAAGTCATTGATGAGAATATATCAGCTGCACCAAAGGATCTATTGTATGTTCTAGTCAACCCAATAACAAGGGCAAGAGTTAAAAGATTCAAAGCAACGCTTATTGGATTAATTCAAGAGATTTGGGCTAAGTCTAAATTGGTAAAACCCAAATTAGGCCCAAATGATAATCAAGGCCTAGTCCACCTTATCAAGGCAAGCGAATGGGCTTAAAAGTGTGAACCTGAATGGGCTTTGGATGAAACCCACGAATTTTAGTTTATTTATTTTATTATTTTAAGTCTTCTGATTCTTTTTAGACTGATTTGTAAGACATGATTGCCAAGTAATCTTTTCCTTTTCCAATTAAGAGTGTAAGACAAATTAGGAAGCTTCCTTATTCTTTGTTTAGTCTTAGACATTAGGGTTTCTTTTTTCCTTCATGACGGGCTACGAATTTCACAAGACAAATTAGAGTTTTTTTCCTTGTTCTCTTGGCAGCCAATTTAAGGGGCTCTGTAGGTCTGCGAATTTTACACCACTTTTTATTTGTTAATATAATTGTGAGAGGTTTTCTCTTAACTTCTTCAAAGAAATTTTCTGAACTTATCAAGTTTGTTTGTTGCATTCAACCTCTTTTTGGTTCGTGATTCTCTTATAATCATTGGGTCAATGATTCTCTTATACCTTTGGTTCACGTTTCATTCACAAATATCGGGTCAAGGTAATCTATCAATTTTTTGTATTTTCTTGTGTTCATCGTTTCGTTATAAATTTGAATTTAGTTCGATTCTTTGCGAAGAAACCCTAAGTTAGTTTCGGGTTTCACTAATCTTGGCGAATCAGTCATGAGTCTTTTAAGTCATTTATTTTATCATTTTTGTCCTTTTTTGTAAAAGGTTTCCTTACCTTTGAATAAGGAATTGTTTAAATCCTAAGAATGGTTAAATGTGTTCAAAATGCACATTCAATGTTACTAATTGAAAGTTCAAGCCTTAAATACCATCAACAAGCCTATGCACCCTCAATATTGGCTCTTGCACTTTTAAAATCTCACCATTTTTTTTCCAAAAATCTTTATTTTTCACAGTGCTCTTCTAATCCTTCTTTTTTGCTCGTCTTGAAACATCTTGTAAGTTATTTTTATGTCTCCCGAAGTACCAGATATCCAAACTCTATGACCATTATTTGGTACTAGTTTAGTCTTCTTCTATTTGAATCTGTTCCTTGCACCATGTTTGGCATGCAAGATGCCACTATGGACTGGGATTGTAGTTCACTTTCCTTGTTTTTGCGATAAGCTGGTGGTCAAATTGATCCAACGGATGACTACTCTACGGATTTAACTGGTACGGGTCGGACTCCTTATAGATTTGTAACATTTTAAAGAAGACTACTTATTATCTTTATCTAGATTTTGAGGAGTTGCACAACCAGCATACATTCATGAGAGAATTGGAGAGGAACACAGCAGTGTCTATTCGCAACAAATGTTATCTTAAAAGCCAAATCCTAAAATAGATGTTCACATTTGTCAAAATAAAAATAAATAAATAAAAAAAAAGGAAAAGAGGAGGAAAAAATAGTGAAAATAAGCTCGTTCTCCCCAAACAGGGCCGAATATTAATTGCCGAGCTCAAAGCATTTGCTCGCTTTGTCTTGCTTTTTTCGCTTGAACCTTATGAACTCACCTACTCCCAACATCTTAAGGCCCTCTGTCTTTAGAACGGGTGGTTGAAAGGCGCGGGCATCCAATTCCTTGGATTAGAAGAAAGCATGTCAACAAGTAGCACAAAACTTTGTTGCATTGGGAGCAAGGTGTTGACCTGGGAATCCAGTGGTCAACCGGCACTACTTCAACAACTTGACTAGCTTGGACCGGTACACTTCTACTCTTTGCTAAGGACTGCCAATACCCAATAGCACATACGACAAAAAGACACATATCTATATGATCCAACCGAATACTCAAGAAATGCGTAACTCAACAATGGAAAATAACAAGTAAACCACCATGGTACTCCAAGATCCCGTTTGATAACACAATTAAATACTTAAAACTGAAGCATTAAGTACTTATCAAATAAAATACTTTTGGTAACAAAATTAAACAATCACTTAAAAAATAAGCATCACTTAAATAATTGTTCAAAATTTCAAGTGATGTGTGATTCACTTAATTTCTTAGCACTTATCACTTAATGCCATAAAATATCTAATTATTACAACTAACATTTTACATCAATACTGCAAAATCTCACAAAAAAATATATATACAAAAAATTATAGATAGATAAAATACTAAATTGAGAAAAAAATAGAGAAAGAAAGTTGCAGAGAGAGAATATTTTAGACAATGTTTTAAAAACTAGACCGGACCGGCCGGTTGAATTGGTTAAACCATCACCCAGGCCTAATTCCGGTCCGGTTGACCACCTAGAACCGTTATAGCCCAAAAGAACCGGCCGGTTCGGACCGGTTCAACCACCGAACTGCCGAACCAGAACGAATCTTGGTGAACCGGCCAGGTTTTTTCACTTTTCCAATTTGCATAAATAGTTTCCCCAAAAAAAACCCTAATATCCCAATAGTCGTTGCCCTGATTCGGTGCCTCCGCTAGCGATCGGCAATCTCTCAAGTCTCAACCTTCCGATCTATTATTCAGTTCCGATCTGTTATTCAGTACCTTGCGCAGCTTGCCTTCGAAGATGACGAACCTTGTGCAGCCTTGGGGCGAGTCGTAAGTGGTAGCTCCATCTCTTCCTCGTGCTCTTTGTGATCCTCAAACTCCATTATATATATATATATATATATATATATATATATATATAAATTATTAATGACGTAATTATGACGTCACGGTTCAACCGCGGTTCGCCTACCGGTTGAACGGGTGACCCATGACCCAAAAACTTTTCCGGTTCGATGTCCAGTCCGGTTTTTAAAACATTGATTTTAAAAAAAGAAAGTAGTAAAAATTATTTTAGGAACAAAAATAAAATTCAAACACTTAAAATTTAAGTGTTATCAAACATGCCCCAAATGTCCAAGAAACTAGAGATCAAGAGGGAAAGAGAAATAATGGTCCACTTGGAGCTAGTGGTCATTGAAGACTACAAACCATCTTCATCGTTGATTTTCCAATATTATTAAGGATACGAAAAAGATATGAGGGGATTTTTCATAGACATGGCAGGATTTGCTAAATTTATGTTTTCATGAACTTGGCACAAAGGCTGCAGAATACAGGAGAACCCCAATTGGTGCCACAGGAAAAAGGTGTGATGATTTTTTGAAAAAATTTCACTTCCAAGGTCGAGAATAGCAGATGATAACACCAAATAAGACTCCTAAATTAGAACTTGTCCTCCGCTTAGCAACTATGGCTTGAAAATATAGCCCTATGCTTCCACCAGCATTACCAATAATATAAATTATATAATGCATAGAGGAATACTCCCTCCTTATCAGGGAGCACATCAATTTCTCTGTTCCATATGTCCATTGAGCACGGAATACCATGGATGCAGGTTGAAGCTTTTATATTACCAATTCACTTGAAAGTGAGAGTGTTACATACTCGCAAGTCCATATTAAAGTACATGAAAACAGATAAAAATGATAGATAAATAAATGACAACCTTAAATTGAACATATCTAACGTTCCTAATATGCCAACAATTACCAAAACTTTTTGAATTTATATCCATCTATCAATATATTTCATATATATATATATGAAATATATATATATATATAGAACAGAAACGCAATACTTAAGATAGGAGAAACATACCCAACTATCCAAGGAGAAATATATCATCAGTCATTAGAAGAATGTACTGCAAAATCCTCAAAGGAGCATTCTTAAAATCCACTGGGGGTAACCTCAATTCCCTGGTTCTATATTCGCCGTTAGAACTTGTAGCATCCCTATTTGGCAGCTGGGCACGAACCCTGCCGAAATCCAATTTCCTAAACAAGTACACTTCATTTCGGCCACAAATTGGCCTCTCACAGGAATCGTTTTGTGGGTTGCTCTTTGATTTGAAAATCGTCCAGCCCGTACCAGCTAAAGCCCTAGAGAAGTCATCCATTGAATCAATTCGACAACCAGTTAATCGCGAAAACAAGAAAAGTGAACTACAATCCCAGTTGACAGCATTTTCTTGACTAGTTTTATCAAATGGGTTGTGAGCAGAGTTCAAAAAGACCAGCTTGAAGTAGTTTCTGGAGACTGAAACGAAAAGGCGAAGGTGAGAGAGACACGCGGTGCTTAGGGAAGGAAATGGAAGGGGAACAGCATCGTTTGGCAATGACCACGATGAGGATAGAGATGATGATGGTGAAGCGGATGACCACGGCAATGAAAGGTAGGACGAAGCAGAAGACGATGACGCAGGTGAGGTGGATGAGGTTGACCATGTGAAGATGATGTGGGAGAGAGAGGGGTTGGGGTAGAAGTCCATGCCAATGTCCCTAGCCAATGAAGCTAGTCTATATGTGTCTGTAATCAACTCTCTTGTGGGCGTGAAAAGCAACAGTGGGATTCTATTTTTGGCTTTCCCTTCGGATTCTGCCGTCTTTTCTGTAGGCATTCTTCTGGATCTCAGATGGGTGCCATTGGAACTATCATCAACGTCAGTATCGTTATGAATGTTGATTTCATGGAGATGGTGATTCTGGGTCAGAAGTAAAGGGTCAGTAATGGAGTCGCCCAAAATCAGAGCGCGCATCAGCTTTACGGGAAGCATCGTCCCTCCTCCCTCTCTCTCTCTCTCTGACTCTCTCTAGATATACATTAGAGAGAGATTATAGATCTCTTGCATTAACCGGAGATTACCTTCTTCACGCAGTGAAGAATACCTGCTTATTCGGCCTTCCACCCGGGCCCAATAAGCAAAATATTATTTTTAAGGAATTTTATTATTTAGTCCACCCCCATTAGAAAAGATGGCGTTTGGTCCACTTTTTTCATCCCAATTAAGATGGGATGAAATAAAAAATTTGTTTTCTTCTAAAAATAGAATCTCGTTTGGTAATGACAAAATTCTACTTCTTTCTGAAAATAAAATTGCATTTGGTAACCAAATTATTTTGAAATTATTTTCTCAATCTATAAGAATAAAATCATATGTTCTATAAAGCTTACCATAAAGATACACCGCAAATCTCTTTTTAGTATGCAAATTGAATTCATTCAAAGTTGCAGAGAAAACACAAAATTGAATGAACAATAAATCAATTTAGGGATGAACACAAATGCATATTAAATTGGAAGTGAAGAATTTCAACAAAATTCTTAGATTGTAGCTAAAATATTAGATGAATATATGCTCCTGCGGCAAAATGCCCTAAGAATTGAAATCTCCAAACGGCATAACTAATTGGCAACAACCAAAACGAGTTGAAAATTGTGAATCATGCCACAAATAGATAATATATATACACGATACAATCATAGTGATAATGATACCGCACATCAATCGTCAACCAAGACCAATCAATTTAGACTTCTTGCTGCACAATCGACCCAAAACCCTAACCTAGCTCTAGCTTTGACGACGATGGTAAGATCTTACAAAGATGGTGACGACAAGAAGACAAAGACGACGATGGCAGCAAGAAGACGAAGACAACAATGACAGACAACGACGAAGATGATGATGGCAATGAGAAGACGAACAACGATGGTAGGAAGACCGAAGACAGAGAGAGATAGAGAGAGAGAGAGGGCTTCGTCGAATTAGGGATGACAATGGTTGGGCTTTGGAAGAAAAGAAAAAGAAAAACCTCTGTGATTGAGTTTAACAAAAGTTGAACAAGAAACTCACTAACAATTTAGAAAATTCTTAGTGTGTCCTTATTGAGGAATAAGTTTTTGGGGAATGAATAGAATCAAGTTTTTTTTATTCTCACATCTTTGAGAAATTTAGGAATCAACCCCAAAATTTTGGGATAGGATGGCAACAAAAACGGGTTTATCAAACGCGTTCCCGAGCATTAATCCCAAAAATCTATTAGTGGGATGGGATGAGAACACTAACCATGCGGGGCCTAAGTTTTCAATTTTGTAAGATATTTTCAAAAAAAATCATCAAGAATTACCCGTCATGTTCACATCATTTTACATGGAATGCGACCTCTCAATATTTATAGAAAGTGGATGTTTGCAACAAAATATCTCAACCCTGAAAATTCCCCCGTTACAGATGTACAACACATCAAAAACTTCAAAAAAATATATTCAAATTAATGTGCGAGAAATGTTCTTCGCAATTATATGAATTTTGTTTTGTTTTTTTTTTTTTACCACTTTTGTGTTGCGTGAATCTTAACGTTTTCTTAAGAACTAGTGGTTTTCAGACATGTTGATTGTTATTTTCTGAAAATAAATGACCCATTATTTCGCTAATCTCTCCACAGACTCTTGTCATTCATCTCTCATCTTTGTTCCCCCGGACCTTAGCCTCAACAACATAGAGCCATTTTCTTGGTAATATTCCCTGCAATGGCAAAAATTGGAGAGCCTAAAGCTTCTTCTTCAAGAAAAGAGAAAAGCGTCAGTCCACAACGTATGCTAATAGCTATCTCCGTTTTAGGGTTCTATGTATTTCAGTTTCGATTCGCAATCTTAACTCAAATGCATGTTGCCATTTTGTACCAAATTTGTCGCAATTTAAATGTAAGAATGTTCTTGTATCTTTGCTCTTTCTGTATATGGCTTGTATTTCCACGAAAAAAAAAATCAAAAAATATAGAAATCCATGCATGAACATTCTCGTATTCTTTGTATTTGTCATACACATACATTAATGTTCATGTAGTATCCCAACTTGAAATCTCTTTTCGCATTCTAGACTAATCAAATTTATTTTGAATTTCAAAACAATGGGGTGTGCAAAAATGTTCTGCTATCTATGTCTATCGTTATGGAGTAAATGTTCAAGTATTACTACTTATCATATATGGCTTGAACATTCATGTATTATTAGTATTCCTTGCTTATCCAGTTCAATTTGATTATCTCAATCAAATTAGTGTGTGAATGTTCAAGTATATTTTGTATTTGTCATATATATAATTTAGTATTCATGTATTATCCCACCATGTAATCTCTTTTCAGACTTCAAATTTATCCACTTTAGTTTGGATTTGAGAACAATCAGAGTATGGAAAATGCAATGCTATATATGTGTCTCGTTTATGAAGTGAATGTTCAAGTATTATTATGTAAGATCCTGTTTTTTTTTTTTTATCGTATGTTAGAATAATTCGAAATTATAGGGGTGGATAGTGTTATTTATTATTTGATTTAAAATTTTAGGGGTCAATTCGCAATTTTAAAACATTAAAATTTGAAATGGGACTTAAATGATTTCAAACTTTTAATTGAAGGGAGGTTAATGTAATTTGAATATAATTAATATATATATATATATATATATATATATATATATATATATATAAAGAGAGAGTATCGGTGGCGAAACTCTTATACATATATATACATGCGTGTAATCAAATGGAGCGATGTAAGAGACACTTGGCAAATTCTTTATATAGATATATATACACTCATGCATACACACGCGAGAGGAAGGGAGGAGCAAAATAGAAAACCGAAGAGAGAGAAAACTCATCGGCGGCGAGAAATTCAAAATCGAAAACTTAAACGCAGTATGTGTGTGCGTCGTTTGTTCGTAGCGATAGTCGTGAGTATGTGTAGGTGGCCGGAGATCGCATATAAGGGTGAGGTGTTGCCGTTCGTCGGTGGATGTGTGATTGCTCGGTCAGAGAAGTGTGTCGGTGTGGTCGCTCACTTCGGTGGTGTGTTCTTCAGTGATGTTTGGTGTGTGTCGCCGTTCGGTTCGATGGCGTGGAGGTGTTGTTCGGCCGGCGATCGTGTGAGTGAGTGTTGTGTGAGCCGTGTGTGTTGTTTCCCGTCGTCCAGTGCCGGTGTATGTGAGTGTATGTGTTCGTCGCCGACGGTGGGTTAGAGAGAGAAAGAGGGAGATTGGTCGGAGGAGTAGTTGATCGTTGTGGTTTGGGGAGTGCTGTTCGCCGTTATCATTGATGGGTTGTGGGTGTGTGTTCCGTTCGGGTTAAGTAGGTGATCGTGTGTGTGGCGTGTCGGCGTTGCTCAGCTGAGTTCAAACAGAAGTAGAAACAGAGAAAAGTGATAGTGGTGGGTCACCGGTAGTGAGGGCCAATGGAGGTGCCAATGGCTGAACCAGGAACACAGACAAAAAACAGAAGAAGAAAAAGGAAAAGGAAGAGAAAATAGGGGTCGTCGGCGGCGGTGCAGGCCGGCGGAAGAGAGAGGGAGGTTCGGTGAAGCTGGCATAGACCAAAAAATGAAGAAGAAACAGGAAGAAAAGAAGAAAAGGAAAAAAAAAAAAAGGAGAAAATTCCACAAACCACCCCAACAAAAATTAAAAATCCAATTTTGCGACCAACGGAAAAGTCGAAAGAGGTAAAATTCCTATCACTTTTAATATATGCATTTAATTGTGTTTAAATTGTCTCGTGAGTGATTGTAAAACTAATATCTAGCACCGAAATATTGAAATGACGATAATAAATATTGAGACCATTCGCATGAATGAATTTGATATCGTAAACAGTAACAGAACCATACTCATTAAATAGTAATATAGAATGCGGTGAATAGGAAATTATGAAAATTAGGACCTGTATTTAATGGTTAGGTTATTTTTACATAAAATATTAATTTAGGGCTTGTCACGAATAGGTTCCCGATTTCCAGAGGATCAGTAGTAGAGAGTCGGTGGAACTTTTGGAAACGGATATTCAGGTGAGTGTATTGTCTTCTTGCCAACCTATTTTTCTATGTATATATATCATGAAATATGTGATTACTTAAACTGTATGAATTTATAAATGATATGTATCAAGTAGGATTTGGGTGAGTTGGTAAACTGGATTTTTGGAAGATTTCGATGGTTTTCGAAATGAAGTTGAAAATGAATTTTTGTTGGATTTGGTGAAATCAGACGGTGTTTTTAAAAGAGAATAGAAAACATCTGTTTTTCTATAAATGCCTGGTTTTCTAAAAAATAAAGGGTGAAAAAGTAGTTTTGATAAAATCAGACGTTTTCTTTAAAAGAAAGTGTGAAATATGATTTTTGGATTTAAAAGATGCTTTTGAGGAAAAGAGATAGACGTGGTGATTTGACGATGTTGAGTAGACGTTATTTATTGAGTTATGATTCGATGATGCTGTATTTGTTTTGACAATGCCATAGTATTTATCTGTTTCGGTAGAGTGAGGTTATCCGCTTCGGCGGAGTGATGTTATCCGCTTCGACGGAGTGATGTTATCCACTACGGCGGAGTGATGTTTATCTGCTTCGGCAGAGTGATGTTAGACGTTTACACTGCACAGTGATTATCCACTTTGGCGGAGTGATGGATGTTCGTAGGAAGGCATATCCTACGGATGGTACGGTACCGTTGCAAACTCCCGATTGTGAGGTTAAAACGATCACTAGGGCTGGCCAGTATGTGTATTTGAGGTGTGTGTTTGAGATGTGGTGTTTTACGTATATTGGTTGATTTGATATTTATTATCATGGTGATTAATATGATTTTTATATTAGTTGGCTTTGAATGGAACTTAATTATGTCGCTTTATTTTTCCTGCTCATATACTGGGAATTTTACGACCTATGTGGTATTTATAAACTTACGCTTGATCCATTTAGATGTTGTAGAATGAATTATTATTTTAAAAATATTTTTTTACTAAGAAGGCAGTACACTCGCAAGTAAAATAGTTAGGAGTCGGTCGATCCCCTACTGGCGCTAGATAGAGTTATGCGGGTCACGCAAATGAGTCATTTGAGGAAAATTTTGGAGACGAGATATCAGAAATGAAATCTAAGTGAGGTTCAGGGGATTTGTTTGATTGTATTTATATTCGGGACGGTGTATCCCTATAAGATGGGACTATTATATGTGTTGTATAGATTTACAATTTTGTTATTGACGTACTAAGGTTGGTTAGTTAGTTGGGCGGTGTCATGTCTACATCACGCCGGCCCCACATGATGGGTGTCCGGTGTGGGGTGTGACATATTATTTCTCATATGTGGCTTGAACATTCGCGTATTATTAGTATCCACTGATTGTCTTATTCAATTTGAGTATTATTTTCATTCACATTTGTGCATGAATGTCCTTGTATTTTCATCATTCAAATCGTACTTTTTTTTTAATTATGTGTGAATGTTCACGATGTAGTTGCGTGAACATTTTTATGCCTTGCTGAATGTAATCAAATTGTTTCTTATTGTTGTTGTGTAAAAATTCATTTGACTACTCCTTGTGTGATCATTCACCTAATATTTTGAACATTACAATTTTATTGATATTGTTCTAGTATTGAGAAACACGAAAACGAAAAAGAAAGGCTCAAGCCAACCAGAGATATTCCTATATCGTTGCAATTGGAGCAAACATTTGAATTGATGAAGGATTATAACCTCGACAATCAACACAAGTAATTGTTATTAAAGATTCCCCCATGCGAGGTTGTTCAAAACCTTCTACACGAAAAAAAAAGCTCACATTCAAAAACATTCACGAGAATTTAACGTGGTATTCTTGCAGTCGCTGGTTGAGAAAAAAGTAGATAGCACAAATAAAGAATCAATACATGATGTTGTTTGTATGCTCTGTTTACAACTTTTAGCCACATACTTCTTTGCAACAATCGAACAACAAGTTCCCAAAAGGTTGATTCATTATATAGAGGATATAACCAAATACAACTGGACAGATGTAATCTTCACAGAATTGGAAACATGTATTAAGAAGTCGTACACAGAACCATGATCAGTTATGTGTTCTAGCACTACAGGTACAAAACAATTATAAACATGATAGAGTAAATGTTCATACATTGTTGAAAAGTATGAGATGTCCACATTTGACTTGTGTTTTTACCAAGGACTCCGCGATAATAAATACTCATTGTTGTTTATATATATATATATATATATATATATATATATATATATATATATATATATATTTTGGCTCCATAGTACTAGTTGTGCAAACACACAACGTTGGACCCCCCCATTCAAGGGAGAGAAACGGTTACAATGTTGGTATTTAAGCACTTATTCTTCCACAATTAGGAACACTCCCATAAGCTAGCTATTGGATGATTAGGTAAGCATATTAACCTGACAGCACTGTTATGTATGTAACGATAAACCTTAATTTGTAACAAAATTCTCTCATGTATGTTCAGTTAAAAGAGAATGCCATTGGAAAGACCTTAGCTGCAATGAATATGGGTATCGCTTCCAAAGAAAAAAGTGATGACGACATAATTGTCAAAAAAAACCTAGCTGAAGGAAACATTGACACCGACAAGGGCAAAAGACCCATCTCTGAAGACAATCCGGAAATAGATTCCATGATTGACAAATCATGGACAAATATTTGGGTGCCCTCTTAAGTTAACCATCAGCTCACCATGAGGCACCAACATTTGACCTGCGGATTAATTTTACTTATGCGAAAAGCACCACTGACAACTCCTCCACACAAATTACAGACAAATATTTGGAGACTCAAGTAAAATCATACGCAACCATGCAAAACCAACTTGTTCATGTTGTTACCATGTCAACAACCTTGTATTGCACGAACCTCCAAATAACAAACGCAAAACCTATTTCCTTTATTATGCCTACAAAGGCTCTCCCTATAATTCAAGCTGCCCTACCATATATCCTTTCGCCCCAGGAACAAATTGAAGAAACTCCAAAGGTTAGTTCCATAATCAACCGAGTGAAAATCAAAGTGAGGCAACCAATAAAAAAGAAAGCAATTATGCTTAAATCCAAAATCAAATAGGAAAGGGAAAAAAAAAAAAAGATAACACAAGAAAATCAACCTCGAAGACCTCCCAACAAAAGAGTACGACGACAATATAAAAATATCGTCTTGAAAGAAAGTAAAAATGGTGATTATACTGAGCAATGAAGATTAGAAAAAGCTGCAATTGATACATACAGAAGAGGGTATCGAGTAAGTTCTGCAAACTCACCAACCAGGAATAAATTACCTTTGTTACATTTATCAAATCTAAAAATGCTAACATATATATTAAAATCGCAGTGCTTTCATAAATAGAGGGGGAAACCACTATCCACAGTAACATGTGGAGACGTTGTATGCTTCATCTCGAAGAAATAAATATCAAATGATCTAAGAATTATCTCCACTTTCGAAAAAGGTTGTAGCGTATTCTTTATAGAAAAATTAGTCATAATATGTCCAACATAACCATCCATCTCCCCAAGTGTAAACATTTGCATACATGACAATTTGCACACACTGTAACACGCATGATCATTTGAAGTAGATAAATTGTACAATTGTAATGACATATAGTATACAAATGCGATATGGACTGCCATACTGTTTGATAATGCCTATGCAACATCAAATCAATTACCTGTGATATATGAATATTAATCTTATTTTTAAAGTGAACATTAATGTAAACACCTATCTGCAATTACGTAAACATTCCCTATGTTGGCCCAGTGAGTTACCCAAGAGGGGGGGTGAATTGGGTAGTTATAAAAATTAAATAATTAAATCTTTCAACACTTAATTTATCAAATAATCAATTTATCCTAAATCAATTATTATTTTCGTTACGCAGTGGATAAGTGTTTAATTCTAGGTGCACACCCAAATAAAATATAAAGAAAATAAGTAATATATCATACCAAGATATATCCTGGTTCAGCAAGCTAGCCTTGCCTAATCCAGTCCCCCGAGCTCTATGGAGATTCATAACCTCTAAACCCCTGACTCCTTTAACGGTAAGAACCAAACCCTTACATCAATTCTTTTCCCAGGCCTAGAATCAACTTTTACAATTTTTCTTTTTCCAGGCTAAGGAAGAACCATATATTTTTTTCAGGCTAACCTAATTCTATTACAGGAATAATCACAACCTAATCTTTTTAACGGGATAAAAATCAAACATCACCATACTCACAAGTATCCTTATCCTATGTAAGGATTGAACTTTTACAATTCACTCAAAATTAATTCAATTCAGGAAGAATCAATAACCTAGTTCTAGCATGGGTGCCAGATGATCGTGCTGGTAACTTTATTGTTACAAGAGACATTGTTCCCTAGGAAGGGAAGTGATCTCTCAGATCGGACGATTCTCTTGGAAAAGTTAATGCTCTTTGATTTGTCCTGCATAATAACCTCTCTCTTATTGGCAGAGTTGTACCGATTATTGATTGTTTGTCACACTGGTGACCACTACTTCTTCCAGAGCTATGCACCACTGTAGTTATGGATTACTTCCCATCTAATTAGATTACCTAAGGTGGCTTGGTACTTAGAGAATTCCATAGTTGGTCAGCTATCTTCTCAGTTCCCTTCGATTACATAGCGTCTTGGTTATCCACCAGACTGGGCATCACTTTTGGTAGAGATAGTTAGCTCGGGCGTCGTATTTAATACGACATACAATGTTGACCGACATTTTCTTGGATTGCATGGATTTGTTCTTCATTCCTCCTCTAAGATTTTGTGGTTGTGTTTCCTACATATCTAGTCGAGTGCTTCGTCAGTTCGGTAGGACTCAACATATTCTGTTGGTTGATGGCACGATAGCAACTTGTTATACATTTGAGTTTAGAGTCGAGGCTCGAGATACCGCGGCTTATGCTCAATGGGAGTGTCGTTGCTTGACTTCTGACAGGATGCCATTTTCAACACATCCATCTGTGACTACAGAGTATATGATTTAGATGGACCCTCACTATCATCCTATAGCCTCACAATCTGTTGAGATATCTATGGTCAAGACTCTCTCTTTGTCAGTGGAAGATGTTCCATCTACTTCAGACTATCCATCCGCTTTTACGGATGAGGAGTTTGCTTGGTTTTACTCCTACCTAGAGGCTCTAAATTATGTGTGATCTCTGCATTCGTCCCTTACTCTCTGATTATCTGATTTGGGATGTTTTTGATTGATCTGATTACCTTTTTATTTTTTTGTACATGAAACGTTAGTAGTTCTACCTAGTACGTGTAAAGTTTTTTAGCGCTGGCTAGTTGTTTAAATCTGTCTTATGAATCTTATGTTAAATGTTTAGATGGAAATTATTACCTGAGAAGTTTATGTTATTATTATATTTATTCTTTCCTGAATTATCATTATCTTTTGCGATTCCAATTTCTTAGAGTTAGATTAAATACCCTTTGCCTTTAGCCATCCTAATGTAACTTCTACTATATCGGGAAAATGGGGAAAAGGGTTACTAGCGCTTGCTTGGCCTTTCTTCCGAGCTTGAGAATCTTGATAACGGGATTGCCTATCTTCCTTTGGTTAACATAGACTGTTTTCTCATTACGCTTTTCCTCCTTCTAGTACTTTTGTCCTTCTTTTATTTGGTTCTCCGATCTTAGGGGTAGCAAATCATTTTAGGTTGATTTCTATACCTTTTGTTTTCCTATATTCCCTTTAGTTTAGATTTTAGTGTCAAATTATTGTCTTTATAATGCCTTTGTATATATCCCTCTTTATCTCTTATAAGATTATTTAACTAAAGTATTTTTAATCTCCTTATTTAGGCGTTCAAAAATTGGTTTGCTATCATAATCTTTTACACCGATTTTTTTTTGGAATATGGTATGTATAATTTTCATAAGAACTTGGAACAATGACCTTAGTAGTTTGTTATGCCAAAACGCCTCATCCAATTCCATCAAGTTTTGATATTTGAAATTTCTAAGATCGTTATTTGGATTACCTAGGCCCTGTACGCTACCTGAGGTTTCTTTGACGGCTTTGCTTCACTTTTTCTGTCTTGAACTGAGGGTAAATAGAATGGGCCTTCCCAAGATGACTTAGAGGATGGAGAGTAGAAGTGATGGAGAAACAAGTGTTTGTTAATGATGACTAACTAATGTTATTTCATCCTGGTAGTGTTGAAAGAATTTTATTTTATTGTCTTCACTCTAGGAAGTAGGGAGTCATACTTTCTATAAACTTCATGTAGTGAGCTTTGGGTAGTGATCTCAGTTTAATTAGCCCAAGTCACGAGGTGTTGAGACACCCCTACGACTTAATACTCGGATTGTATAGAGAGCATGATTCACCCAACTGCTTTGGTGTGACCACCCAGTGTTTAGAAACTTTCTAAGAACAATCTTTAATTATGATTTTCTTTCTCTTAACACATACTTTCAGGACTTTACATATTAGAGAGTTAGAGTAATTTGAATCAATCTCGAGGTCATTGTTGATTTCGCCCTTATCCCGACTACTTTCCCCATTATTAGATATTATCATGATAAAGGCTCATTATCTTCTTCCAATCTTGATTATCTTCTATTTTACAAGGTTCCTCCTACTTTAATTTTAAGTAGGTTTCCATTTGATTCTGAATTAGTTATGTCTAGATAAAATCTTAGTTTACATTAGTCGATCCTTCTTTTTTCAACTACCAGATATTTTAAGAATTTTTCTATGGTAGGGTCAGGTTCTAAGACTTTATCTATCATTCTTCACATCACAAATCCTTCGGATATTTCTTCCTTCTATTTCAGTTAAGAAGGGCTTCTATACTTCTTCATGGTTACTTGGACACTCCCAGGATGGAACATATGTAATGATTCCACAACAGGGCTCCAAAGTTTTCCTCCTAATTTTCTTAGATTTTATTATTGGTATCTCACCATCGTTTGGTTGAAACAAAACTTTCCTTTTAACGCTACTTTGGATTATGCTCCATTTTAATGTTAAAATCATATTTATCATAACCTTAGTCTTTCTATAGTGTATAAAATTATGATAGACACGTTAACTTGTTGCATGTTGGAAATGGAAATTCGAGACAAACTTTAGGTAGATAATAATGTACTTTATAACAATAGGGTTATACCTTAGTCACTTATGGACATCATGTAAACTCCAAAATTCCCTACTTAAGGAAAGCTAAGAAAATAAAAAAGCTAGATAGATACCAAAATAAATTATAGCTTACTACCCCTATCCTGGCTTAGTTCATGATTCATTTGAAGTTGATCACCCAATTCTGAATGAGGTCTTCAATATGGTTATGAAGAGAGTGGCACTGATCAGTATGATAACCCATTCCTTGAGACTAATACTCGCAGAAGGCATTCGAGTTGAACTGTGGAGAATGTGGATTAGGTTGGTGGGGAGAAAGATATGTAAGTAGGTTATCTATGAGGCATTGATGGTATATCTGGGAGAGCGGAACGACAAGTGTGGTAAAGTTTCTATGTTCCTGAGAGGCTCAAGTATTGGCGAAATGAGGTGCAGGGGTAAAAGTTCGATGCTTGGGGTATACCAATTTTTCAGCAGAAGTTGGGTACAGGTTTCTATTCCTTGATTGGCTCCTAGGCATAGACTGTCCAATTTCTTAATAGTTTGACCTAAGTTGTTGATTTTATCCCACATTTTTGGATAGTTTACCCTGGACTATGCCTTGTTTAGGAACTTCTTCTTTGGACTGTTGATAAGTCAGTGCTTTAGTAATCGGTTCCATTTTTGAGGTCTACTCATTTCCTAAGTCTTTTTCATTGTTGGCGTTATCTTCATACTCCTTTTTCCCTTTGATGGCAGATTTGTTAACTTGCTTTATATGTTCCGAATAGGTTACCCAATAGGCTTTTTCATAATTTCCAGAGGCGATGCATTATTTGTGTGGGGGTTTAGGGTCATTTCTCCAAACTCCTAGGTTACAAAAGTTATTAAAAGATGTTATTTCTGCTATAAATCCAGTGGATTTGTCTTCGTAGGTCCTTGGCGAAGATACGGGTTCCTACTTAATTTTTCGAAGAAACGGTACCTAGTTCTTTTCGTTTGTGGATTTCTTCAAGGAAGCTACTATCTTTTGCATCTTGGCGTGGTAACGTAATGTCGATCCCATCTTAATATCTCTAGCATACGATCTTTAGGATAGTTGTTCGGCAAATACTATTTTAGAAATTTATTCTGAGGTGGACTTTTTGTTTATTTAAAGGCAAAGGTAAATTATGATTTTATTAGAATAAGTTTTAAGTGGACTACTACAGATGAAATAGGAATTTATAATTTAATGGTCATATTCGATGGTTTATTGTGTTAAGTGAAATAAGGATTCTTCTTCTTTCCTATATCCTGTTCTGTATCCTGATTTTTGAAAACATTTTTCGACATTGAGCAAGCTAGCAATGTGTGGGATAGAACAACAACTCTTACACTGATTATTACGCCCCTACTTGTCCTATAAGTTTTAAATAGTCTACCTAATATAACAATTATATAACTTATTGTACAAAAGATAAAAACAAAATCTCTTTCCAAGTTAAGTGTCCTAAGTAGAACAGGGTTATGGTTATTCCTTTATCCTAGGCTCACTGTATGTGGTTCATAGATTTTCTTCTAACGCATCCTAGAAAGCTTCAGTTCCCAGACCTTTAAACCACTGGCTTCCTCCCTGGGAAAACATCCATCGTTGGTTGGTGGTCCAAGTTATGTGAGTTTCATAGCTAGATCATGGGGGAAAAACCCATCCAGCTTTGCTTATACTAACTTTACTTTCAATCCTAAGGGTTTCAGAGCTTAGATCGGTGTGATGAAATCACCGAATTTAGCTTCTATTGCTGGTCTTTCTATTCTTAAGAGGGTTACGACTTTGGTTTTCATCATGATATGCAATGCAATAGTGAGTGATCGTGCATTGGAGAGAGTATACAGAAATAAAATGCGAGAATTTAAAGACAGTAATTGAAATTCAGTACTGAAAGACAGTAATGTAAATGACAGTAAAATAAAGACAATAAATATGCATGCTAGTCTAAACAAGATATGTGAAAATAATTTTTTGTTTCATTTTTTTAATTATTTATTATTTTTTATCATTATCATTATCATCATCATCATCATTATTATTATTGGAAGGGAATTAATTATGTTTGAAAAACCAAAGACATATTTCTTTGGTTTTATTTAACCGTGAATACAAATTTAGACTCCAACTAGGCTTGACCCTCTAGACTCCCCAGCGGAGTCGCCAGCTGATGTACAAAGGATTTTGATAGCGGAAGAAGTAGAGACCGAGAAGAAAATGAAATAAGTTTTATTTCTCCCTCTCTAAGTCGTCCAAATCCGTCCATTTTGAAAATGGTTTTTCAAGGGATTTTCTAAATGTCGGTTTTGAAAAACTTCTTGGACTGGAATTTTATGTTGAAAATGGAGTTGCCATCTAGCATGGGGTTAAATGGTATGCTAGGTCACCGGGATTTATAAAAATTCATTTTTTATTTTGAAATAGCCTGTGTTTTGACTCGTAAACGTCTTGTACTATAGATTTCTTTATGTTTGGCAGTTGTTTAGGCTCGGGGAAGGTTTTAGGCACCCCAAGACACCCGTTCGTAAATAGTACCTTAGTCTAAATGAATATTGACTTTTAAACAATACCTAAGTAATTTTCTTTGGTCTATTTAACAAAAAACAATTCTTTTTCAAAAGTTTTTTTTTTTTTTTTTATATATATATTTTTATATGTAATATAAAGCTGATAAAGGTTTAACTATCTATTATGCAACTACAACAAAAGCAAATAGAAAAATAAAAATATTTTTGTACTTTTTGATGTATTAAAAGTAGTAAACTACACTAATCTAGGCAGCGACAACCCAATAATAGTTTATAAGATACATAAAGATAAATGACCGAACCTTATAAAGGCTTCCTACATATCCCTATTTGCACAGGGAATCAGGTCGACATGTAGTTCTAACATGCAAATTATATGAAATGAAATGTTTTTGTATTTTTTAAGACACCGAACCTTATAAAGGTTGCCTACATATCCTAATAAACACGGAAAATTAGGTTGACATGTATTTCAACATGCAAACTAAAATAAATTATTTAGATATGTGACCAAACGCCTACGTGAGTTGCCTAAGTATCTCAGATTAATGAGAATCAGGTCATTACGTAGTTCGTTTATGTAAGGTGATTACTGGTTGATTTAGGTTGATTTTAGTTATTAAACAAAATATGAATCACAACATGATATGTAAATAATCTCTTTGATTTTGTCAAGAACGCCTTAACCGAACTCTTTTATTTAGACAAGTTAGTGTTTGATTTTGAGTTGTTAGTTAAGAAAAGAAAAGAAATACCATATATATATGAAAGTCCTACTCGTAACTAAGAAAAAGAGTAAGATTTCTAAAGAAGAATCGCGCATATGCCCGGAGGAATAAATTTTTGAATTTTTAGCCACAAGGATATGTCGGTGTAGTGTGTATATATATATAAAATGTGCTAGTCCACTAGCCTGAAAACTTAGTGTCAGGCTATGATCTTGACATTTAACAAAAATTAAATCGATTATTAACAATTATATGGTTAGATTAATAGTTAGTAAGAGTTCGGTTTGAAGTGTTCATGAAAGAGTTGTAGAGACTATGCACAACTCATGGTGTAATACGTGTTTTGTTTGAATCCTCACATGTTCTTAACATTTCTCGGACGATTTGGGTCCTCACGTATTCTTAACATGTTCTTGGATGTTATTGATATTCTTGGGATGATTTTGTATGATTTGAACATGGTTTGATGAACATAACAAAAATTAAACGTTTTTTAGTTAATTATGGGTTATATGTGTTATATACATGAAATTAAAACATGGTAACTACATGATTATGATATGTACAAGTAATATATTTGAATTTAAGATAATATTTAAGGATATCAAGAAACATACCTCGTTTAGGGGAGTCGTCTTTCCCCAAACAAATATGTTCTTATCCTTCTTGATCTTTTTGGCTTGAACTTGATCGATTGTCGTCAACTTCTTGAGTTATTGCTGCAAAACCTCAAGAACATCCTTTAGGATAGAATTTCAATAGAATAACGTGATGCTATTGAAGATAAATGCTTGGAAAATCTAGCACCCGAAAGTGTTGCTCGAGCTTAGAGAGAGAATCTAGGGTTCCAAGACTTGAAAAAATGAGAACCAGCACCCTGAATTTATAGGCCAAGGGCCTGTGCATTCATCCATGAATTGGCCATACTAGTCCCTTCATTAGGGTCTATTTGGACTAGGGGTCATGTCCTCTTGTATTGATCTTGATTTGTTTTGGACAAATTTAGTAGATTGTGGAAGATTCTCTATGATTTGGTAATGATTACCAAATCTTTCCAAGATTATTGTAATGATTGGCAATAATTAGTAATGATTGGAAATAATTGGCAATCATTAAACTATCTTGAATATGATTGGTTGTACATGGGTGCATTAATGGCATGAAGTGACACTTCCAGTTCGGTTTAGGGGCTAAGTACGGGTTAGTTTCACTATTTCAGTTGGTTGCCATTAATGTTTCCAAGGTGCATTGAACATGGTCTTGATTTGTCATCTTGAATTTAATGTTTGATAATGACTCATGATGTAATGGTATTGAATTTGGTTGGATTTGGATCGAATTGGGTTAGTTGGCCTTGTAACCGATAGTTAGATTTCAAGGTTTCTAGTTAAACTTAAGATATTTTGGTGAAAATATCTTGACATCTTGAATTTAACCAATCCATGTCATCCTAAGAAATAAATTCTTGATGATAAGAGAATTTAATGACATTAAATGCCTTGGCTAGGTGGCGAACTAGATTGGTTTGGTTTTGATAACGGGTAGTCACATTTTAAGGATTTCGATTAAACCTAAGATATTTTGATTAAAGTATCTACATCCCTTGAATATGGTCTATCCATGTCATCCCAAGCATTTGATGCTTGATAGTATGGGCATTTAATGAACTTTAAATGCCTTGCTTAGGTGGCGAACCGAGTCAATTTAGTTTCGATAACGGTTAATTACCTCTTAAGTGATTTGGTTTCTTTATTTGATATTTTGTGTAGAGACTATATAGGGGATTCTTGGTCAGTTCAATCCTCATCTGTGAGTCATTTAATGATAGGTTGGGCTCTTGATTCAATGGGCCTTGATGGTTATGTCAAAACAACTTTGGTTTGTTTAATTCCAAACCAAGTCCAAATTCTTAATCACTTTGGTAACTTAGGATCTGTCATGACATTTTCATGCTTTGATCATGGTATCTTGGATTGCATCTTGGTAGTATTTGAATGTAATATGCATAATTGAAACAATATTTTTGGTGTCAAACCGACGAAACCAGTGATGGTAAATGTTTCAGGGTCAAAATAGGTAATCGAGGTAAATTATTGAATCCTATAATTTAAGGGTAGTGACTAATTTTTATTCATACTAATAATGGAATTTTAGACCCCCTTAAGTTATAGGATTTTTTAGGTTGACCCAAAAATTTTACTTAGCTGAATTCAGTCTAATTTAACATTTTTTGTTTTCTTATGTTTTTGGTGTTTTTCTGTATTATATAGTGTGATCCAAAGTAGAAATTCATTCCTTTTAAACCTAAGTTTAAAGTTTATCTGAACTTGTACTTGATTTGACACTGACTGGGCAGGACAAAATGCGGTGTCTATAGCCATTTATTCCGATTATGAGTATAGGTCATTGCTCTGTATTCTGATTATGCACTTGATCGCACTACTACCATCTGCTTTTTACTCATCCTAGAGACAAGATTACCGCCAACAAACACACAATACCTAATAGTAGACTTTCTATCCAAGGGTGATCCGACCCAGTCTGCATCTATGTAGCCCTTCGTTTGAGTATAACCAAATTTTTTATATAGCAATCCAAAACCAGGAGAATCTTTCAGATATCGAAGAATACGGAGCACTGCAACCCAGTGACAAGTCATTGAACGATCTAAGAAATTATTGATAACACTAAAGCAAAATCGATATCTAGTCTGGTAACCGTCAAGTAGTTCAACTTCCCAACTAACTGTCTATATTGCACTATGTTAGTGGTACACCCTGATCTGCCAACAATTTGGTGTTTAGATCTATAGGCGAGTCAATCGATTTAACTCCTAACATTCATGTTTTGCTCAATAAGTCAAGGATATATTTTCTCTGACACATGTAAATGTCTTGACTTGATCGATTAACTTTAATCCCCAAGAAATACTTTAAGTGACCCAAATGTTTGGTTTAGAACTTGCTATGCAAAAACATTTTGAGTTCCTAAATACCACGGTGGTCGTCCCCAGTAATAACGATGTCATCTACATACACAATTGACAATATTCTCTTGACTTTACTGTGCTTGTAGAAGACGAAATGATCAAATCCACAACTTCAAAGACCAAATTAATTAAGTGACTACTTCACTAAATCTTTCAAACTATGCTGCAAGAGAATGCTTGAGGCCATAAATAGATTTCTTCAAGTGACATACCAAACCAAACTCCTATTGAGCAACAAACCAATGAAGTTGCTTGTATATACATCCTCAGTCAGATCACCATTTAAGAAAACATTCTTGATGTTAAGCTGATGTAAAGACCAATGAAAAATGGAAGCCAGAGAGATGAACAAGCGAATAGAAGTGAGCTTAGCAATGAGAGAAAAGGTCCTAGAGTAATCAAGACCGTATACTTGAGTATAGCCTTTGGCAACTAAGCGAGTCTTGATTCGATCAATGGTGCCATCAAGATAAACTTTGACTGTGTACACCCATTTACATCCAACTATTGTTTTGTCAGGTGGAAACACGACGAGATCCCAAGTTCCATTCTGATGTAAGGCAAGTATTTCTTCTTTCATTACAGTTACCTAACCAGGGTGAGTGAGGGCCTCCAAAACAGACTTAAGAATAGAAGTAGAGGATAGAGAAGCAACAAAAGAAGAGTATGAAGGAGATAGGAGTACATACGAGATAAAGTTAGAAATAGGATAGTCAGTATGGGTGCACTTACCCTTCTGGACGGCAATGGGCATGTCTAGGTCAGACATGGACGGGTCAACTAGAGAAGAATCTAAGGATATAAAGTTAATGGGAGATACAACAGAGGCTACCTTTTAGCGACTAGAGTATACCTGCAAAGGAGGTGAAGAACAACAGGCAGGACAGGATCTGGATTAAAGGAAGATAATATAGGATTTGGGAGGCTTGGCAAAGAGAGTGTAACATCCAGGTCATCTTGAGAGGATGAGGTAGAAAAAGTAAGGGGTGGACTCAAAGAATGTGACATCTGCACACATAAATGAGCAACATAATGATGGACTATAACAACGACAACCATTTTGTGTGCCAGAATAGCTAAGAAAAACACATTTTAAAGCATACGGATCTAACTTGTCCCTTTACAAGACTCAACTGATGAACAAAATAGACACACCCAAATAATCGAGGAGATAAACTAAATGAGGAAGAACGGGGAAAAATAATGAAAAGGGAAACTTTGACATTTAGGGTAGAAAACGACATCCTGTTGATCAAGAAACAAGTTGTAAGAACTGCATCACCCCATAAGTGTTTGGGAACGTTCATCTCAAAAAGAAGAATACGGGCCACTTTTAGGAGATGTCGATTCTTACACTCAAAAACTCCATTTTGCTGCGGTGTGTGAGGATAAGAAGACTAATGCAAGGTACCAAAGTGTAACATGAAATAAGTATATAGTTGAGAAGATTATTCTCGAGCATTATCACTTCAAAGTATATGCATTGGTACATTAAATTAAGTTTTAATTTCAAACAAAACGCAAAAATAAATAAATAAATAAATTGAACGATCTTCCATTACATAAATCCATGTGACTCTAAAAAATTCACCCACAAATGTAACAAAATAATGAAAACCTAATGTAGAAGCAACACGAAAAGGACCCCAAACATATAAATGAACTAAACTAAAATGACTCGATGATCGAACATGAATTGGGGAAGCAAATAAAATAAAATGATGATACGGAACAATTAAGATGTTTAGTAAGGTTAATAATTGTTGAGTATGGCAAAATAATTTGTAACTGATTGTGTGTCTTGTTGAAGCTAGAAATACACGACTGATAAATCATACATCCTGGTAAGATTACTGGAATACAACACACAAAGATATTCCCATATTTCTTTACACGTATCTAGATGAGTACAGAGATCAGCAACTTGAGGCTCCAGCGAATTCCACAACGGCGCTACAATCTTCGCATTAGTTTGAATCCATTCGTTATACTTCTTATCATCTTCGCCAGGGTGGATTCCTTGAGATGATGGTGTTTCTCTTGTTTGGTAAGCGCTATTTTCATAGTCTTAGAACAATTTAAATAATTGATCCCGTTTAACTTGCGGGTTGTTAACGGTTGGAGTGTAGCCGTCGACATTAGTGTCTACCAATACAACAACTAACAAACAAAAACAATTTGGACAAGAAAAACAAATAAACAACAAGAACTAGTGTAGGACTTAAATGGGGAACATTAAATGGAGAACAAAATGAAGAAACTCACGAACTTCTAGCCAAAAATGGTGATGGCCAGAGATGCAGCGACGTCATACTAAATAGAGGCATCAATAGCAGGATAAATCTAGGGTTTCAAAACCCTAGTAGTAGTGTGTCGGGTTAGAGATTTGAGCTGTAAATCTGACAACGAATGTAAGAGTAAAATTATGATCCAACATGTGGGCAATGACGGCCGGCGAAGCTTTGGTAATGGTCAGCGAGTAAGAATAAGCTTTGGTTAGGAGGATTTGGTCGGAGCTATGGTGGCAGATGTCTGAACAGTAATAGTAAAATCAGATCTAGGCAACAAAGAGAGACTGTTGTGGTGGAGGTTGTTGGCAATTACAAAGGTCAAAATGGTCCGATGAAGTGGGATCTGACCTAGAAGGTGTCAAATCTAAGATGTAGATGGGCGGCGATGATCTTAAGGTTTTGGCGGCGGTGAGGATGTGAAGGCTGGAAACGTGGGTTCTAGGTTTTTTTTTATTTTTTAATAGAGGAAAGAAAAGAGAAAAAAAAATCCTGATTTAATAAAATTACGGGATTAGTGTCCCATAAATTGCTCTTGATACCATGTTAAAGAAAGAAATGAATATGAGAAGAATCAAAAGGCATAACAATTGTGTTAATCTCTTCCTCTATTTATAATAAAAAGTAGAAAACCACACAGCAAATTTTAAACCGCACAGGAAACCCTAAATAATATAAGAAAGACATAAATACCATTTAACAATTCATATTGTTTTGGATTCATGGTTTGTATTTGGTAACTTTACTGTTTAGGAATGTCTCACTATACTTGATGATCAAGGTTAATGAAAGTATACATTTACTTTCAAGTTTAGTATTTTGCAGCAAGAAAAGTGATGGAATGTTCTCAGGAACTTATATCATGTTTATCGAATTAAGTCAACTTCATGTGAATAACGTGAATGTTCAAAAATATTTAACCATTATGACGTGAATGTTTACAAACATGAATGCATATAAAGTGTGAATTCATTATTGTTTGAATTCAATTTTGTTCGGGATACAATTTTGTTCAAAAATCTTTTCAAAGTATATAAAGTGTGAATTCAATATTATTATTTTTTTTAAAATTTGATCAATTAACAATGCATTAATTAACTATATGAATGGTCATTCCACAATGTTCCACATGAATATTTGTGAATCATCAAAAACTAAACTAAAAGTACATATACATATCAAGTTTTCTTGTTTCCTGAGATATATTGTTTACTTAGGGGGATACACATCTTATATTGTTGGCTGATTTTCCTTCCTGATCTTATACCCCGAAGCTGTCCAACTATTGATTGGATCATTTAGAAGGGCGTGTACGATTATTTTGCGGAGTTCTCTTATCTCTGCCACGGTCAATTGTTTTGCGATGGGCTTATTCTTAACATATTGTTTCACGATGTACATTATGTAAACCCCACACTCTATCCTTAAATGGATAGAGCATGATAACCAAATTGCATAAGTGGTTGGCTAAGTAATATTACAGATCTTTATGTGAGTTGGGAGGAAAAAAAATTAATTACGTACGACCCTCTCTATTAAGGATAATTGGGACATGGTTTGGTATGTGCTTCGCCCCAGCCTTGGAATATATTTACGTTGATATGTTGTTCAACAAACACTATCTGTTTAGTGAGTAAGTTTAGACACATATAAATAGGCAACTGATCAAGTTCTACAAGTTATATTATTTGAAGAGTACCACTATTTGCGCATCCTTGTAGTAATAATCTAATATTGGGTCTCTTGGCCGAATCGAGTTGTATATTGTTCAATTCTTTTCAAAATATCGAGAACCAACAAAGACCAGTGGTTCGGATAGGCACGATAACCATCAGTATTTATTAAAAAAATAATGTACCTATAGTTGCTTGTAAAGGCATTTTTCATTGTGATGTAGATGTCTTCCAAAAGGTTCTGGTGGTTCTACTTAATAACTGTTTGTCACAGATAGAGATAGATATGAGTTTTTTAAAAACAAAAATGATTTGATCGCAAAGATTTGACTTACCCATATTTGCACTAATTGCAAACCTTGACTGATTTAATAGCGCCACTGATATTGTGCTCCAGAAATCATTGATTGATTGCATTTTATTTTCTAAGCTGCCCGAAATCATCAATTACCTGGAGATGAATGTGAACATTCATAGTCAACAGTAAAATACTACTGTGTTGATCTCGAGATTTTGATGAAAAATTAAAGGTTCATGTTTTTGGTAGAACTAATGTGTTTGTAGTGTTTCAAAAAAAAGAGTTTCAATTATTGATTGAATCGTGAAAAAATTATCAAGGGTGCAAAGATGAATAATGAATAAATGAAAAATATTGAAGATCCTGAAGAAATTAGGTGAAAACAACTCAAATACTCTTATACTCTTAATACAACCTGAATCAGGATCACACATGACACTATTAATAAATTATATTTTTATGTGTTTAATTTGATGAAATTTAGGATCCTAATTAGAGTTTAAATATTTGCTTCTATGTGAAATTGAAAAATAAAAATTTACCTAAATGAGAATAATGTTTAAAATTGAATTTTAGAGCCAATTTAGTTAACCGAGAAAAGTAATCGGTTAACGGGTTTAAACAGTAAGTTATGGAGCAGAAATAAGTGAAAAAATGACCAACCAGCATCAATCGGTTAACTGATCCAAGGAGGATTGGTCAATTAATTGAAAGAGTGAGGTTTCAGAGAAAATATGGAGCATTCTGCATCAATCGATCAACTGACTATAAAGGAATCAGTTAACTGATGGGCGTAGGGGAATGGCAGTGAAAAGTCTATGAAATAATCAATCAACCGATTGCGGGATAATCGGTCAACCGACTGTGGCTTAGTTTGGGTGGGAAAATATCTTGAACCAATTGGTTAACTGATCGGAGAGTAATTGGTCAACCCACTGGCGTTCGGTTTTGGCCTGGCTTACACTTTAAATCAATCGGTCAACCGATTGGCCAGGGTTCGATCAACCGACTATTTTAATTGAGATTTTAAGGATTTTGGTAAAAAATTAGCAGTTACTAACTATTTTTTACAATTCCAATGGAGTATTTTGGGGGATTTGATATTTCTAAAGATACGACATATATATTTTGACATCTCTATTGATTTGGTTCATATAATTAAAGATTCTCATAATTTTAACAACTAAATACTTCCTATCTTTATGATTGATATTCTAGAAATATTTCATGGACTTAATTGAGAAATTTAAAAGTTATTTTTAAATGACATACACTAGAATTGAATGAATATGATATATAGGGTCTATAGGTGCCTTTTAGAGACATATCTTTTGAAAACTAGCTGTTGGAATGCTTAACCTAAATTCTTATATATAGACCTACGAAAATTAGATAAAAAAAAATATCAAGAACTATCTGTTCTTAAGCTATTTTAAGAGTTATCATTCTATTGAGATTATTCGAGAGAAATTTTGTGATTAAAGTTCTTGAGCTAAAGCGTTGTTGAATTGGCGTCATCGATATGTGCTATCTTGCGATCTTGTTTTCATTCTTTGGTGTTTTCCTGATGAGATCTTTCTAAGATATTCTTCTTAATTTAGATTTCATATTATTGTTGATTGCTTAGATTTAAAGATTGTTGAAAAATCGTTTTCAAATTTAAGAGCATAAAAATCTTTTTAAAACAATTTTGTGTTATTATCTGATTACGTGCTATATTTTAAGCTACCCACGCTTATTCATAATCATATATTAATTTGTCTCACTTTAATTCTATCACTTAGTAAATTTCGGTACATTAATTGAGTATAACTGTTTTGAAGTGGGAGAAGCTCCAAGTGGGAGAAACTCATAATTTTTTTTGTATTTGCGAGTTTGAACAGATTAGACACTATTAGGTCCATATCGCTTATATCCATGAGCATCAAAGAACTACCTCTAAAGTGTGTCAAATTCCATGGAATCCTCACCGACATTCTAGAAAAGTGGTAAGTGCTTCCGCTTCACTCCAAAAACCTGTGACAACCTAGTCTTTGACGGAGACAGTGGGAGATGAGAAATCTCTCCTGGCAAAGGAAGTCCAAGCAACAAGAATACCTCCTATAGACACGAAGTCAGCTCAGTCACCCCAAAATAGAAGCACGAAGATACTAGTACCCAGAGGCATACCAAACTCTTAACGAATAGACCATCTACAGTCACCTAGTGATGCTTTGTGATATACCCAAACGTGGACAGTAGAAGTGCCAACTTGGCTAAGGTCAACGACTCTAACCAGTCAAACAGAGGAAAACAGCTCGACTGATAAAATGAGAACCTAAGACGAATATCTCTGGAGGAACCGCCCTGGAGAAAGTTCACTCAAAGAAAATATTATCCACACATGTGCCAAAAAGTGAGGTATGTCAAGTATATTTTAAATCCTCTTAAAAAAATTGCATAATTAATTCAAAAATGGTCCTACCTATCTAAACTAAGTTGTAAGGTTGCTAGGTCTCCCTACCTCTAGGGAAGAGACAATATGATTGGACGATCGGCTCTTTTTAGAAAGACGAGCCGATCGTTTCCCTTTCTACCGAGAAGAGAAGCGTCATCCAAAGAAATATCCTGATATGATAAAGAAAGTTCATGCATAAAATACTTTTATCATAGTTAGGTTTATTTATGTTTTAGGAAAGACGTTAGCATAAGATGTTTAAAGAAATACATGCTAATAATCTAATAAGTGAAAAAAGCCTTTCGATCAGATAAGTATCTACACTACCAATATTTCACCACTAATAATGAATATAAAGAACTAAAATAATACATATACATCCCATGCATAAGAATAATAATAAAGATGAGAAGTAGACATCAAGAAAAAAAAATACATGTACATCCATCCTGACACATATACAAATATATCCACCATAATATATATCCAAAAAAATGATACATCCACTATAATACATATCCAAAATTATACATGTAGAACTATATCTACTGCAATACATATCCAAAAAAATATAAATGTACAACCAAAGAAAAAGAAAATGTCTGCGCCTATCGAGGGTCTGACATGGGTTAGTCCATACCTCCTCCTAAAGCCCCAATCGATGGGGCTGGCGTAGCCAAAGGGATAAAAGCCTCTAAGTTATCCATAAACTCTTTCATGCCAGAATTATCTATGTGAGCTTTAGGTGGTGGAATCGGAGTCTGGTGATCTGATAATAATGCGTAAAGTCTAATGAATGATTGGGAGATAAGTGTAATTATTGGGTTTAATATGAATTATTTTATAATTGTGGGGTGTTAGTGTAATTTTCTGTAGGAAACTTGCAAACTAAGCCACACGTTTATGGTTAACAATTAAAGGAAAAAAAGGGAAAAATGATGGCCACAATTTATCTCATATATATATAGGTATGGGAAAGAAAAAAAATGATGCAACGATAGGAAATAAGAAGAAAAAAGAGAAGAAGAAAAATGAAAAATAAAAATAAAATAGTTTTGTTTGCGGATTATTATCAATTTCGAATTTCAGGTAGAATTTCTAACTCTTTTAATATCTATATTTAATCTCTCTCTCTCTCTCTTTATTATGTGATTCATGCTAAAATTGTTGTTAAATTTTAATTGCTAATTTTCATGAAATATTTAGGATTATTATGTGGTAACTATGTAGAAAATATGTTGATGTGTTTATTTGTGGATTGATTAAATGTACGAATTAGAGGGGCAAAATTTTTTACTGAGCTTTAGCAACCCTATAGCTTTTATTGCAGGGCCGATGAAAATGGTGTTTCGCATGAAAGTTTATTTGAATTTTTACTTAATCCGTAATAATTGTATTTATTATTACAATTATTGAATTAGTGAATTTGGAAAGGCCCCATTAGCATTTGGTTACACGAAATTGAAGTTTTGGAACTGGAATTTCCAATTACCAAGGTAGAAACATATTTTTGTTCCCATAATTCTAAATGGCATAACATTTTTTAAATGTTGTAGCCATTGCATTCATAACTCTCACAGAGCATATGGGGTTGCATTATATTTTTATCTGAGTTTTGGTTGCATTGTCATTGTATTTATTAATTCAGTTATGTTCTCAAAATTTAAGTATTTTATTGGTTATTCAGTTTTAATAATAATGTTTTTATTTATTATTGGAAAAAGTACAATTTAGACCCTCTAACTATTGGCACATTTCTAAGTGACCCCTCTAAGTTTCAGTGTTTCATTTCAAACCCTTTACGTATCGAAACGACTTTAATTGATCATTCCATTAGAGATTCTGTTAAAACTAACAGAATCTCAGGGGCAAAATGGTCTTTTCACCTTTAATTTTTTTTTAAATCATTTTTAATATAATATATTTATTTTTTTTATTTCTCTCTCTTCCCCCCTCTCTCTCCCTCTTTCTCTCTCCCCGCCACCTCCCTCTCTCTTCTTCCCTCTCCCCACCACCTCTCTCTCCCTCTTTCCCTCTCTCTGCCACCTCTCTTTCCCTCTCCGTCACCCCCGTAACAGGGGGTGGAACTCACCCCCGTAACAGAGGGTGGTTTTACGCCCTGTTACGAGGGTAGTGGGAGGAAGGGAAAGGGTGAAGGAGGTGGTGGAGAAGAGAAAATGAGGGAGAGAGAGGTGGCTGGGGAGAGGGAAGGAAGAAGAGGTAGCGGGGAGAGGGAATGAAGGAGAGGGAGGTGGCAGAGAGAGAGAGAGGGGGGGAAGGGGAGGAAGAGAGAGAAATATCAAAAAAAGAAAAGAAAAATATTAAAAAATGATTAAAAATTAAAAAATATGAAATGACGCATTTACCCCTGAGATTCTGTTAGTTTTAACAGAATCTCTAACGGAAGGACCAATAGTCGTTTCGATACGTAGAGGGTTTGAAATGAAATGCCGAAACTTAGAGGGGCCACTTAGAAATGTGTCAATAGTTAGAGGGTCTAAATTATACTTTTCCTTTTATTATTTACTGTTATAATATTGACTCGATAGTTTGATGAATTGAGTATAATTATCGTCGTAATTTGTAAAATTTCTCAGTTTTTATAAAATGAAATATTGGTCATTCAGTTTTAATGTTAATTCTTCAAAGGAAAAAACCGCATGGCGGCCCTAGGAAATCGGGTCGTTACAAAGTGGTGCCAGAGTAGGTTACGACCACCCTACACTTGAGTTATGATACTCATTACTCATAATAAATAAAGTAATACTTAAAAATAATAATTTTTGTATAACTCATTAATTCAAAAAAAAAATTGATATGGAAAGCGGTATTAGAGCATTAGCAGAAAGTATGATCTCTTTTTCATTTATATTAGCGGCTTGTCGCCCCGTTCCTAATAAAAGTCATAATTGTCAATAAACCTATTCACTTTGTTGACTTGAAGCAAAGTTATATGGATTATTTTGCCCTTTGTTGACTTGTTTATTGAAGTTGCACAACTAAGGAAAGATTTAATGATAATTTGGGGAAATATTAAATGCGATTAGGCTAACTTATTTATATAATTAATTTTACTAGTTAGTTACATTTCGAGTTATTAGTTACATTTCGAATTGCTTTATCTAATTTCTTAATTAACATTCAAAAATATTGGTAGTGGAATGGAACTACATTGTAGTATTGCGATTTCATGGTCTGGTACTCTAAGTTTTAAGAATCGGTTACATTTCAAATTTCTCTATTTAATTTTCAATCTTACAGTCAGAGACTATGGTAATAGAAAATTTGGTGCAGTCACATTTGACTACCACAATTTCTAAAGTAGTTGCATTTGAGTCTTGTCTCGTGATCGCGTACTATAAATCTGGAATATTAATGATGTCATCCAAAATCTAACCGATTGTTGAAAATTAGGTATGAGTAAGTCGATGGAATAGCATTTAATGCTCACATACAAATCTTTGTTGAATTCTGCAATGTTTGTGAATATTATTTTCAGAAGAGGCTAGAATAGTAAGGAAAAAAAAAAAAGGTATTTACTGTCTTCTATGTAAATTATCAAATTATATTATCGTATTAAATTGAAAAAAAAAAGTGTTGATGAAAATGAACAATTTTATGATGTTAAAAGAATCAAGTAAAATTTTAAAGATGGAAAATTATTTTTATTATCTTGTTATGTCATAGTTGTCTTGTCAAGAGGACATATCTTGCGAAATGTTGTTGGTCCTTACAAGAGGACATGTCCTGTAGGACGTTGTGTTGTGATCTTATAGGAGAATAAGTTCTGCAAGTAGTTAATATATGTTATTGTTGTTGACAATGATTATCAGTATGATATGGTAGTTTTTACCACGTGTTGTTGACTATCAATATTGTGGAGTTGAATATGGTATTTATTATTAATATAGTGGAGTTGAATATTGTATTAACGATATAATGTGATGGAGTTGAGTATGGAATTGATTATGATATGTTGTGTTGAGACCTAACAGGAGGGAAAGTCTTGCAGATAATAAAAATATTTTGTTGATTTGACAAGAGTAATTGAATGTGAAATTGATTATGAATATGTTGTTGATCTGACAAGAGGGCAAGTCCTGCTAGTGATAAAAATATGTTGTTGATTTAACAAGAGAAGTTGAATATATGAAATTGATTATGATATATTATATTGAGACCTGTCAAGAGGGTAAGTCCTGCAGATAGTTGATATGATAACTCATAATCATGAGGTAAAACGATCATATGATATTTTATTATATAAAAGTGAGTTAATTTGTCGATTTAAATTATGTTGTTCTATGATATCATGGAATTTTAATAATTCCCAGTGTGGTAATATTTGTTGAAAATGGGTTTTGATAAAAAATATTTGATCCATAAATTATTTTTGTACACCAATAAAATATTTAGATAGATATTGGTCAACTACTAGCGTTAGGTAGGGTCAGAGTATGAGGTGATTGTTGAGATTTTGGGGGGATTTTATATAATAGTTTTATATACATTTCACGTTAATTTTTACTTTGAGCTTAAATGATATTTTAGAAATTCAAGTGGGAGGTTTTATGTAATATTTTTATACATGTTACGTGAGTTTTGAATTTTTGAGACGTATTTATATGTTTGAGACGTATGTATGTGATTGATATGTATTTATGTGGTTCAAGACGTATTTATATATTTGAGACGTATTTAATTTATGTGGTTGACGCTTATTTATGTGTATCGAGACGTACTTATGTGGTTGGGATATATTTATGTGTTTTGAGATGTATTTATATAATTGAAACGTATTTGTGTGCTTTGAGACGTGTTTATGCGATGGAAATTTGATCTATTATTTTGAATTTGCAAAATTATATATTTGTTTATTTTCAGATAATTCATTATTTAAAGTTTGAGTTGTGTTGATATTTTATGAAAAAATTTATGAGATATAAAATTGATATTGTGGATACTTTGATGATTTTTGGACACATGGGATAGTCTATAAGGAAGAAGGGTTATTTGGTAATCATGATTTGGATTATATGTTGATTATGAGATATGACCGTGGACTTGAAAAGTCATGCCAAGTGAAATATGAGGTTGTGGATATGTTGGTACTGAGATAGCCCCAATCTAATGAGACTACCATGATATTTTAAAAGATATATTATTATTATTATTATTATTATTATTATTATTATTATTATTATTATTATTATTATTATTATTAGTTTTATCATAGTGCGCAACGAAGTGTTTAAAAATATAAAATTCTATGACATTTAGTTATTTGTGTTAGAAGTTACCGACCAAAGTGCACCATGTCTATGTGTTGTTGGATATAGAGTGGGTTACCGCATATGCGGAAGTGATAATATATACTATGGATTTTGTTGGTTATAAATTATGGGTGACTTTCGGTTATGGACCCTACATAGAAAACAATTGTTCTAAAGTCGAGTGTGATAAACATGACCAAACAGTGCGATTCTGAATTATTATTGTTTTAAACAAAATTTCAAGGATGAAATTTATTTAAGGGGGTAGATTGTAATACCTCAAAAATTTATATTTTGAAAATATTATTTTATATAAGTTTAATATGTTTTGAGTTTATTTTGTATATTACGAAAACTTATGATATAAATATATATTTGATAATTTTTGGGAAGATAAGTGTAATTATTGGATTTAATATGAATTATTTTATAATTATTGGGTGTTAGTGTAATTTTCTTTAGGAAACTTGCAAACTAAGCCACACGTTTGTGGCTAACAATTAAAGGAAAAAAAAGGGAAAAAATGATGGCCACAATCTATCTAATATATGTGTGTGTGTGTGTGTATATGGGTATAAGGAAGAAAAAAAAAATGATACAGGGACAGAAGATAAGGGAAATAAAAAAGAGAAGAAAAATAAAATAATTTTGTTTGCAGATTATTATCAATTTCTGATTTTAGGTAGAATTTTTAACTCTTTTAATATATGTATTTAATCTTTCTCTCTATTATGTGATTCATGCTAAAATTGTTGTTAAATTTTAATTGTTAATTTTCATGAAATATTTAGAATTATTATGTGGTAATTATGTAGAAAACATGTCAATGTGTTTATTTGTGGATTGATTAAATGTACGTATTAGAAGGGTTGAAAATTCTATTGAGTTTTGACTCACAACCCCCACAGTTTTTATTGCAAGGCCAATGAAAATGGTGTTGCGCATGAAATTTTATTTGAATTTTTATTTAATCTGTAATAATTGTATTTATTATTACAATTATTGAATTAGTGAATTTGGAAAGGCCCCATTAGCATTTGGTTGCACGAAATTGAGGTTTTGGAATTGGAATTTCCATTTCCCAAGGTAGAAACATATTTTTGTTCCCATAATTCCAAATGGTGTAACATTTATTAAATGTTGTAGTCATTGCACTCAAAACTCTCACAGAGCATCGGGGTTGCATTGTATTTTTATCTGAGTTTTGGTTGCATTGTCATTGTATTTATTAATTCATTGTCATTACACAAGCATGAGAAGCTATTCAATTGTCACATTTGACACAAGCACCTTCTTTTATTTATGTCAACATACATAGAAGGTGGCAGTGCACTTTATATACTCTTTATGCACCCTCATTGACCAGCCATGTTCAACATTCAATAATTTGTCATGACAACTTTGCATCCTAATGAGGACATATCACTCCCGTTACACGTAATGAGTCATTCTTCCGTTCAAACATTTGTTCTGAAATCATTATATTGTAAACCATCAAAATAATAGGCATATGCATGTAATTCCTAATCCAATAATTAAATGACTCAGACAAATTTGATGAAATCTCACCATACTTTGTGTCTTGAAAAAATGCTCGCTCGACTGTATCTTTCTTTCGACAACTCTTCCATAAATTTCTCTATACGTCTTTTCCCTTGCGCAATCATTTTATCATATACAATATTATAAATTTAAGGAGTTATTGCATAAGTACAATCAATCAGTTTTCCCCAAAAAACTCCTTTATTCTGGTCTTGTGTCCACTCAACGCAGCTTTAAGGTTCATTTTTAGATGGTGTAAACAACATGCATGATAGCAATGAGGGAAAACATTTTGAATGCCTTGAATAATAACATTGTGCCGATCATAAATAAATGTTATGACACGTTCCGGGGGTAATATGAGAGCTAATTGTGTAAAACCAGAACCAATTATCATCATTTTTAATATCAACAATGCCAAATGCAAGTGGAAGCATACCTAAAAAAAGAGGAAAAAAATAGCAAATCACTTTTTCTTACATATAAAAGAACAAAAAATCACATAAAAGTAAATACAATGGTAGAAAAAACATATATTGTATTTAATTCCAACAAAAAATGTATAAAAGAAAAATATATCAAATTATATCAGTTACATGTCTCTAATATTATGTGTGAATTGTAAATAAAAGTGACATATTGCAAAAAAATGGACTAACTGTAAAATAATATATAATTTAGATTCATGTAATGTTGAATAAAAAGAAACATGTTACTTAAAAAATAAAAAATAAAGTGTCTTGATTACCACCGTCCTACCACAAGTAGCAGGAAGAAAATCCTTTGTGTCTAATCTAAAAAATGTTGCATCTAGGAATAACATGGGCCATATAAACTTAAACCCATGAATACATCCATGGAAAGCAACAAAAAAACATTTTAAAGCAAATTGTGTCACATTCGTAATCCAACAACAGGTAACTGTTCGGATTTGTTCTGTTGCATGCCTCAACATACCATCTCAATTGATCATATGCAGATGTATGATCCCTGAAAAGGTTGTCCCTCCCCTTTCCAACTCCAAGCTAAGCATAATTTTATTTTATCTCAAGACCATATATTTTCTTGAAGTCATATAGAACCTCAATAGGTTGTGTCTCAAGCTTATCCTTCACAGATTCCAACAAACAACTAGCAACAACATTTGAGCTCATCATTTTATTCTTCATAGCTCTATATGCTAGACCACATGTATGTTTATTCACCAACTCACAAACAACTAGCAACAACATTTGAGCTCATCCTCTTATTCTTCGTAACTCTATATGCTGTACCACATGTATGTTCATTCACCAACTGCCTGATGTTAAAAAATCCATTCAAATAATCCACACACCTATGTACAAACCACTTACAATCTTTTGTATCTCTGAATGAACAATATATAGTGATACGAACTTTATCATTTTTCTTATACTTATAACTAAATCCAATTTCAATCGAATACTTATTTAAGACAATTTGAAATTCTTCTACCCCATCTTTAAAACATTGCCCAACAAAACCGATACCTTTTGCCCACTCAGTAGATTGCAAGTACTTTTTCCCATGACTCCAAGAATAAGACAACATATCATTATCTTCATCATTGTAAACACATTAAGTTGATTTACCTAATCCACTACCTACTACATTCCTTGAACCCCTACCCGATGTAGCACTTAATAAACTATATCTGGGATCATACCATTGTCCTTATCACAACTTCTACAAAATCAACCCTAAATGATCTAATCAACACAATCATACCATCCTAGTCATGTTGATCACATAACATACAATTTGTATTAATAGGGAGTGAATAATGCACATCAAATGCAATTGATGACAAACAATTCCATAGAGAGACAATCTTTTCTACGAAACCAACAAACCTCCTATCGCTATCAATTTTCACAATTCCACTGTAATCTTCATATTTTCACATAGCAATCACCAAGCTTGACATCTTATATGTAAATGCAGAAACTGCTACAAGAAAAACATAACATAACTCAAAGGAAAAACAGATCACTAAGTATAAACACATTTACTTCTAAAAAACAAAAATAGAACACAAAGACTTAATCATCAAATATATATATATATATATATATATATATATATATATATATATATATATAAATAAAAAAAAAGAAAAAGAAAAAGAAAAAAAAACCTAAAAACATAAAAAATAAAGTTTGAGGTTTTAAAAACCTGAAAGTTAGCTAAATATGCAATAAAAATTAACAAGTAGAATGTAACTAAAAACTTCTACTACTAGTGCTAGAATGTAACAAATCTTTTACTATAACAAAACAAACAAATCAATAAATAAATAAATGACTCAAAAAAATTCTCTATATGTAAAAAAACACACAACAAAAACAATATAAAATCATCTTGATGAAAAATCAAATGAACAATTACAAAAATGCAACTCAAACCTCCAAGACATTCAAAGAAACCCTACAAAAAAAAAAATAAAAAAAATCACCCATCATATCATTCTCTAAAAAAAAAAAAGGCCAAATTTTATTGCACTTATCCAACACTCTTATCACAATACAAAAAGATCACCTTCTCTAAACAAAAAACTAAATAATAGATAAAAATTCAACCAATCCTTTACAAAGAACACAATAATATTTTTTGAAAATGTAATAAAATTGCATCGTAAGCATTAGCACAATTAGTCATCAATGCACTGAAACATAGATCAGAAACGATAGATAGTACATACAATATTGATTCACTAAAAAACGTCATCCTCATGTGGCAAGAACTCCAAAACCCTAGTTTGACGATACAAAAATTGACTAATAACACAACAGAACTCTCAAACTCACACTATATATAGAGCAAAATTCAAAAAATAAATTAACAATTTGAAAGGAATGACTCACCAAACTCTATTTACGTTCCAGTACGTGAGCACCCGCGGGACTAAATCGAAATCAAAATTATTTTAAGGGACTAATTTTAAACTTATATTTTAAATGGGTCAAATAAGGGATTAAACCTTTATTAATTGGATAATCGGATTTGAGTTGTGAACGAATCAACAAGGATGAGGTTCAATTGGAATTCGGATCAAAATCAGATACGTATGCCTATTCTTCGCCTATGCGTGATTGTGGAAAACTGATCCGATAAATCCGAGCCTAGCCTCCACCGCCTCGCTGGGCTCTGTTAGCCTTGCATCCTTAGAGTTCGGGCGACGATTCGTAAGAGAGTGCTTCAGAGCTGTGTTTGGTGTTCGGTAGGAATGGACAGGGCACAGGACGCGCCCTCTGAATCGGCCGGTCTCATAATTCCCCGAACAAATCCCAACATTGCCAACAACAACCCACTTTCTTCTTCGTCTGCATCATCTTCACCGCTGCGACCTAGATGGCCGACCGTCGATGGACCACTGGGTCTATCGGAGCAAGACTCGATAGAGTACGCCCGAAGGTTCTTCAAGTTCGGCTTCTTCCTACTTCCTTGGCTTTGGGCTGTCAATTGCTTTTACTTCTGGCCCGTCCTTCGCCACTCTCGATCCTTCCCCCAACTTCGTCTCTGTAAGCTCTCTGTCCCTGTGTGTGTGTTTGTGTGTTTACTGTGCGCCGGTGCGTGTGTTGGATAAAATCTTCGAAATTTCGTGAACTTGGGGACCATTTGAGATCTGGGGATTTGGTGATTTACATGAGTTTTTTTACAGTTTTCGGATCAATTCTGTATATGTTGATGTGATAGAGGACGTTGAGTCTCATTATATCAAATCATTCGAAATTTCCGTTTTCAATAGAATAAGCCTCAATATATAGGCATGCATTTTTCGTTGAATTGAGTACGATTATAAAGCCACACATCCGACTAATTGGGGCTTAGCTTTCTCCTAAAGAAATGGAATTAAAAACTAAAACATAAAGTATATTAAATAACCAAATTAAAACAATTGGAAAAATAGAAATAGCCTACATCTTCTGCATCCGCCTCACATAGGTTCAAAGTGGTGGCTTCAGTTGATCCCCACCAATTCTCCAAGGCTAAGAACAAATGTCTCGGGAGTTTTAATGCTCCAAAAGATTCATTGCAAAATCGGCATAACTCATCATCCATAAGCCAAGTAGCATGTGATGGTGGTTGACCTTTCATGTGAAGAGGCAATAATCTCGTCCTATAAGGTTTACACAATGTGATCATCGATATGTTTTGAAATGGGGGGCAGCTTTGATGTTGATGCAAACAAGCTAACGACTTTCTCGGAAGAAACACTTGTTGACACAATGCGAGGCCCGAATGTGCCTTGATAAGTGAACAAGTCTTCCATATTGAAAACATGACTAATACACATATCATATGGCAAATCAAGTACAAAAGCATTAGGTCTAAGTTGACAAAGAATATGATGTGGTCTAATAGCTAGTTTCTTGAAAATATGTTTTGGGTATCTTGTAGGACGAACAAGAACACCACATACTTATCCTCATTAAATTTTACAATCCTATGTTGAAGATCACAACATGCTTATAATTTTCATTACTTAAAGCTATCTCTCACCTAACATCAACATTAAGATTACGAATGTGTTGGACAAATGATTCGATGGTCTTAGAGGGGAGAGAATTGAGGGGTAAAGGAATCAGGTCACTTGGTTGGCACGGGGAAAAACCATAAACAACATTAAAAGGGCTTTTTCCAATAATACAGAGGATTGGTTGAATTATTAGACAACAATAAGTCTCAATTACCAAACTCATTCCTACTAGACAACGAGACAAATTGATGATGCCCGAATCTGGATTATTAGAGATAGTCCTTGAGATTTGGATGACGATCTTCCTTAGTTCTGGGGTCCTTGTAAAACAATGCACAAGCGGGTGGGTTTGTGGGCGTTGCACATCTGGCGTGAGTGTTCTCAATGAATGTTGGCAGAGTTATGGCTAAGAAAAGTGTGTCCCTGGCTAGATACCCTCGCGTAGTATTTATAAGAGATAGAAGAAATCTTCTATAAATCACGGTTAATCCCCATTAGTGCTGCGGATTTGGTAGAATATGGAGTAATGGGCTGTTACTGTTCGTTCCATATTTAAAGAATTATTGTAACGCTCTCAGAGTAGTGTGGTCGGATGTTGAGCATGTCTCAGAAATTACGACCTTGCTCGTTATGGCTCAATAGAGCTCCTCAGTTCATTGTTCCGTGCCAAGGTGGCTTGTTTATGATCCTTGGCTTGGGCGTAGTCGGGCTGAGTGTTGGGATTTTTATCATTTGAAGAAAATGACTAGAATGAGTGTAAACTTTTGATTTTTTCTTCATTAGATAAATTCGATTACACCGATTATAATCATATATAAATGTGACATTATAACGATATTTGGAAATAACTATAACAAGAGAGGGTCCCCAAATATCAGAGTGATTGAGATCAAAGACACTGGTTGCACGGTGCATGCGAGGGATGTATGAAGTTGGAGTCTGTTTGGACAATTCACAAACCCCACTTTCAAATTAAAAATTTTTGCAAGCTTTATTAATAGAAGGAAACAATCAACGTAAATACATAAAATTTGCATGTCTCAGACGGACATGCCTCGAATTTAAATTTCTAAAAGAACTGATAGAAGGGTAAAAAATAGGTAAGACAAAGGCTTGCATACTAGAAGGAGGCACTTTGGGAGGTGCAGGGCCCTCGAAGTGGTAGAGTCCATTGTACTTATATCCCCTACCAAAAATCTTTTTCGAAGTCAGGTCTTGTAAGAAACAACGGTTGGGCCATAGTTGTTAAAGGTTCTAGGCGCACTGAGGCGCACAAGGGGTCCCAGAGCCTAGGCGCAAGCCTAAGCGAAGACAGACGCAAGGCATCAAAAAAAGATATATAATAATAATAATAATAATAATAATAATAATAATAATAATAATAATTTATAGCATTAATATATTGCAAATTTAGAATAAAAAAAATAAACTATGAACTATATGTCAATTATAAAAAATAAAAAACACTTTCAAGTCGCATGTGAGCTAATAAATAAGAAGAATTAACTAATAAATTTTTTAAATAAATTCAGTCAATCTAGAATCTAAGCATTCCATTGCAAAACCCAAAATAAAAGTTTTTAAACATCCACAAACAAGGAGCAATAATGATAAATCAACAATCAAATATCGTTGTCTTCATCTATCAAAGCAAAGTCATCTACATCTTCATTGTTGGAAGCTTGATCCTCCCATTCACACTCTTCCTCTTCAGTCTATTCCAAATTTGCTTCTTCTTCATCTAAAAGGTTTATTTGTGTAGAAGAAGAGCTTGCTACTTGCTTATTTCTAGCATTCACCCTTGAAACCGAACTCGGTCTCGATCTAGAATTATATCGGCTTTCTCCTACTCCAGCAGCAGTAGCTACATTTCCCCATGTCAAACCACCTTCCTCGCACATACTCATCATCGACCTCACCATCGGAAGCTCCATCAACTCGATCAACTAACCACTCATTGTTGTCATCGATATCAGTCAACGAGATTGGATAAATGGTGTCACGTAATTGATATCTGACGAATCAATGCTCTATTGTACTTCACAAACACCAGATCATTCAATCATGTTTGAGCTAACCTATTCCTCTTGTTGTGAAGTTGCAACAATTAATTTGCAATAAGATTAAAAAACTATTATTTATGTGGATTATATTTGTTTAACATAATAAAAGAGCTTACATGTTCGAAAAAACTCCAATTCCTTTCACAACCGGATGCACTGCATGTAAGACTAAGGACTTTTATTGCAAAAGCTTGCAAGTTAGGTGTTGAGCCACTGTATGATCTCCACCATTCGGCTGTAAAATAAAGCTAATTAAGAACCATTAAATTAAAAAGAGAGCAATACGATAATTAAAAAAACGAAAAAGTTACCCTGGGCTTTTTTGCTCCTTTGTCTGATAGTAATAGGCATCCCAAAAAGCCCTTCGGTTTTCTTATACTTCTCCAATTCCTCCGAAATTTTATCTTGTGTATCAAGATTTGGAATCAACCTTTGCATACAACTATAGAAGCCTCTCATCACTTCCTCGTTTTGCTTAATATTGGGGTTCGCATAAAAGTATTCCGGATTGAAAAAGTAACTGGTTGTATGCAAAGGACGATGAAGTTGAATATTCCACCGATTATTGATAATTTGATAAATTTCTCTGTACTTCTCTTCGTTCTCTTTGAATGCTTTAGCAATGGCTTCTTTAGCTCTATCAATAGCCTCATAAATATAACCCATTAGGGTTTTTTTCTCCTCATCAACCAAACGAAGCACTCGAACAAGAGGGCTTGACACCTTAAAGCCAAAAATGACATTGTTCCAAAAAGATGGCATTAATACAATGTATTTCGCCTTTTTACTTTGTTGCTCTTTTGCCCATTTGCTAGTGGTCCATTCCTCCGAAATGAACATCTTCCTCAAATTATTCTTCTGTTGATAAGTCTGGACAACGTGATAAAAGCGGTAACAAATCGAGTTTTTGCCGGCCTTAGCAACTTTTTTTGATGAGTAAATTTTCTCATCATATTAACTATTCCCGACCGGTTATAAATGTAGCCATTTAGGAACACAACTTTCCCAAATGTCTTATTCATGTTTGGTAGCTTGAAGATGTCCTCTAAAATCAATTCTAAACAATGGGCGGCACACGGTGTCCAATACAAATGTTCATATTTCGTCTCCAACAACCTCCCTAAGAAGAATGAAAAAAATAATAATAAATTCAAACAATATATATTATAAATGATAATTAAAACATAATTATTAGAAATTAGTATTTAAACTTACTGGCCATGACATTAGAAGATGCACTATTCGTAATAACTTGCACCACATTGGATTCTCCAATTTTCTTCATAAATTTGCTAAGTAGCTCAAACATTTTCTCTCCCGTCTTCGCATAAGAGGAACATTAACTGATTCAATAAATACACTTCCCCGAGGATTATTGACCAAAAAATTTATTAGAGTCCTCTCACGCTTGTCTTTCCATCCATCCGCCATAATCGAGCAACCATTACGTTCACGCTCCTCTTTGTGCTTTTCAAGCACTTCATTTGTGTGCTGAACTTCCTTCTTTAATAGAGAAACTCTAACCTCGTGGTATGATGAAGCTTTCATACCTGGACCATATTGTCCAATGCCCTCAATCATCGCTTGAAAACTATCAAATTAAATCCCCACATCATACATCCATCTCGCGATGAGTGTACATGCTCGGGACCTTAACTCTTTCTTCACCGGATCATTATCATCAAATTTTGTTTGTTTTCCTTTCCCCTTTTGATTTTTTACAACGGTTTCTGGATCGGGAGTGAAATACAAATCCAAAGGCCTTTGTTGCTTTGGCCTTTTCGGAACAAATGTATGCGAACCTTTGCTTGAAGGTGTTTGTCTTTTCAAGGACGTGACATCTTGAGCATCATCCTCATCCTCACTTCCGGCTCTGAAGTCATCAAAATCCAGCACTAAATTAATTTGTTCTCTCTCTTTCTTCTTGTTGGACATGTATTCTGCAATTTCGTCTTTCACATGAGATGGACATTTCTTGCGAACGGTAATATTTCTATATCCGCCGACAATGTGTTGTTTAGCCCGAAAAATACCGCCTTTCGTCACTTTGTAACAAAAATTGCATGTGACTGAATTTTCGTCTTGCGGATTTGCCAAATGTACATATTTCCACGCGGGGTCTTTTGATCCTGAACTAGCCATTTAATTTGAATCCTAATAAACAATCCTAATGAAATTAAATTCTATTAAATTAACAACTAAACAAATAACACAACTAAATAATAACAAAAATAGAAACATGAACAGAAACAGCAAAAAACAGAACAGAAACAGAAACGTGAACAGAAACATAAAAGAAACAGAAACAGAAAAAAAAAAAAAGAACAGAAACAGAACAGAAACCAAAAACGAAAAAAAAGAACAGAAACAGAAACGTGATCAGAAATGCGAACCGAAACAGAACAGAAACTTAAGGCAAGAAGAAGAAAACAGAGCATACTAGGGAAGCCCTTTTGGCATGCGATTGGACTATTGGAGAAGATTCGAAGGTGGAAACATAACAGAAACAGAAACGTGAACAGAAATATAAAAGAAACAGAACAGAAACAGAAAAAAAGAACAGAAACAGAAACGAAGGCAAGAAGAAGAAAACAGAGCATACAATAAAAGTACTATATATATATATATATATATATATATATATATTTTCCAACCACTTCATTCCATCTTAATACGTCAGTCGAGATTTTATTTACTACATATTGTGATTTATATTTTTTCTTTGTTATATTTTTCACACATTAAGGGCTGAAAATGCCCTGTAATTCTACTTCCTATTTAATTTTATTCCATGTGATTTCCTCATCATCTCCTTGACTGCCTTTTTGAATAGATATGCACCATTTGGCTTCAACAGATATGCTTTTTTTGGCAGATGTTGTTGGATCGGCAATAGGTTTCCTGGTGTTTACTGCATTTCTCTCTTCATGGGCTCTCACTTTTGGCATTGGAGGTGAGAAGCTGTTTGGCCCAATCTGGGACAAACTTGTTATGTACAATGTTGCTGAAAGATACGGGTTAACAGGTTGGATTTAGTCTTTAGCCTTCCCTCTTTGCTTGTGTCTCGTACTCCACATCTTCCAATTGATGCCTGTATATTTTTTCGTCCATAACAACACCCCCCCCCCCCCCCCCCGGGACCGCCCCTTGAAAAAAGAAAAAGGAAAATTAAAATGCTCTAAGTTACTCTTGTTAATGACTCTTTTGATTGATTTTCCTGAATTGATAAAGTTGAATTCATTTTGTATTGTACTCTTTTTGTGTGCCTTGTTTCAGTTGGTTGGGATTCTCAAATATGATGCGTTCAATAGTTTGTTCTGATTGATTTTAGAATTGGCGAGTTTTGTCTGGAAGTACCAAACCGGAAGAAAAATGATATTGCAGTGTGTTTGTGTCAGGTATTTGAAGGAGAAAGATTTTGTTTTAGAAAAAGATATGACTTCATTTTAAAGTCTCAAGGAAATATCACCCAAACGCACTCTTGACAAATTCACTGCGTACACGGAGCAAAATTTTCATTTACAATATGTTGCTATTAGATGTAAAATTTGAAAGTGTCTTGTCAAAAGTTTCTAACTTTTTTAGGACTCAATGCTATCGGTTAGATTGCTAAGAAACAGAAGAATGTGCATTTCTTTAGAAGTAAACGCCAACTTGGAGGCATATGCTCTTATGAAATCTTCATATTCGTTCATATTAACAATGTGTTACCTCCGGAAAATTCAAAATGAGTTAATTTGGTATGTTTTCAAATTGCAGTGGGTTATCAAACCACTAAAGGGTCTACTTCAGAAAAGAAAATGGAAAAGTGTTTAGAATAATTTGAGCGGACGAATATTGGGAGAGAATATGAACAATTGTAGGAACGTGTAAAGTCGTAGATGTACGGAGTTGCCTATATATGAGCAACTATTAGAGTTTTAATCTAGTGGGTCAAGTCCTATATATATATATATGTAGGGTATTTACCATTTACCTCTTCTGTAATTTACTAAATACCAGAAAATTCGTTATCATTTTTGGTAAAAAAACACTTAGTTTCCCCACAGGTGAAAAATTATTGAAATTTTTATTGTAATGATAACTTTACCCTTAAGTATTTAAAATTAATTAAAAATTAAAACACATAAATAACCCTTCAAGTTTGTTTTTTTTTTAAAATTTTTTTTTTCCTCCTTTACTTTTTTAACGAACATTCTTATTTAAAAAAAATAAAAATATTAGACCCTTTTTTTTTTTTTTTTTTAACAAAATAAAAAATAAAAAAAACTATTTTCACAATCCCCCTAGGTTTTTCACATAGATCGACGCCAGATCTGTTCGCCAGAGCACAAATCCAGGCCGCTGTGCTCCGACACAGTAGATTTATGCGTCAGAGCACACATCCAGGCATCGGATCTATGCGCTCTGTGCTTCGGCGCTTTGATTGGTGCCGATTTATGCTCCACCGCACAGATCGATTGTGCACCGGAGCATAGATCTGGCCTAGATTTGTGCTCTGGCTCATAGATCCGGCGTCAATCTATGCGCCAAAGTAGAGAGAGAAAGGGAGGGAGAGGGGGGGGGGGGGGGGGAGAGAAGAAGAAGGTTGGCGGTAGCAACGATCCAAGCTTTTTTGGCAGATTTATTTTCTTTTTTTCTCTTCTGATTAGAAGTTGAAATTGCGAAACAATTAAAAATCTTGAACTTGGAATTTTGATTGTTGAATGGTGAAAATTTCGGGGTTGAGATGAAGAAATAGAGATGGAGGAAATCGAGCAGTGGTTAGAAATGGTACATAAAATAGAGTAGCGAAAGGACAAAGAAGGAGAAGAGGATTCGGGTGGAGGCGGCAGGAGGTAAATGTAATTGTTTAAAAAATCAGGGATAAAAAATATATTTTAAAAATAGGGGTACTAGTGAATTTTTATAAAATGAACTGTTTGATCACAACTCACGAAACAAATGAACAATATAAATAAAAAGAAAATTAAAACAAAAGAATTGTCTAGATTAATATTCAACTACTTAGTCTCAATATCAACCAATTCAACACCGTCCCCGGCAACGGCGCCAAAAACTTGTACGGCGAGGCGTTTGTTGCATGCTCTCGCGTATTGACTACTCGCAAGTGTACGAGGTCTAGTTTTAATATAGTGGATCGTTTAAGATCGGATATCGTTCCCACAAGGAGGAGTTGAATAAGTTGAATACCGCAATTGGCATAGTCTCCTATTATCCAGACTGTTAAAGAAATAATTTAAAATTAAACTAATTGAAACTACAAACCAAGATGGATTCATCATCATTTACAATAAAACATTAAATTATGAAGAGAGAAACAAAGAGAGAAAGATCAAATCGTAAAGTGGAGTAATCCACTGTCGCCAAAGACCGATCCACCAATATTTTCTCTTCTCCGGATGATGAATGTCCTCTTCAAGAATGGGCAAGAATCAAGCTCCTAAGGTTAGGGACGTTCCATGCTCCCAAGAGTTCTTAAGGGAAGTGGGAGAATAGGTATTAATAGGAACAAAGTTTCAAAATATCTCAAAATATCTATTTGCTGTGCAGAGGTCACCGCCTAGGCGGAGGTTAAGTCGGTTAAGGTTCTGCCATTTTACCGCCTAGGCGATGGAATCTCTACTTAGGCCATGGGACTGCTCCAAAGTTTATGCCTCTTCTCCGCCTAGGCGGTGGAATTTTCGCCTAGGCCGAGGGACTGCTCCAAACATTTTGCATCTTCTCCGCCTAGGCGGTAGAATTTCCGGCTAGGCCAAGGGACTGCTCACATTTTAAGCATCCTCTGCATTCTCACAGCCTCGGCGGTGGATTCCTCGCCGCGGAAGTGGCTCTTCTAATCTTGAAACCTTGTTTCTTTATCATTTCTTCACAGTTTTCTCACCGTTTTCGCTCGTTTGTCTCTTGTTTGCGTCCCTACACCTGAATTACATAAAAACAAGCTAAAAAGCAATTAAATATAACTAAAACACTCGAAAACTACCAAATCCGATTTAGAAGTAGATAGGTATTTTACACCTATCACCATCCTTACTTGGGAAAAGAATACTTAGAGTGATTGTGAGGTTTGATTCTTAGCCTAAGGTATAAAAGAATTAGGTTTGATCCTTAGCCTGTGAAAGGATTAAGTTAATCTTTAACCTGGGAAAAAGATAAGGTTATTCCTAAGCCTGTGAAAAAGGATTGTAAAGGTTATTCTTGAGCTTGAAAAAATGAAATTTGTAAAGGTTGATTCTGAGCCTGTGAAAAGAATCACTGTGTAAAGTTTTGGTTCCTATCTGTTTAAAGGAATCTTAGTGATTAGTGGGAGCGAATCTCCATGGGGTTCGGAGAACTAGATTAACCAAGAGTATCTTGGTGAATCAGGATATATCGTGGTGTGCTGTTTTATTTACTTTACTTAAATATTATTGTTTGGTGTGCATCTAGTTGATAATATATATCCGCTGCTATAAAGAGAATAATTAATTTAGTATTAAATTAATTATTTAAATTTTTGAAGTATTATTAGTTGGATTAAATTTTATCATTACCCAATTCACCTCCCCTCTTAGGTAGCTCATTGGGCCAACAAAGGTCATCCTCAGAACTCTGTCCCTCTGCTTGATGATTTTCTTGCTCGGCTCAGACCTGTACTTCTTAGGTCTCTCTTTCTCTGTACAGAAAGCAAAAGGAAAGGAAATTAGCCCAAGTATTGGGAAAAGTTTGAGAACCCAAAATCCCTCCAAGGGGCCATAATCTTATTGACTTTTCCCTACTCCATCCGAACGGGATACTTCCCTTTGTCGTCCTAGTCGAATTGCCAATCTCTTCCTCCGAGATAGAAAAACTAGGGCTTCCAATTGTGGATGGAAGAGTCTAGGTCCTTCAGGAAGGTCGATCTGGACGAGATATAGCACTACCTAGCGCCTCGGGGAACCGACTTGGGGTAGAAAAAATCCTTGAAGAGCTCTATGCTCAGCTCAATCACCTCGACCCGGAAAATAATGTATGCCGCCATGATAGCCCTCATACCGTTTGGATCGATTTGTGACAGACAAACCATACTCCGCACAGATGGCTCGAACCCACCAGTGGATGGGGAATTGAAGACTTGCCTCCAAGTGGTGCTTGTAGACGGTCATGTAACCTGCTGTCGACAAATACGCCCGATCATCGGGCCCGAGAACGATTGTTTGAACCTCTTCCGGGAAGAAGTAGTCACTCCAACACTTGCGGATGGATTCTTCGTTCATAGTCGTTCTGGTATCGCATACCAGGCTCGTGATTGGGACTTTAACATAGAGTTTCTCCAGCCTCGAGTTGTGCACCTCGTTTTCATGAAGGAGCTGGGACAAGGGAACAGCCTGGGAAAACTTGCTCACCGTGATGGTACCAAGAGGAGCCCCGGCACCGGGATCACGAGGCGAGGACACTCCGCCGCTTTCATCGCCTCGGTTCACCACTATCGCGTAGTTGACCAGAGTGGATGGGACCGCACCTCCGGTCTTGTGGATCCTGGCCATAACCAACGACGAAGCGTCCCCAGAAGTGGAGCGATGCTCAAGCCTAAAGGACTGAGAGCTGGTGGACATCCGCTCTAAAGAATTGGACTCCGAGTCAAAGGTCGAACCTGAGGAAGAAAAGGAAGAAGAAGAGATCGACATTCTTTTTTTTTATTCGATCAAATGAGAAAAAAGGTACCAGTGCCGAGGAGGAGAAAGAGCTCTCAAAATTTGCAAGTGTTAATGAATGTAGGGGACCCATTTTTATAAAAAGGGATGTGCCTATACAAAGTGTTGCCTTGCCCAACGGTCGTCGTTCCCTCGATCCTTGTGCCTAGTGCCACGTGGTATCCATCCGACAGTCGCCCTTTTGGCTTCCCTAGTAAGCCTAGGTGGATGTACGTGCCACCCACGCACCGCATGCAGAGGCGTTGAGTGAAGCACATGCCATCCACGCGCCAAACATTGGCACTGAGCGAAGCTTCCCAAAACACAACTGCCATGAATTTTTTGTCCTGAAAGCTCCGAGTCCCAACCGTTCGTCTCTGCGTTCGGATGCTCAGGACTGGGGGGCAGCTTATAGAGGTAAATTTGGTCATGGAGATTGCATCTGTTAAGAGGCAGATCTGCATATCAAAGTGTCAAGAAATGTCCGAGTTGGCGAGTCCGAGCACTTGTAGCTCGAATTTGCTCAAGTTGGGGAGCCTCCTATGGTTTTTGAAGATACCCTCCAAGCTGGCGAGTCCGAGTCCGCGTACTCGCAGCTCGAATTTGCTCAAGTTGGGAAGCCTCAGGTGGTTTTTGAAGACATCCTCCGAGATGGCGAGTCCGAGCACTCGCAACTCAGATTTGCTCAAGTTGGGAAGCCTCCTATGGTTTTTGAAGACATCATCCGAGTTGGCGAGTATGAGCACTCGCAACTCGAATTTGCTCAAGTTGGGAAGCCTCCTATGGTTTTTGAAGATATCATCCGAGCTGGTGAGTCTGAGCACTCGCAACTCGAACTTACTCAAGTTAGGAAGCCTCAGGTGGTTTTTGAAGACACCCTCCGAGCTGGAGAGTCCGAGCACTCGCAGCTCGGATTTGCTCAAGTTGGGAAGCCTCCTATGGTTTTTGAAGACATCCTCCGAGCTAGAGAGTTCGAGCACTCGCAGCTCAGATTTTTCTGAAGTTGGGAAGCCTCAGGTGGTTTTTGAAGACATCCTCCGAGTTGGCGAGTCCGAGTACTCGTAGCTCGAATTTGCTCAAGTTAGGACGCCTCCTATGGTTTTTGAAGACATATATCGAGTTGACGAGTCTGAGCACTCGCTGCTCGGATTTGCTCAAGTTGGGAAGCCTCAAGTAGTTTTTGAAGATATCCTCCGAACTGGCGAGTCTGAGCACTCGTAGCTCGGATGTGCTCAAGTTGGGAAGCCTCCTATGTTTTTTGAAGATATCCTCCGAGCTGGAGAGTCCGAGCACTCGCAGCTCGAAATTGCTCAAATTGGGAATCCTCATGTGGTTTTCGATGATAACCTTCGAGCTGGCCAGTCTGAGCACTCGCAGCTCGGATGTGCACAAATTGGGAAGCCTCAAAGAATATTTGGACACCCTTCGAACTGGTGAGTCCAAGCACTCGCAGCTCGGATTTGCTCAATATGGGAACCCTCAAGAATATTTCAAGAGACCCTCCGAGCTGACGAGTCCAAACACTCGCAGCTCGGACGTGTTCAATTTGGGAGCCACTAAGAGGATTTGAAGATACCCTCCGAGCTGGCGATTCCGAGCACTCACAACTCTGATCCACAAGAATAAGAGGACATCCCTGACCAAGCCGATTTGATGATCACCATGTCGATCTGACAAACTCAAGATTTCTCAGCTCAGATCACTCAAGATACGAATCCTCGATGAAGATTGGAGTTGTGTGCCGAGCTGACGAGTTCGAGCACTTGCAACTCGGACTTATTCAAAAGACAGCCTTATCGAATTATGAAGAAGTTGTGTCGAGCTAGCGAGTCCGAGCACTCGCAGCTTGGATTTTTCAAAATACAATTCCCTTGTTCCGTCCTGAAGGTCGTCGTACCGAGCTGACAAGTCCGAACACTCTCAGCTCGGATCCTCCATATTTGGGGTCTTTTGAGACCGTTTTTGAAGCCTTCAAAGACGTTTCGATGCCCTCTCCACCTCCTGACCACCTGGAGGGACTAAAAACGAGCCACTGCTCTCCATTTCAAGTGGGCCGGCCCATGGACTTCTACAAATTAGCCCAAAAGCCCAGTCCAGGTGCTTAGAGCCTTAATCCGCAAGCTCATTGGCTGTCAGACGAATTAGGTTAATTAAATCGAACTCGGATCCCTAATTTCGCGGCACTAATTGAGTCCAACGACTATAAATACTTCATGGCATCCATTGCCACAAAGGCACACACTCTCTACTCACCTTAGAGCATTCTTAGTCCTTTTCCCCGGATACTTACTCTCACGCCAGAGGGATTTCACCGGGCACAACCCCGGTGAGTCTATGTGCAGGTGCTCTGAGTGCAGGAGTGGAGTTTAGCTAGGAGATCAGGACAAAGTTCAGAGAGGAATTCATCTCAAAGTCTGAACAGGATCTTAGGTCGGATTGAGGAGCTCGGGTTGAATTGCAGGGACCTCCAAAGCATCAAAAGTTTCAGATTCTCCAATTCTTCACCTCCGTAACACGTGCTGTGTCTTTCCGGACCATACTGTGAGTACTCGACAATTTTCGACACCAACAAAATGAATATCATTTGGAAGTTAAAATAATGATAAATCGAAACTAGATCATCAAAGCAATTATCAAACTACAATTTATTCTCTTTTCACATAAAAATCTACATTTAGAATACAGAATCGTAAATTCACTAATATTTCATCTTATTTTTCTACTTGTGTTCAAATTATTACAACTAAGAAAAAGAATTATAGTTCATAATTACAATTATTTCAATTTTATTCCACATAATGTATTTTTTATTTTTTTTAATGAAATTGAATGGTGACATATCTTATTGATAATATCGTGTTGAATTTAACAAAACCTAAGTTTTGTAATAAGATGTATGCAAATGGATGTCGGTTTTACACAAATGATGATATGTTGCTTTGCAACAAGACAACACCACTTGAATTCAACACACACATATCTTGTGGTAATATTAAAATTATGCATTTCATTTTGAAGGGATTCTAATTGTGTGCCTATATCTTCTTAAAATTGAATGAATTTGATTTTATAACTCGTCTTTGCAATTAATGGACTATCAGCCGGTTGAATATGGTAGCTAAAATCTCGGAGCGGTTTCACATATGCGGAAGGGGCATAATTCGTCGATAGGAGCATAAAGTCCTTGTCTGTAGCACGTTTTCAAGAGTGGGAAAAATGGATTTTGACCTCTTGTTTTCAATGCATCTCCTCCGTATCTCATTTGTAGTCTTCAAAATCAAGCAAAATTTGTCTGAATTACATTCAGATTGGCAATCACAAAATCACATTGCAGCTTTAAAATGACGGCACAAAGACAAAGAGGAGGCATTGTTTCGCAACTGGGGGCAAGGCACCGGGAAAACCCCATCCGCAAAACCAGAAACAAATTCACAATTCCATCTCAAAGATGGATTCAAGCCATAAATGCTAACATTTCTCATGCATATTCCTTCAAATGGTGCGCCCTCAATACCCGCGAGCATACCAGCCTTTGTAGAATTTAAACACACCAAATTACTTACAAAAATGCCCTTAACTTTAGGCACAGCTTTTCGATCCCACCCTTCATCAGGGTGGTCATTGGCACCCTTACTGAACCTTAATGGCACCTTCACTCTCTCCATTCTTACGTTACTTATGGTGATATTTGAAATGTACCCTCCTCTACCTTTGTCTGTTTTGATCCGGACCCCCGCGGCTGAATCTCGGATATGCAGATCCTCTACAAAAACATTTGCAATCCCGCCAGACATCTCGCTACCTATTCCGATTCCGGAACAAGTTGGAGTTGTGCCCGATACTCTTCTTATTGTGATGTTAGAGCTTGGACGAGCCATTGCTATACCATATTGATCCCAACCGCTCTTCACTGCTACAAGATCGTCCCCGCTCTCAATGTAACAATCTTCAATGCACACATTTGTACTTGAATCTGTATGTATAGAATGTTGATTAGGTGCCATTTGGTTAGTCTTTATCAGTTTCAGGTTCTAATTTTTTTCCTGTTCCCCAAAAGCATGGAACACAAACAATAAAACATATAACAAATATATATATAGATGTGTGCGTTTGTGTTATGATCCCAAAACTTTATTGTAAAACATTTAACATAACATGAGCATAATATTTCGTCACTCCTCTATCCCAAATTTATTGTTGCATTTAACTTTGTACAAAATTTTAGAAAGTGTTAGAATATTATTTACTTTACTATATTGGCTTAAAGTGATAATTTTTTTTGAAGTTCAAATTTGTGATTGAGAAGAGTATTATTGTAGGAAGAGTGATAATGTATATTCCGTATGAAAAGAAATATGACAATTAATTTGAGACATCCTAAAAAGACAATTAATTTGGGACAGAGGGAGTGGTTATATTTTATTTTCTTCCAAGTTTTCAAAAATAAAAGCAAAAACAAAACACGCAACTTGTCCAGATGGAAGGAAAGAGTTAACAAATTGACAAAGGGAAGAAAAAAAGTAGCCTACCTGGGTCAATTCCATCCGTATTTGGGGCATTGAGGGGAGCCAAAATTGTCATGTCTTTGATCACAACATTACTGAAACAAAACATTTATATGTAAGACAAGTCAATTTTTTCATCAAGTAAAAACTTTTGGTTTCCCACAAGCTAGTTCGACATTCATTTTATTAGGAAATGATAATCTTTTAACAATACCCTCTAAGAAATGGCTAGTTCAAGATGTTGAGCAACAAAGTTTTATTTTGGAATTACTGAAACAAAACATTTATGTAAGAAAAGTTAATTTTTTTCAAAGGTTAAAATATTTATGTTAATATATTAATATGAGTCTTGACCTCTAGGTTAAACTCTAATCACTGTCCATATATACACATCTTTGTACATCTTTATGTGTTGTACATTTCACACATATGAATAAAATCGTCTCATATTTTTTCTAAATAGTCCGCTTCTCAATTATTCTAACATGGTCTATCAACAACCAATTTTTCCTTGGCCTGTTCTTACTAAAATTCCGCAACCTTTTTTTCCCCAAAAAAACTGTCGTCATTGCCTCCGACACGTTCTATCATTGTTCAACAACTCAACTCAACTCAAAATCCACCACCACCATTAGACTCACCGTGAAACGGCGAGTCCAACGCCATCGGAGAACAGGCCAACCATTGCCTCATGTGCTCCCATTTGCCACTACAACAACCACCTTTGCTCTAAAATCAACAAAATACACCTCCATACTCCTATCTCCAAGACAAAACCAACACCACCAAGCGCACCTTAAACGGACACAGGATGCGCCTACACGCACCGCAAGTATTATCTACAACCCTGCCTCAAATTGTCCACACGCTCGTGTAGCCACACCAGCAACACGTTAACCAAATCACCACCATGTCAGCGCGCACATCAACGCCAATCACCGCCACGTCAACTGCTATCGAGTGCTATGTCATCACCACGTCAACGCCACATAAGTTGTTTCCTAATGCCACTATCAATGCCACGTCACCACCTCCCTTGACTAGATAGTGCCACATAAGCAGTCACGTCAGTAAATTGCCACGTCAGCTGCCACATTGTTGGTTCCCTCTCTGCTCAGGTTCCACATCAACTCCACCTTATCACTGCAACATCAACACCAGTCAGTGTCACGTCACCTCTAGTCAACACCACCAACCTTGGTCAACGTGACTATTGACCGATTCAGTGTTGGTTCTAGATAGTTTCTCTTGACCGGTTCACCACTTTTTCAACCAGTTCTTGAAGGTCTAAAACTGGCACCTCGCTAATTTCAGTGTTCTGCATCCATTCGTGCCCTCGGTTTATTCAATTTTAAATCGCACAGTATAGTTGTCTTTATTTTGTTGATTGGTTCACTGCGGTCTTTTAACCGGTTCAAGGGTTCAACAAGTGGTTCCTCACAACCTTAGACCAGTTCCTGAATAATTTTGGGCTCCTAATTACATCAATGGCCTCCATTTTTCCAAATTCACATCATACAGTATATTTTATTGTATATTGTTGATCCAATTTAACGACGATGTCCAAGTCTTATCCTTATCGATTGTTCTTGTTGCCAATAAGAGTTTTGATCCTGCCTCCACCATTGTTTCCATCTCTATTGGCAATTTACCTTCACTCTTAAAACATTTTCTCTCCAATTTCGGGACAAACTTTTCCCCACCCTTTCACTTACTACGGTTAATTCTTTTTGGTTATTTGATTCTACCTATTGTAATAATATGACTTTTGATCCCAATATTTTGTAATCAAAACTATCTGCTATAAATGCCCTTACCATTCATATTGTTGATGGTTCTTATGTGCGTCACTCACACTGGTCAGATTTCTACTTCACACCTTTCCATTTGTGACACGAACTTAATTCCAAAACTCACTTTAAACCTCTTATCTGTTGGCCAACTTTATGAAATAGGACTTGAAGTAATATTTTTTAATATTGATTATCATGTGCAGGATCCTCGGAGAGGAAAAACTCTTGGGACTGGTCATAAAGTTGGACGTCTATTTGAGCTCAGTGATTTATATTTTCAACTCAATCCCACCACCACCACCCTATGTCCCTTCATCCACTTGTGTAACTCCATCACCATCGTCACCACCACCATCACCTCCATCATCATCATTACCAGCACCACCTTCATCATCATCACCTAATTCATCTTTTCTCAACCTTTGGCATTCTTAGTTAGGTCATGTATCAATCAGAAGTATATGCACTTTAACTTCTAGTGGGAAATTATAATTTGTCTCTACTAAATCTCTGCATTTCTCGTCATGCCTCCTTTGGGGAACAAAATCTGTTTTCTTCCATATCCAAGTTTCATTCAACTTCTACCACCAACCATCTATATTTCACTAATCTATCCATAGATTTTTTCCTGATCATCTAAGCACAAATGTCACTGAGCCTCAAATATATTCTCCGGCTACCCCCACTGACGTTCTTGCTCCGTCTACGGTTCCTAAGCACGACTCTCTTGAGAATCCTAATGACATTCGGATGTTGCATTAACTGAGTCTGTCCCAAAAAATCCTTGTCGTTCTAGTAAGGTAACACAACTTTCCTCATCTTTGTGATTTTCATTGTTTTTCTACTATAATTAATCTGCGTGAGTCTCAATCCTATAAAGAGGGCAATGCTAACCCTCTTTTCAAGAAAGCAATGGACGAGTAACTTAACGCCCCAACCAAAAACTCATACTTGGGGATCTCATTGACCTTCCTCCTGGGAAAACTCCTATTGGATGCAAGAAGGTTTTCAAAATCAAAATAATTTATGATGGCTCTATTGAACGTTATAAAGCACGACTTGTTGCAAAACGATTCGCTCAAAAATATGACATCGATTACGAAAAGATATTTGCTTCAATAGCTAGACTCACATATGTCCGTACTTTTCTTCTCATCGCTGTCATTTACAAATAGACCATTTTTCAAATGGATGTCAAGAATGCGTTTCTTAACAGCAACCTCCTTGAGAAAGTTTATATGCATACCCCTCCTGATCTAGTTGCACCTCAACACAAAGTTTGTTGCCTTCATCATGCCTTATATGGTCTTAAACAAGATCCACGTGCTTGGTACGCAAAATTCAACACCATCATCCATCAATTTGGATTTACATCCAGCGCTTATGATTTTGCATTCCTTCTTTGTCAAACTGACAACAATATTGTCCTTTTTAAATTGTATGTGGATAACATGATCATTACAGGGGATGATCTACGCGATATCTCAGAACTCAAAAACATTTCTCAATGGTTAATTCAAGGTGAAAGATCTTGGTGCGCTTATTTATTGCCTTGACCTTGAAATATCACCTGACTCAGATGGATACTTTCTCTTAGGCCAAAGATGCCACTAATATTTTTTCCAAGACTGCCATCACTGACTCCGACATTGCCAACACTTCTCTGAAGTCGAATATCAAACTTATCCCACTAGATGACTCCTCCTAGATGTCACTCTCTATCGCCAACTATTTGGAACTTTGTATACCTCACTGTTACTCGTGCAGAAATCCTATGTTGTGCATCAAATCAACCAGTTCCTCTCCACTCCTCTTATCACTCACTACTCGGCTATTCTTTGCATTATTCGGTATATCAAAGGCACCTTGTTTCACGGGCTTCATTTCTCAGCCTAGTCCACTCTCACCTTACAGGCTTATTTTGTCACCAACTAGGCTAGGGATCCCACTAACAAACATTATCACTGGTTAATGTTTCTTCTTGAGCAACTCGCTCATTTTTTGGTGCAGTAAGAAGCAAATTGTGGTTGCCCACTCCATTATCGGAGCTAAGTATCGTATTATCGCTGACGCAACACAAGAACAACTTTACCTTGTGATAACATAAGTACTATTTAAATCACCCACAATGACGTTTTCCACGAACGCCCAAATGCATTGAGATTGACTATCACTTCACTTATCATCATATTCTCCAGAATATTGTTCATCTCCACTCCATCAGTTATGTCGATCAGACAACAAATATTTTTACAAAAGCCAATCCACCCGAACGCTTTCACACTTTGATTTTCAAAATCAAGTTTACATCTGCTTTACCACCTTGAGTTTGAGGGAGAATGTTAATATATGTATATGGGTCTTGACCCACTAAATTAAACACTGGACCCATTAGGCTAAATCCTAATCACTGTCCATACATAGATATCTCTGTACATCTCTGTATATTGTACATTTGACACATATCAATACAATCGTCCCATATTCTTTCTTAGTATTCCGCCTCTCAATTATTCTAACAATTCATAAGCTCGGACTCTTAAAGATCAAGAAGAATTCATACCAATGGTTTTGATAAAGTTTTCAAAAGAAGTTCACACTGCACAATTTGTGGGTTTTGAGTTGATTCTTCGCTCCTTAAACAACTGTGTGACTGTCCCCTTTTTAGCCCATTTAGACTATTCATAATAGATTTTGGCTTTAAAGCTTTAGACCAAAAGCAATGTGGAGGCTTTTGATTAATGAGGAGACCTAGTAGGCTGCAATTAAGTTGACCTATTTCTGATGATTTTGTTTCTGATTTTTTTGGTTATGTTCCCAGAAAACATGGACGGAAACAGAAAAAGAGAGAAAAAAATATGTTTGTGTTTTGTTTGCAAAAAAAAAATATTATAAAAAGAATACGGCAACAAAAAGTTGAAAAAAAAAAACTATTGTTCTGGACTTTCTGTTTGTGATCCAAGTTTTATCAAAAAAAAAAAAAAACTAGGAACATAAACATTATCCAAAAACTACCTAAGGCTTCTGGAACTGTATAAATAAGATTAGGAGGAAAAAAAAAAAAGTGGCAAAGGTAGCAGACCTGGAGTAAACAGGGTGGATGGTCCAAAATGGAGAATTGAGAAAGGTGAGGTTCGAGATGAGTATGTTGTGTGAGTTCATTACTTCTAGGAGGTGGCCTCTGGTGTGCTCAAGTGTCCTATTCCACCACATCTCCCACCACATTTTTCCCTGCCCATCAATGCTTCCATTCTGCCCTGAATTTTCCCAAAAAGAAAAAAGAAAAAAAAATGAACTTTTTGGTGTAAAGAACCAAGATGGCTGATGTTTGGAAGTATTCATGATTGAGTCTTTAGAAGACCAACTGGAAAAATAAATAATTCAAGTTTATGTAGGTTTAGTTAATTATTTTTAATTTCAATTTCATGATTCAAATTCTATGTACAATAACAAATTATGAGCCAGTTTGGTGCCGCGATTTTTAGTTTACCTTGCTAATAGATTTTGAACATCAACGGAATCAGTTAAAAAACATGTAGTTATATATGCCCTTTTTCTTTTTCAACCAAAGTAGTATATATGGTTAATTGTCTTTTACCTCCAGTAATTTGATCATGTTTTAATTCACTCCCTCTACTTTAAAAACTTATACTTTATCCCCTTCTACTTATATTAGATTAAATAGCTAACATTTTCTGTTTAATGTAAGGAATATGCTAAAAGTTAGGTGAGAAGAGAGGTAGAGAGAGAGAACAAAACAGATAACATTAGTTTCTTCTTCTTCTTCTTTTCCCACCTATAAACACTAAATTTAAATTGAAGAAATAGATGGCAATTAACTCATTATATATACATTTTTTTACCATAATGTCAGTTTCAAAACAAGCTGATCGAGTTCCACCATCTGACTCTCTAGCCACCAGGAGGATTTCTAATGATGATTATGCTCCATTCCTTCAATTTACGGCATCCTAGTAAGCCTCCACCCCAATGCGTGTCTAGATCGGCAAGGTACCCCTACTACACGTCTTTCATTTCATCCTTCTTCTACTGCCATGGGTTATCGACTCCGTTGCCACTGACCACATGTCAGGTACCCCATCACCCTTTAAACACATACAATCATCTCCCTCGTTGCATCCCGTTACTGTTGCCGATGGTTTCAAGGTCCTGATAGTGGTGTGGGCACTATGCAATCTCATCTACTTTATTTTTGTCGTTTGTTCGGTATATTCCCTCTTTCTCTTTTAAAATGATATATGTTGATAAACTTATTAAACACCTTAATTGCTCAGTTTCTTTTTTTCCCTGATTTTGTTCTTATTCAAGATTTGAGGAAGCAGAAGGCGATTGGTCGTCAGGCGTGAGAAAAAGGGACACTACTACTTTGATGATCAAGGGGGTTTTCTTGTTGCACCATGCACTGCTTGGCCAGCTACTACTTCTGCTCACTAGATTTGTTGTCATCTTGGTCACCCACCTCTTGCCAACCTCAAGTTTGTTTCTAGTCTGCGTCATTTAGAGTACCTAGATTGTGAGTTTTGTCAATTAAGAAAGCATCACTGTATTTCTTTTGCTTCTCGTGTTAATCAAAGAACTCTGATTCCATTTATGTTAGTTCATTATGATGTGTGGAGTCCTTCCCCTGTCTCGTCTGTCTAAGGATTTTGTTATTTTGTTACCTTTGTGGATGATTTTTAAAGAATTACTTGGATTTATTCAATGAAAGATCGTTTTGAATTATTTTCTACCTTCTGTGACTTTTGTGCTAAAATTCAAACCCAATTTAGTGTGCCTACTCGTATATTAAGGAGTGATAGTGCCCGAGAATCTTTTTCTCAGTCATTTAGCTCTTTTATGAGACACTTGGGTATTGTTTATCCATCATCTTGTGCTCACAAGCATTGTTCATCCATCATCTTGTGCTCACAAGCCCCAACAAAATGGTTTTGTCGAGCGTAAGAATTGTCATCTCCATGAGGTTGCCGGTACTTTGTTGTTTGAAATGAATATTCTCAAGCACTTCTGGGGTGATGCAGTTCTTACTGTTTGTTACTTGATTAATCAAATGCCTTCCTCCACCCTGAACGGAAAAATTCTACATTACATCTTTTTCCCTTGTTCTCACTCCTTCAACTTACCCCCTCCTATTTTTGGTTGTGTTTGCTTTTTTCACCAACTTGCTCCTGGTCAACACAAGTTAGACCCTTGTGCCTAGATATATGTCTTCCTTGGCTACTCCAACACCCAAAAGGGGTATCGTTGCTATAATTCCTCTTTTTGTCGTTCTTATCTTCTTTGAGTTCACTCCTTACTTTTCTAAGCCTCACACTCGTGCCCACCTTGATGTTACACTTCCTTTCCCTAACTTACCTATCCCTGCTCAATTTGTATCTCCTACGACAATTGGTCTCACCACCCACCCCCTTGTCCTTCGTTGCAGGTTTACTTTCATCGTCCGAAAGTCCCATCTGCCCTCTCGACCTCCATCGTTGCACTTATCATCTGTGTGTTCCCAAATCCTTTCTCATCTACCCAGCCACCGTGTAACCAGTCAATTACTAAGTATCATATATCTGATTTTGTTACATAAGCACATCCTTCATTTTCATATGCTGCTTTTGTTGTTTTTTGGTCCTCTATTTGTCTTCCTACATTTGTTCCAGAGGCACTCTCTCACCCTGGTTAGCAGACTGCAATGGGAAAGAAATACTTGCCTTACACTAGAATGGAACGTGGGATCTTGTCTTTTTCCCACCTGGCAAGACCGTTGTCGGTTGTAAGTGGGTATACACCGTCAAACGTCACCCAAATGGCACCATTTATCTACTCAAGACAAGTTTAGTTGCCAAAGGTTACATCGAAGTCTATGACCCTGATTACTCTGAAACATTTTCTCTAGTTGCCAAGCTTGCGTCTGTTTGCCTATTTCTCTCTCTTGCAACCATATTTCCTTGGTCGTTACATCAATTAGGCATTAAGAATGCATTCCTGAACGGAGATCTACTGGAAGAGATATATATGGAGCAACCTCCAGAATTTATTGCTCAGGGAAAGTGCGGATTGGTATGTCTGTTGGAGAAATCGATTTATGGCCTCAACTTGAGCATAGTTTGGGAGATTTGTGCCGTGGTTATTGAGTTTGTTCTTTAACAATGTGGAGTCGATCATTCAGTATTCTACAAACATGGAACCACAGAGAGAATACTATTGATTATGTATGTTGATGACATCATGATTGCAGGAAACGATCATAGTAGCATTAAAGCACTTAAACGGTTTCTACATGGTAAGTTTCGGACGGAGGAATTGGGAAAGTTGAAATATTTCTTGGGTATAAAAGTTGCTCGTTCAAGTAAAGGTATTTACCTTTCTCAGATGAAATATGTCCTTGATTTGTTGGGTAAAATAGGGATGTTAGGGTCCAAACTAATAGACTCACCGATGGATCCAAACACAAAATTATAGGCAGACCAAGAAGAATTATTGACGGACTCAGGAGAATATAGACGATTAGTTGGGATTTAGGAAGTTCAATTATTTGGCTATTACCAAACCTGATACATCCTTTATAGTGAGTGTTATCAGTTAGTTTTTAAATCATCCAAGAACAAGTGATTGGGAAGTCGTTTTCCGCATTCTTAGATACCTGAAAGGTGCACTAGGATGTGGTCTTTTGTATAATAATCATGGACACACCCACGTAGAGGGATACACGGATGCTGACTGGGCAAGATCTCTTTCAGAACAGAAAAACTACAACAAGCTACTGTGAATTTGTTGGAGGTAATCTAGTTAGTTGGAAAAGTAAGAAATAGAGTGTGGTAGCCCGTCGAATCGGAGTATTGATGACTCATACCACATATGAGTTGATTTGGTAGATCCATTTTCTACAAGAATGGGGTTCGACCATTCTCCTCCCATGAGTCTAGTATGTGATAATAGAGCAACAATCCATATACCATCAAACCCAATTTTTCATGACAAACCAAACATATTGATGTCGATTGTCACTTCATTCGAGAGAAAGTACTAAGAAGTTGATCCACACCCGACATGTTAACTCTCTTGATCAACTAGCTGATTTATTTACTAAACCTCTTGGGAATTCTCGGATAAAATATATTTGTAACAAGTTAGGCGCTACGATATATATACCCCAACTTAAGGGGAAGTACTAAAGGATACTTTAGTCTTTATGTTTGTATTATTTTATTAGGGTTTACATGTATATACGAGCCGTACGGCCCATACTTTTATTATAAGTAGTTGGAGAGGCTGACTGCTAAAGTAAAGTTGTCTCATTCTTTTCGTACTCTCCTTTTTTGTTGCAACATATACTATTCCAAATTAGTAACTCGTGATTTCATATTATCCACCATTAACTATCGAAAGGATATAGGGGAAGAAGAAAATTATATTGATAATTTTGTATATACAGAATGAGTCTTATTCCCCTAATTATATAGCCGCAAGAGCAGGCTAAATTAGGAAAAATATTATTGAAATAAATGGGCTTAATAAAATCCTACAATAAAGATACCAAAAATATAAATTAACGCATGAATATAATATTTCAACACTCCCCTCAAGCTGGGGCAAAAATGTTGATGGGCCCTAGCTTGCTAATAGCTGACTGAAGGAGAGATGGTCCTGTAGACTTGGTGAACATATCAGCAGCTTGTTCTGAAGATGGGACGAAGGCTGGTGTAATGATTCCTGATCGGACTTTTTCACGAATGAAGTGGATATCCACCTCAATATATTTCGTTCTCTCATGAAGGACTAAGTTTGAGCATAACATTATTGCAGACTTGTAGTCACAGAACAATTTAGATGAGTTTCTCACAGGAAAACCCAACTCGGTCAAAAAAGAACGAAACCAAAGGAGTTCACACGTTCCATGAGCCATAGCGCGATACTCAGCTTCAGCAAAAGATCGGAAGACAACGGATTGCTTCTTACTCTTCCATGAGATTAGGTGTCTTCCATTAAAGGTGCATAGGTCAGATGTCGAACGTCTATCGTCCCTAGATCCTGCATAGTCAGCATCTGTAAAGCAAGAGAGTCCCTCATGTGCCCCTGTTATATAGAAGGGCCCAAGACCAGGGCATGTTTTGAGGTACCAAAGGATATAGTAGACATCATCCAGGTGTGATGTACGTGGTGAATGCATAAACTAGCTCACAACACTGACAGCATACGTAATATCTGGCCTTGTATTAGTCAAATAGATGAGGCGACCCACAAGTCGTTGATATACTAACGGATCTGATAATAATTCTCCCGAGTCTGCTGTTAATTTAAGGTTCGGATCCATGGGCGTAGAGGCGGGTCTACAACCAAGCATCCTAGTGTCCTGAAGAAGATCAAGGGTGTATTTTCGCTGAGATAGAGAGATCCCTTTCCGAGATCGGGCCACCTCAATACCGAGAAAGTAGCGAAGAAGACCCAGATCTTGATGTCAAAAATCTGACTGAGTTCCTTTTTTACCTGGTGAATGTCAGGTGCGTCGTCTCCTGTGATAATAATGTCATCCACATAAACTGAGATAATGATGCATTATCCCTGGTGTTGGCGACGAATGAAGCAAGTATGATCTGAGTGACACTGGGTAAACCTCATCTTGAGGATGGCTGCACTGAATCGACTGAACCATGCACGAGGAGACCGCTTAAGTCCATAGAGGAATTTTCGGAGTCGATAGACTTTGCCCGAATACTCCCCCTGAGTCCGAAATCCCAGTAGAGGTGTCACAATCTCAGTGAGGATACCATTAAGAAAGGCATTCTTGACATCCAACTAGTGCAGAGACCAAGAATGGGATGCAGCCAACGATACAAGGAGCCTGACAGTAGTCAACTTAGCAACTGGGGCAAACGTGGCACCGAAGTCTTTGCCCGGGATTTGCGTGTAGCTCTTAGCAACAAGTCGGGCTTTGTACCGATCAATCGAACCATCAGCAAGATATTTGACACTGAAGACCCACTTACAACCAACCGCCCGTTCACCAGCCGGCAAATAAACCAAGTCCCATGTTTGATTCCGCTGTAGGGCATCCATCTCTGCTTGCATAGCGGCAACCCACTGTGGATTCTGGAGGGCCTCATGAACAGAGCGAGGAATGACAACCGAATCAATTTGTCCAATGAAGGATTTATATTGATCTGAGAGACCCTGAAAAGACAAATACTTGGAAATCGAATGATTAGTAGAACATGAAAGAAGGAAGCGGGATGGTGGGCGACGTTCCCGAGTCGGGTAACGGCGGGGAACAGGGTCAAAGATAATGGGAGAGGAAGATATACCTGAGTCCGGAGAAGATGTCGGCAAGGGATGTGAGACACGTAGAGGACGAGAGTAGACTCGTACGGGGGTGGTGGGTGAGGTATCTGGTGGTGGATGTGATGTGGGTAGGGAAGATATATCTAAGACAGGAATAGGACGTGGAAGTGGAGTATGATCCCCAGTAGTGGGTGCCTGAATAGGTGGAGAAGGTACAATACCAGAAAAATAGGGTACAGTCTCGAGGAACGTAACATTGAGAGAGTAGTAAGTACGGTAAGTAACTGGATCGTAGCACTTATATCCTTTCGACATGGAAGAATAGCCGAGGAAAACACACCGTATAGATTTATCATCTAATTTAGTGCGAGTAGGGCTCCGATTCTGGACAAAACACGTACAACCAAAGACACAGGGTAAGATAGGAAAAAGGGTGCTAGTGGGTTGCAATATATGAATGGGGGTTTTGCCAGTAAGAACACGGCTCGGGGTGCGATTAATGAGATAGGCAGCAGTAAGAACAACCGTGTGCCAAAAAGATTTGGGAACATTCATTCCACGCAAAAGACAACGGACGACAGACATGATATGACGGTTCTTACGTTCCGCCACACCATTCTGCTCAGGGGTGTAGGGGCAGGTAAGTTGCTGAAGGATACCTTGCTTATTAGCTCAGTTCGAAATTCATCGGATAAGTATTCTTGGCCATTATCAAACTTGATATTGCACACAATGGTTTTATATTGGGTTTTTATCATTTAAAGGAAGTGGGTAAAGTGAGTGTAAACCTCGGGTTTGTGCTTCATCAAATAAACCCAAGTACACCAACTATAATCATCTATGAAGGTGACATAGTAACGGTGTTTGGAAATGGCTGTAACAGGAGAGGATCCCCAAATATCAGAATGGATAAGATCAAATGCTTGGGGGGCACGATGCATGCGAGGAATATAAGAGGTACGTGTGTGTTTAGACAATTCACAAACCACACATTGAAATTTAAAGTCTTTGCAAGCTTTATTAAGAGACGGAAACAACCAACACAAATACTGAAAGTTTGCATGTCCTAAACGAGCATGCCACAAGTTTAAATTTTTGAAAGAACACATAGAGGAATCAAAAACAGGTAGTACAGAAGCTTGCATACTAAAAGGTGGAATACTTTTGACTAAAGGGATAAACTTACATTCTAGTAAAAAAATATATATATATAAAATGAATTAATTTTTCTTTATTTTTTAATTAAATTTAATATTTATTGGTAATGTATAAGAAAAGCTAACATTTTCTCTCTCTAACTCTATTTTTCTGTAAACTATTTTTTAGCAAATTTAAAATAAAATAAAGGGTAATTTCGTCCTTTTCATGTAAAATTTTGATGAAAAAAAATAATTTCACCCATTTTTTAGCATATTCAGTTAGGTTGAAGAAAAAAAGTTAGTTTTTCAATTTATTATAACTAAAAAGGAGTAAAATGTAGGTTTTTATAGTAGAGGGGACAAAATGAAACAAGATCAAAGTATAAGGGAGTGAAACACAATTAAACCTAGTAATAGTACTAACAAAAATAACAGAGCAGGAGAGTCATCGTATCACCATTCTATACTAAAAAAGCTATAGTATTCCACCCTAGGAAGCACAAACACAAATACAGACACGCATGTCGTGTCCGACACGGGTATGACACGGAGATAAGACAAATTTTAAAAAATCAGGATACGGGTAAGGCAATATATAATTATATATATATATATATAATTACATATATAATTATATGTATATATTTTTTTTTTCTAATGCTCATATCATTTGGAAAACCAACAAATTTCACAAAATATTAAATTGGGAAGTTCTTTGTTTAAAAAATAACAAAATGTCAGAAAATAAAAATGCGAAAGAACTATTGAATCGCAGAAAATAAAAGTTCGCACTATTTATTATCTATGGATAAGGCAATCGGCAGACAAAACATAATATAATTAGCAAAAATAACTATGTTTAAAAATTTAGAAATCAAATATATTAAGGATAAAAAAGTCACTACATTGAAAGACAATTCTTTTATATATTTAATATTAAAAATAGACGAAAGTAAAGCGTAATATTGTCAATGTTATTTTATATGGAGGTGTATCTTGTAGATGTGAAGGGTGTGAGTGGATTTGTCTCTATTTATTTAAAGCTACCCCGTAACTTTTTAAAATATTGGATATTATCCAGTCATGTTCCTTACGTGTCCACGCGTCTCTTACGTGTCCGATTTGAAATTTCAATTTTGAATTTTCCAGGACACATCGACATGTGTTCTGTACATGTCTCAATGTGTCCACCGTGTGTCCATGTCCGACACGTGTCTGATACGAGTCCGGCAATCCTCCGGCAAGTATCTGTGCTTCCCAGATTCCATCACTTTCTTCTCTCATGCCACGCAGTTGGGATTGCTGGGTGGCAATGGTAATGTTTTTGAAATGTGGTTAACTTTCCACGACCTTCGGATTTTAAAGCGACGTGATTATTAGCGTCTTAAGTAGGCAGACACCTCATCCCAAAACACACACACCTCTTGTGTGATTTTTTCTTCTAATGTGTATATTATGTGTCTTTTCTTCTTCTGATATGTTTCCTGCATTCAGATCATAAACATGCCAGGAAATCCAAATGCAGTTGGGGAGTGCATGGAGGCTTTGCTACCTGCCCTTAAGCATGCGTTGAAGCAGATAAAAGGGGACAAGAGGGAGAAGCATCCCCGTCATGTCCCTCATGCAGAAGCTGCTTCCACGGACACCTGGGAACAAAGTTATAAATTGGCTTCTGGGGAAGGGAAAGAACGCGGTTGTTCTTGTTCCCATTAGAGGCAACTGCAAGTGTCCCAATCAGCACAACAATGTAAACGCTGTCTAATCAATTATAGAAGGCAAGGCTGGAAAAGCTGATAATTTAATCAGGCAGTCATTTTCTTCTGCCTTTAATGATATACAAATGAGTTATGCACTTCTTTACTCGAAGTTATCTGTAATCAAAATTAAAAATAGAGTATTTTTTTATGATATATTTCCGCTTATTGTGTATGGTTTGTGTTATAGATTTTTGGCCCAAAACTGGTGAGAGCAGGACAATACGCCCCGTGCGGTAACTATTCTCATCCCAGAAATTCCCATCACATTCCCAGAGTGAAGAGTGAACTGATAGAAGATTATAGGCAAATTTAGGAACATAGTAAACAGAGTGAAGAGTGATATCAAGGGACAAATAGGCATTTCCCTGACAACAAATAGGGATAGAGGTACCATCGGCAATGCATACAGACTTGTTAATCGGTGACACAGGGGAGGTGAAGGTAGAAATCTCACCAGTCATGTGATTGTTAGCCCCGGAATCCAGAATCCAAGTAGGGCGACCAGACTTACCATGAAGCGCAGTAGGAGTACCGGAGGCAAGAGCAGCCGTGGGGCCAGAAAACGATGCCAAAGTGGTTAACTGAGCCTGAAGGTGGGCAAGTTGGGCATGGATGTGGGAAATATCCAGCGAAGCTGATGGAGGATTTGCTGAACCAGGGACAAATCAGCAATAACACCAGTACGTGGTCCTTCTCTGCTTTTCCGCCCTCCTAGGTTTCGGGGTTTCAATTCAGGATGAAGATTGTAACAATGATCAATGGTGTGACTAGGCTTTCGGCAGTGCTAACAGTATGGCCTCGTGCCTGATGGGCGAGGACCCGAGGGGGCCGAAAAGGCCATCTGCGGATCAGAGGGAGCTGGAAAAGCCATCTATTCAGGGATTGAAGGACTGACTTCGGGTGGGAGAAGGAGCCGACGTTTGGAATCATTGTCAACAGTAGAGAATGCATTGTATAGATCCGACATCGGTGATGTGTTCAAAATCTGAGTGCGAAGATTCTCGTACTCTGGATTTAAACCCATCAAGAAATGGTATGTGTGTCGACGATCCTGGCGCTTGGCTTCGATCTTAGCAGCATCTTCAGGGAATTCACTCAAAGGTTCATACTGTGCAAGTTCTTCCCACCGAGATTGAAGATAACCAAAGTAATCTGCAACTGAAAGTCTCAAGGATGCCTGGGAGGCATGGGAAATCTCACGGTAGAGCTCAAAGATCCGTGATTCATTGCGAGAATGAGCATAACTTCGTAAGAGCAGACCATAATCCACTGACCGTCTCGTGAAACATGAAGATGTTATAGATCCGTTCTTTCATAGAGTTGAAGATCCACCTGAGGATGGTACAATTATCAGCGTCCCACTGAGCAAACTTGGGATCGTTGATATCTGGCTTTGGCTCAGTGCCATTGAGCCATCCGGTCTTACGTTTTCCACCAAGGTAGAGACGGAGAGAGCGGGACCAGGTAGGGAAATTCGCTCCATTGAGTAAGACGGTGGTAACACGTTAGACCGTGGCCTCAGAGGCACGAGTAGAATCCAAGCGGGCGGATAGCTGTGGAGCATGAACGGTCTAAGATGGGACATTACCTTCTCTTCCGGATGCCATGAATACAGATGTGATGAGTCCGTAGCAATGAAATACACAGACAAAATGCTACGGAAGACTAATCTGGCTCGGGAGAAAGAAGGCACAATTTGAGAAGCGAACTTGAGACAAAGTTACCCAATCATTCAGAATATCGAAGAGGCGGCCATGTACTTAGAACAGCCGGAATACCAACAACTGGAGAACAATCCGTAATTGGCAGCAGGGGCAAAAGCGAGATGGTGTACAGAGATGGGTGGTTCGCGAAATCGCAGCTGGGGATCTCGAAGATCGGTGGTTCGCGAATCAATCGCGAAATTGCAATTGGGGGTCGCGAAGATCGGTGGTTCGCGAATCGCGAAATCGCAGCTGGGGGTCGCAAATCACGAAATCGCAGCTGGCGTTTTGGCGAGGCTGGTGGCGAACTAATTTGGCTTCGGGCGAAGTTGGTGGCGAAGCTAGGGTTTCGGTGGCGAGGCTGAGATGCATAGGGTGAGGGTTTACGGCTGGTGACGGCGAGTTAGGGTTTCAGTGGTGGTTTGTCCAGCGACAGCAAGCTAGGGTTTCGGTGGGTTGGTTGCGATCGGTTCGAAGGGTTAGGGTTGCGGTGGTGGCTGGTTTTGCAGGCTAGGGTTTCGTGATTGGTGGCGGCGGCGGCGGCTTGGTAGTGGTAAACAGTGAAGTCAACGACTTTTACGGCATGTTTGGTTGGACGAAATGGAATGAGTGTGGAATAGAATGGAAGAAGTAATGGAATGAGAGAAAGAATGGAATGAAATTGTGAATGGAATCACTATTCCATTCTCTTGTTTGGTTGGTATGGAATGAAAGAAAGAATTGAATAGTGAATTATAATAAAATTTTCATTTTGCCCTTATAAAATTATTATTTCATTCTCTTCTTGGTTGGTTATAATAAAATTTTATTATATTTCACTATTCTATTCCCTTCCTCATTTTATTATATTTCACTATTCAACGTAATTTTAAGTTTTTGTTCTCTAATTTCTATTTTTGTTCTCAATTTTCAGTTTCTATTCTTTAATTTCTGTTTTTGTTCTCAATTTCAGTTTCCTTTTTCAATTTTCCGTTCTCTAATTTTCTATTTTTTGTTCTCAATTTTAAGTTTATATTCTCAATTTTTTGTTTTTGTTCTCAATTTTCTGTTTTTATTCTTAATTTTCTATTATCTAATTTTATATTTTTATTCTCAATTTTCTGTTTTTGTTCTCAATTTTTCGTTCTCTAATTTTATATTTTTGTTCTCAATTTTCAGTTTATATTCTCAATTTTCTGTTTCTGTTCTCAATTTTTTGTTCTCTAATTTTATGTTTTTGTTCTCAATTTTTAGTTTATGTTCTCAATTTCCTGTTCTCTAATTTCCTGTTTTTGTTCTCAATTTTCGGTTTATGTTCTCAAGTTTCTGTTTCTATTCTCAATTTTCAGTTTCTGTTCTCAATTTTCTAGTTCTGTTCTCAATTTTTTGTTCTCAATTTTCTATTTCTATTCCCAATTTTCTGTTCTCTAATTTCAATTTATGTTCTCTAATTTCTGTTTTTGTTCTCAATTTTTAAGGGCTTAATTACAAGGACTATCATGTAATTTAAGATATTGATTCTATTGGGTTGGAATCCCATTCCACCCCATCTCAAATGGAATCTCATTCCATCCAATTTCATTCCAATGGAATCATAAAAGTGATTCCATTGGAGAACCAAACAACGGAATAGGAATCAAGAGCGGAATACAATTCCATTCCGCCCTTGATTCCATCCAACCAAACATGCCGTTAGGGTTTGGAAAAAAAAATATTGGCTCTAGATACCAAAAGGATATAGGGGAAGAAGAAAATTATATTGATAATTTTGTACATACAGAATGAGTCTTATTCCCCTAATTATATAGCCGCAGGAGCAGGCTAAATTACGAAGAATATTATTGAAATAAATGGGCTTAATAAAGCCCTACAATAAAGATACCAAAAATATAAATTAACGCATAAATATAATATTTCAACACTATCTAATTATTCCTACTAACATACTAACCCACTAACATCATAATTATTATAGTAAAAAATAGACCATGTAATTTCACAATAAATAACTCTTTCTACTTGAAATATTAAAAGGAAACATTAATAAAATATTTTTTTCACCTCAAAACTCCCCACCATTAAACTTCATTTCTTTTCAACTCCAAGCAAAAATCCTTAATTGGTGGAATGCTTTATCTTTGAGGGGTTTTGTGAAAGTATCGACAATTTGGTCATGAGATTCACAAACTTAATCTCCATATCTTTCCGCGTAACACATTCCCAAATAAATTGGTATCGAGTGTCTACATGCTTACTTTGATCATGGAACACCAAATTTTTCGCCAACCCAAAGCAAACAAATATTTTCGCAGGCTCTTCTTGAGGCAAGTAAAACTCTTTTAAAAGACTTCTTAGCTATACCGTGTGACAAACACATAGTAACGGTATTGTACGCAACTTCACAAGTAGAAAGTGTTGACCCCAAGGGTTTAAATCCCTATGAATGAGATTTTGATAATAACGATATAATTGCGATTTTGGTATTTAACATGTGTTTTGAGTGACTGTGACAGGTTAAGGAGATATGAGGAACAACACCAAGTGGTTGAAGAACAAAGGATCAGAAGTAGAAGAATCAAGGACAAAAAGATCAAGACAAGCCTTAAACAAAAGTGGAAGAGAAGTTGAATCAAGACGGAGAAACAAACCAAGGATGATCGTAATGAAGACTCAAGAAGATCAATTGCTTGGGGGTTAAAATCAACTCAGCCTATATTGAGCATAAGGTAATTTCTTTCCCTACATTCTGATACACAATTAGCTCAACGAGGAAAAACAGACTCATTTGCATATAACTTATGTGGATTTACATTATGTTATCTATGTGTGTTTCATATGCTAAACATGGTTAAAAATGAGTCTAAGTTGATTAGGATCAAAAACATATTAGAGTTGGTTTGAAAATAGACTTAAAATTTGAAAAATGCAAATAGACTTAGAATTTGAAAAATGCAAAGTCTAATCAACCGAACCACTGTTCCAGTCAACCAAATGAATCAATAAGTCTATTGTAATACAAATCAGGCAATCTGGTCAAACGATAGCTACGTCTGGTCAACTGATTACTCCAAGGGGCTAAATGGATAATATGAAATCATGAATCGGTCAACTGAAAAAGCCAACTGGTCAACCAATTGGACCTGGGACTTGATTCCCTTGGTTCGGTCAACGGTGGGTCAATCAACCGATTGGGGCAGAAACTCATTTTTTTGGCTTAGTATGAACATCGGTCAATCGAACCATATTTCTGTCAACCAATTGTTGCGTATTTGTTTCACAATTCAAGCCAAAATCCAAATTGGACAAGGAATTAAACACCGAATTGGATTCAAATGTGTTTTTAACATTAATTAAATGTATTATCTATTGTTTGAATCAAGAACTATGAATTATGGGACAAGATCAAAGGAAAATCAAATGCTTAAAAGTTACTACATTTTAAACCCTAAAATTTGAAATTTTTGGTGCATCTTGTCTCCCAACGAATTCTTACATAAATTGAACAAATTGAAACATTGTAACCATTAGATAACAACCAGATTTTATGCCTCTAATGTTCATCATTGATCACAATAGATTTGTGTCAAAATCATGTACAACAGCTATTTTTCCAAAGCCTATATATATACTTTGTTGTACATTTTCGAAATAAGGAAGGAGAAAAGACATGAAATTAACATACCTTACACTTACTTCGCAATACCAATTCGTGTGTTAATACTCTTACGGCTCGTTTGATTGGACGGAATGGAATGAGGGTAGAATGGAATGGAAGAAGTAATAGAATGATGAAAGAAATGAATGAAAGTGTCAATGGAATCACTATTCCATTCACTCGTTTAGTTGGTATGGAATGAGGGAATGAATAGAATAGTGAAATGTAATAAAATTCTCATTATGCCCTTATAATAAAATTTTATTATATTTCACTATTTCATTCCTACCCTCATTTTATTATATTTCACTATTCCATTCAGTTTTCAGAATCTGTTCTCTAATTTCTGTTTCTGCTCTCAATTTTCAGTTTCCGTTCTCTAATTTCTATTTTTGATCTCAATTTTCAGTTTGTTCTCTCAATTTTCAATTTTCTGTTCTCGAATTTTTTGTTCTCTAATTTTCTGTTTTCAATTTTCTGTTATCTAATTTTCTGTTTCTGTTTTCAATTTTCTGTTTTTGTTCTCAATTTTCTGTTCTCAATTTTCAGTTTTTGTTCTCAATTTTCTATTTTTTAATTTCTGTTTATGTTCTCTAATTTCTAGATTGGGCTGGATCAGTGATGGGATTTTTTGTAATTTTAATTTTGATTCCATTTGGCTAAATTTAATTCCACCTCATTTCAAATGGAATTTCATTCCCTTAGTTTTCATTCCAATGGAATCACAAAAATGATTCCATTGGAGAACCAAACAACAGAATAGGAATCGAGAACGGAATGCGATTCTATTTCACCCCTGATTCCGTTCAACCAAACATGCCGTTAGAGCTATTATTGAGTGAAATAGTGTGAAAAACACTCCCGTTGACAAGAGTGAGTGAATCAAAGAGAGAAAATTCAGAAAAATACTTCAAAGGCTCAAAACGATCAACTCTCTACAAATTTTGGTGAAATCGAAAAAAATCCCAACTCAATTCCTGTTCGTCAAAAAAAGTTTTAATCCAACAAATTACCGGTGAGTCCATTCCATACTTTAATTTTACTTATTCCTCTTATCTGCTTAGGTGTAGATATTTGACTATTGTGTTCTATTTATTATATATCTAGAATTCCAATATCTTTATCACATATTTATTTCTAGATACTTGTGAATTACGTGATTACATATTAATGATTGAAGATTTTATATTGTACATAAACGTCGAATATGTTCTTGTCATTGAAATCAATCGTTTCTTCAAAACCTAAGACTTTTCCTGTAAAGAATCAAAAAACAATTTTCAAAGTTAATATCATGAATTTGTTAGATACGGTATATTGGATACGAGAAGAACTCGCACCACCAACAAGATTAAGTTACTCTGTGAGGTCTTAAATCCCTCATGTGTTGTTTCTAATAAGAGGTGAGTTTAATTGGTGTTCTCGTTGAAATACAACAAGTTTTATTATTGCCTTGGAAACAACCATTGCTCGAAAGTTCAGAATCAAAACTATCTTGAATATTGTACTTATTTGACAAATTGATTCTTCCTATCACGTTGAACGTAATTGATCATATCGTTGATGTGACTATTGGTACTTGAACATTGATTGCATATCATTTGTGTATACTCTTCTATAAGCACCTAGTGAAGAATATAGTGTGATAGGTGATTGATAGAAGTTCCGAGTGTGAAAACTCGAAAAGATTAAAAGTGAAATTTACTTGTGAGAGTGTGATATTGTAACTTAAATTAGAGTCTTGGTTTAAGTGAGATAATTGTGTGAGAGATAAAGTAAGAGGGACTTTAGTTTGTGGGTGTACCGGTTTGATCTTCATCGGGGAAAAAAGGTTAGAGAATAGAGGATTAGAAATCCTTGAAGGAGCTTTGGGGAGTAGACGTAGGCAAGGAAGGGGCCTTGGTTGAACTTTTATAAATCGTTTTGTCAATTATCTTTATCCTTATATCCGTTTCTGTGCTTGTACTTAAACTGTTTCATTGATTATTCCGATCCATGGCAAATAACTCATAAGTCACCTTGCCCAAATGGCAATCTATGAATAGGTCACAATTGTTTACTGGAGATAATCATATATTCTGAAAGGCCAAAATGACAGCGTCTTTGCAAGCCACCAACCATAAGGCTTAACGGGTTTTTAAGAATGGTCCCCATATCCCTAAGAAAATCGTAGACACACGTGAGATAGAGAAGACCGAATCTGAATATAATGAGGCATATACTAAACTATTATTTAAATGCCCGAGCTAATGATCTTATTTTTTGTGCATTAAACTTGAATGAATCCAACAAGATATCAGGTTGCCAATCAACAAAGAAATGTCGGATATGCTCGAGGCAAAACATAAGGGCACCAATCAAGTAATGGAATAAAAATCAGTGCCTTCGTACATCAATACGAGCTTTTCATAATGGGAGAGGCCGAAACCATATGTATACGGGATTCAACAATATATGCAACAGCTTAAACGCACTTGGAAAACTTTACTCCATGATGGAAAGAGTAAGGAAGATTTTTTATTCCCTTTCCAAGGAGTGGGAATCGAAGGTCGCGGCGATTCAAAAAACCAAGAACCTGAACACATACACCAAGGAAGCTTTGATTGGAAATCTCGCAACACATGATACCTCGCTCAAAGGCTCTGAGGATGAATCAAGTTCTATCCAAAGAAATGCGCTAACACTCAAAGGGCACCATGGTGATAAGAAAGAAGATGACGATGATCAAAGCCTAGACAATGGCCAAGAGAAAAACTTGGCACATGTGACTACGAATTTTTGTCAGTTCACCAAATGAGCACTCAAGGGAAAAAGGCAATTCAACACATCCAAAGTTGACGGTTTCAACTGTCACAGAACTAGACATTTCCAATCCGACTGCCTGGAGATGAAGAAAGAACATAAACAAAGAAACAAGAGTCATTCCTAGAAAGGAAAGAAGAAGGCCATGAAGGTCAGTTGGGATAATACCGAAAGCAGCAATTTCGACAGCTCTAGCTGTAAGGAGGAGATAACAATGCTAGCCTTAATAGCTAAAGGCGATGAGGTATGTGACGATATATTATGCTCCACTTCTAAAATAACAATTTTCGCCCTTTTTTTGGCCCTTATAAGCCAATAACATGGTAAACTCGATATAATATTCATTTTTATCTTCAACAAAATTGGCATTATCCTCAACATCGTTGCTATCAATCATGGATTTAAGTATCGGTTGTTACGTAGTGTAACGGCCGATAAGTAATGGGTTTTCGGCCCTTCGTCACCGTTATGGACCGATAAATCAATTGCAGACTAATTCACACCCATAACAGCCCGTAACGAGTGTAACGGCCGTTAAGCGTTAGTGTAATGGCCGTTACGGCTGATTCTGCATAACTATGTCCAAAGAGCTCTTTTTGCTCACCTTTCTCCTTACACCCCCACCCTTCTCCATCCCTCCTCCATCCCAGCTAGCCAAGTTTAGGCCATATCCTGGCTATATAGCCCTCCGCTCCATTTTTGGCCACATCAAAGCCCTCTATTCTATTTATGGCCAAATCCAAGCATTTCTAGCAGAATTTATTCATCAAACAACGAGATTTCTCCGTTTTGGGACATATCTATATATTTTAAATTTCAACCCATATTCGGTCTAATGTTTGGCCATATTTGGATTAAAATATATATTTTTTAAATTTCTGCCCGTATTTGGTTTAATTTTAGCCTTACAAACAATTTTTGCCCATATTTGGTTTACTCTTTCATAGTTTTATTATGTTTGTGGAACATATTTTTCATTAAATGTTATATGCACCTTATTCTTTTAAGATTGTTCGGTATGACATCTCTTAATTTCTATTTTTCGTCTTTTTTATATTTTTAACGTGTTTTATATATAGTGAAATGTCATAATGTCTATTAAAATGTGCTTATTAAGGATTAAATGAATAGAAGAATTACAATCATTGAGTTTTTGAGGATTTTCTAATGATTTTAAAAAATTCACAACTGTTACAACCGATTCCCATTACAAATAGACTGATACTTTCGATATCATTACACCGCGATCGTTACTGTTACATAACCCTATACCGCGATTTAAATCCTTGCTTTCAATTATACAATCCGAAATGTAATGCCAAAATTTATAACAATTATAACATTCAATTTGAAATTTATCATACTTTCTCCCCTATAATTTTGAATAGTTACTCTTTCTACGCCCCTTTGATTGGTGGGAAATGTGTCCCCTTACTTCATTGAAGGGTGAGCTTGAGTTGCCTCGTTCCCTTCTTCCTCGTCCGCGTCCACCTCGACCACGTTCACAACCCCTTTGTCATTTTTCTTGCTTTCCTTTCTTCTCTCTTATGGAAAGCTTCGTTTGAAGTATATGCTCTAATTGCTCTTGCCTTTTCTTGCCAATTCTCACATCATGGGCTTGTAAGGATCACACAAGTTCATCCACAGTCATAGTATCTAAATGTTTAGCGTCGACAACATCATAGTCAATTTTTTGTGGTCTACCACTCATGCATCATTTGTTTCCTCCCTGTTTCTCTTCATTTGATTCACTACAGTTAAATTTTTTTAAAAATAATCGGATACCAATTCAAATTCCTTCATTTGCAATGAATCAAATTCACCTCTCGGAGGCGCACTTTCTTAACGTTTTCAACTCCACCATGAGAGACATGAAGAATGTCGAACGTTTGCTTAGAATTTGTTGCATTGGCAATTGTTTTGCAAGCTAGAATCGTTCAAAGATTGATGGATAATGGAAAACGTTCGTTGATATTTTAGCCTCATTTTGCAATGCCATCCTTCGATTTGCAGTTAAGGTAGCTTCATCTTGTGGCCTCGTATATATATCCTTTGTTTTCTACCTCCTATAAGTCTTGTGACCTAAGAATTACCTTCATGCAAATACACCAATTAACAGAGTTTCTTTGGTGAATCAGGGAACTTTAAATGGGGAAGTAAATTGTTGTTTGGCACCTCTCTCTCACTCAATCTCACCACCAGCCTAACTAGTTCCTAATACCACTTTATTGGAACAAGAGGAGTTTATGAGAAATACTTAAAATATAACAAAACTCACAAGTATATAGAAGAGAATATCAAGAACTCAAAAACATTTCACACTTATTTCAAATGAGAAAATACATAAAATATATATACTACTGCAAACTAGTAATTTTTGACTTCTCATTATCCATCATTAATTATCTAACTATTCCATTAACATTAACCCACTAACATCACAATTATTATAATAAAACTTGGCGATGTAACTCCACAATCAAATAACTCTCACTATTAAGTAAAAACATTAATAAACTAAAGCATTTTTTTTATTTTTACTTTGAGGCTAAAAGGAAGCGAGAAGCTTCATCATCACACATGGACCACACATTTCTTATTAGGCTTTACTACTTCCCTAGTTGACTTAATTATTTATGGGAATGATTCGTACGGTCCTACCATTTTTTTTTTATTATAATTTAGAGTTTGGAGAGAAATAAAAGTAATTGGCATTGCATTTATAAAAGTACCTGTAATAATGAGATTGGTGAGAGAATCTCCATGAATGAGGCTAATGTGTCGCCCACCCGACCGCTCTCTCCCTCTTCCATATGATGGCAAAGGCTTGATGATGGGCCACTCCTTTAGGTCCTATTTTTAACAAAGAAAGAGGAAAATTTATGATTACTTTGAATAAACTAGCTCGAACCCACTCAAAGATTTATTTTCTCCTTTGCTAAATTTGTTCTTAGATCTCTTCGGAGAAAGTTTTGAAGTCAAATAATTAGATTTTCCAAAAAACTCAACTAACAATTTGTGGTTGTAAATACCTGAGAACCCAAAATGACAGCACCCTCTTCAAGGAAGAGCGTGAAATTACTGGTAAGGTTAAAACTCCCCGTCAACCACCTTCCTTCCGGCACATTCAGCTGGGACCCACCTCTTCCCACAAATTTTTCCATAAATTCCATCGCCCTCCTGAACGCCGCCGTATTGGACGTCTTCCCATCACCTATTCCCCCGAAGTCCGCTATTGACCTCACCACCTTCCTCGCCGGCACTTCCGCGACGCAGCTACCCGGTCCGCTGGTACCCGATGACTCGGTTTGTTTACCGGGATCCGATTTGGGTGTTATCGGACTGAACACTTTGTTGGTGATCTGGAGGCTCAATATGGCTATGACTGTGAAGAGGAGGAGGAGGAGCATGAATGCCCATGACGGCCTCGTGAATATATTTTTGATTGCTTTGTTCTCACCTTCCATAGCGTTACATGAAATCGACATTCACATACAAATATGCCAACTGTAAAAGAATTTGCAAGTCGTTATTATTAGATCGTATAATAATAATAATAATAATAATATACAAGTAATCATGTGAGTGATTTGTCCTTTCTTTTGTTTTCTGTGTGAACGAAGAAATTTGGGCGGTCGAGAAGGAAGCAGGTGTTTGAAATGAGATCGCGTGAAAGGGACAGGGACACTGACGACGCAAATAGAGGTTGCGTAGTTCACGGAGGGCGTTAGTGAGACCAGAAAGAGGTGAAGGAAAGCGATCCTAATCGTCCCGGTCGCAGATCAAATCAATTTGATTAGACAGAATGGAAATTGAAAGAAATAGAAGAAATAATAAAATAAAAAAAAAAATAAAATGAAATTGTGAATGAAATAACTATTTAATTGTCTTGTTTAGTTGATAAAGAATAAAAAAAAAAATAGAATAATAAAATATAATAAAATTTATATTTTGTTCTTATAAAATTATTATTTCATTCTCTTTTTAGTCGGTTATAATAAAATTTTATTATATTTCACAATTCTATTCTTTTTATTATTTTATTATATTTCACTATTTAACTCAATTTTAAGTTTTTGTTCTCTAATTTCTATTTTTGTTCTCAATTTTCAGTTTCTATTCTTTAATTTCTGTTTTTGTTCTCAATTTTTCAGTTTTCTTTTTCAATTTTCCGTTCTTTAATTTTCTATTTTTTGTTCTCAATTTTTCAGTTTATGTTCTCAATTTTTTGTTTTTGTTCTCAATTTTCTATTTTTATTCTCAATTTTCGGTTTCTGTTCTCAATTTTCTATTATCTAATTTTATGTTTTAGTTCTCAATTTTCTGTTTTTGTTCTCAATTTTCTGTTTCTATTCTCTAATTTTATATTTTTATTCTCAATTTTCAGTTTTCGTTCTCAATTTTTCGTTCTCTAATTTTATATTTTTGTTCTCAATTTTCAGTTTATGTTCTTAATTTTCTATTTCTGTTCTCAATTTTCTGTTCTCTAATTTTATATTTTTGTTCTCAATTTTTAGTTTATGTTCACAATTTTCTGTTCTCTAATTTTCTATTTTTGTTCTCAATTTTCAGTTTATGTTCTCATTTTTTTGTTTCTATTCTCAATTTTCAGTTTCTGTTCCCAATTTTCTAGTTTTGTTCTCAAGTTTTTGTTCTCAATTTTCTATTTCTATTCCTAACTTTCTGTTCTCTAATTTCAATTTATGTTCTCTAATTTCTGTTTTTGTTCTCAATTTTTAAGGGTTTAATTACAAGGGTTATCAAGTAATTTAATATATTGATTTCATTGAGTTGGAATCTCATTCCATCCTATTCCATCCAATTTCATTCCAATGGAATCACAAAAGTGATTCCATTGGAGAACCAAACAACGGAATAGAAATCGAGAGCAGAATGGGATTCTATTTCGCCCTCGATTCCATTCAACCAAACATGTCGTAAGGAGTTGCCGCGTCATGTGATATTGTAAAAAAAAAATATTATGAATTTTTTATTTGCTAAGAATAATTTTAAAAGTTTTTCCCCTAAAAATCCCATTCAGGGACTTATTAGTCTGGAATTATTTTGTTTGGTGCAAACCCCTCTGCTACTGTGATAATTATAGATTTGGTTAATTCATTCCTTCTTTGTCGTTGCTCCTGGTTCATTTCATTCCCGTTTTCAAATTCAAATATCTGTGTAATTCTTGTATTCTTCAAGCTCAATTCATGTCGGATTTGAAGATCGTTTTACATAATTAGGTGATTTCTATAGTTTTCAATTTTCTTGCTCATTCTTTTCCTACCCTATCTAAATTTTGGAATATCTAATTCAAGTTTGAAGGTGTTGTTCTTTATTCTTCGATCGATTCATGATTTTTTTTTTCTAATATTCAGTTAATTCGTTCAAAGGTCTGCTTTATAATTGTAGGCTTTGCAGTTTTCAAATTTGAAGTTCATTGTTATGAATTTGCATTTCTCATGATTTTTAATTTCGATTTTTTTATTGATTTTCTTCCTAAATTACCTATTACATTCTAAAACGCTTCTTGATTGTTATCAGATTGGAGACATTCTACCTTATTACTTCTATTTATTTTGCAAAAATCAATAAATTCTGGTGTTTTGTTTTTTCCCTTTTATTGCCATGTGTTGGTCCAATGAGTTATCTAAGAGGAGGGCGAATTGGGTAGATAAAAAATTATTAGAGAAAATACTTCAAAAAATCAAAATAATTAATTTTAATCATAAATTAATTATTATCTTTATATAACATCGGAATTAAAATATCAACTAGGTGCACACCAAATAACAAAAATAAATAATGAAAAATAGCAGCACACTAGAAATTTATACTGGTTCACCAAGATATACTTGGCTAATCCAGTCTCCCGAGCTCCACAGAAAGTTATACCCACTAAACTCAAGATTTTTTTAAAGGTAGGAACTAAACTCTCACAAAGATTATTTTCACAGGTTGAGAATCAACCTTTACAAAAAAAAAAATCCAGACTCAGGAATAACCTCTACTTTTTACATGCTCAAGAATAACCTAATTCTTTTTATACCTTAGGCTAAAGAATCAAAATCTCACAAACACTCCAAATATCCTTTTACGCTGTAAAGATTGAACCGTTAAAAAATTACTCACAAATCAATTCAATTCAGGAAGAATTACTACCTTAATCTCTTTACAGGAAAAGACTGAAACCAGCTACCCTTAAATTAAATATTCCCAATAGTATTCAATTCGTCACTCAACTCACAATTACAAATTGATAAGTGATTTTTCTCCCTTGAAATTTCTACCGCCCTAGATAAATTAGAACTCAATTAATATTCTAAAACTAGTGATAGAAAAGTGAAATATTCAAAATCTGGTTTTTTAACAAAAAATGGGTAGCACATAATTGAGCACGTAATCAGATTTCTTCAAGAAATTGTTTCAAAAATATTTTTCAATAAAAAATCAGAAAACAATTTCAAAGATCAAATTCAAAATATAATCAAGCAATACCAAATAGAAAGTAATTTGGAAATATCTCACCCGGATTCCATCGAAAGAATAATGATAGCAATGTAACTTCAGATCGGTAGTAGCAACAATTCACAACAAATATTTCTCAAGAATAACTCTTAGAAAAGATCTTACAATTCTCTTAGTATGATTTCTCTTAGAAAACTCAGTATAATTCTCTTGATGTGTCACTCTAATATAAAAAGCGCAGGTCTATATAAAAGGGAATAAAATAAGCTCTCTAACGACTAGTTCCCACTTGTTATGACATTCAATTACTCTTATAGACTCTTTATATCATTAAGATTTCATCCTAGTTCAAATCACGTAATTATAACTTTTAAACTTCTCAATTAAGTCCCTCAAATATTTCTCGATCACAATTAAATAGGATAGAAAAAATTACATGTACCAAATTGAAAAATATTCAAACTTAATGAACCATATCTATAGGGATATCATAATATATATTGCATATCTCAAATAATATTAAATCCCTAAAATATCTCATGAATATTAACCATAAAACGGGTAGTAACGGCTACTTTTAGAATAAAATCTGGAATTCCACAATATCCTGAAACAGTGCCATAAGTCGACTTACCAAGGATCACCGGTCGATCGCTTAATTCAGGATGTAGCCAAGCCAAAAATCCATCACCCATCGGTCAACTATCTGTCAACCTAGAGATTCAGAGAGTTTACCATTTAAGCTCAGGTCGACCTACCTGTCGACCGAGAAATTCAGAGACTTTTCCTTCTATACTCCAGTCGACTTACCTGTCGACTTACCAATACTGGAATCTCTTCTTAATTCGTTTTTAATTAATTCTCATCGACGTTTTTGCCTCTTTAACTGATTTCTTTTCTTAGTTAGCACCACTAAATACTTAAGTTCAATTTTAGTCAATTATCTTTATTTATTTTTCAATTTCATATAGGAACAAATAAATTAACTAATTAGGATTCTATAAAAAACACACATATTTATAAAAATCATTTAAAAATTATTTTGTGTCGTATGTGATCTTAATTGGGATATTAAGAGTTGAATTTTAACCTGAGTTGTTTTTCCTAGGTTCTTCAAATTCTTCAACCTCTTAATCCTTCATCATCTTTGTTATAATTTTTTAGCATCCATTGATTACTTGCCATCATATCTTCATCATTAGAACTAATAAATTGAAACACTCAATTAAACCGTTAGTTCTATTAAAAATATCAACCTTTAATTGTCCATCAAAATCTTAGGATCAACACCATGTTTTTGTGTTGTGTTGATAGATATTACGTCTATTTATAATATATGTGTGCGCAGACTGTTTGTTTGATTTTATGTCGTTTTCGGTGATTTTTTTCAATCTACTAGTTTTTGTGATGGAAATCAGCGTGTATTCAATGTGTTCCACGTTTTTTTTTTTTTTCTTTTTTTTTTGTTCATTTGGTGAATTTAAAATTTATTTTTATCGTAATGTTAATTGTTTTCAGTATTTTAAGTGGAATTCCACTTAATGTGTGGATTTTCAATTAGTTTTGAATATTTCTCGTTGTGATGTTTATTTCTATGAATATGCAGTTTTTTAATATATAGTGGAAGTTTTGATTATCATGTTGTGTAAATTGGTGAGACAATTCGTTTGATTAAAATTGATGAAGGATATACTTCTGATTTGTTAGTGGATAAATTGATTGTGCAATGAAACTTGTTGTAACATAATTTGTTTCATATATTTAACCGTTGGACATTTGGATTTTATTGTGAGTGATGAGAATGACTTTGCAACTTTACTAGAGTTAGTTAAGATGACTAATGTTCGTTATTTGCATGTTGTCGTAAAATAGAAAAGTGATGACTTAGTATTGTCAAGTGACTCATCTTCATATGAGATGCATCAAGTGAGGTGCGTGATATTGTTCAAAGTGACTCGTCTTCATATGATGAAAGGATTGTTTTTGTTGGTTTCTATTGTGTAAATCGTACAACAACTCATTGTTCTAAATCGTTGTCTAACCTTATTAGGGAGGTCGATCAACAATTTGATGGAGTTGATAATTTTCGTAGTAACCTTGTGAAATATTAAATTTAAGTTGGATTTTATTTTGATTATATGAAGAGCGATAGCAGTCAAGTTATTGTTGCGTGTCAGCATAGGGATTCCACGTCTTGTAAGTGGAATGTTCATGCTAGCGCCAACATGGTTATAGGAACTTTTGTTATTAGAAAATTAAACAATGTATATACTTGTGGTGCTTCATTTCTTTCATGCAAAAACAAGAGAATGGTTTTTGTTGATCTCTAAAATTGGTCAACATCCCCAATTGGTCTAGTCAGCTTCTAAGTGGAGTTCAAGTCCTTGGAAATTGATGCTTACTGAATGGTCCTCCGTTAGCGGTCAATAGTCAAAGTCCTTTAGTTCAAGTTTGTACCTAAATAAAGATCTACTCGGATGTGCGCAACGAAGTCCCTCAGGCATGAAAATAAGAGCTCAGGTGGAAAAGGTGATGCACCTCGAAAAACACACACACTCCTTTGGAAGTTGATAAATTCGTTCATTTTGAAAGAAAACTTGTCCTTTTGAAATTCTTTTAGATAAGATTTTTTATTTTGAAATTTTTTATTTTTGGTAAAAAGGTCCAAGGGAAATTTCTAGGTGCTAGTTTTTGAAAGAAAAAAAGAATGGGTCGATTTTCTTTGAAAATGGAGTTCCCACTTAATATTGGGTTTAAATGGCATGCTCAATCATCAGATTTGAAAAAAAAAAATTGACTCGAAAAGTGTTGGCCTAACTAGAGAATTTTTAGGATTCGGGGGTCGGTCATACTTGAAGAAGGTCTTCGAGACCTCAAAACACCTGTCCAAAAACAGTTCCTTTGCCTAAATGATACTTTAAATTAATTCAATTCTAAAGGATTTTTGTTTAGTTTGGTTAACATGACATTCCCTTATTCTCTTTTTATTATTTTAGAAAACTTAAAACAAGAATTAAAATAAAAGACAAATATTCCATTTTTAAACCGTCATCGTTATGAATAGAATCGACAATTTTAGCCCCCCCAAGGGGGCATTGTTTTCTTTCTTTATTTTTATTTTTTAGTTTAGGTTACCTTGACAAAAACTGAAATATTAAAATGCATGCATAAATTCCTTCGCGAAAAGAAGGAGAAAAGAGTAAAAAACCAAAATATAATTATTTTTGGGACTAATTAAGAAGAAATCCATTTCTTTTGAGGAAGATTCCTATTATGAAAAAGTCCTTTTATTTTTAAGGTTCTTTACTATACAAAAATATTTTATTTTTGAGCAAGTGAAGAAAATACTTTTAGAATTCTTATTATGAAGGAATCCCTCTAAAGGTTAAAAAAAAAAAAAGAGGAATTTTTTATGAAGAAATCCTTTAAAGTAAAGACATTTTAGAATTCTTTTCTTGGGGAAATCTTTATTTTTTTTTTAAAATAAAAAACACCTTGGAAAGCTTTAATATGGAGAAATTCCTTTTTAAAGTGAAACACAGTTTTGACGACTCTTATTATGAGAAAGCCCTCTTGGAAAGTAAAAAGAACAGTTTTGAAAAATCTTATTGTGAAGAATTTTTGATAGTTAGAGTAAAAAAGAATGATTTTTATGGAAATCCTGTTATAAAGAAACCCTTGGAATGGTAAGAAAATATATTTTTGGAGGGATAATTCTACTTACACCCCTCAATTATAGTGAAATTCCACTAACTTTCAAAATTACCCCGGCGACCCCTTGCCGGAGCAATTTTTAATGAATGGATCATTTTGCCCTTACTAAACCTGATATAAAACAAAACAGAAAAATTATAAAACAAATATGACATATGCAATTACCAAGTTGCCCTTACTATTTTTCCTTTTTTCCTCACATTTTTTTTTTCTCTATTTCTTTGTTTGTTTGCAAACAAAGACCACCTCCTTCTGTTTTGTTTTTCTGCACCATCGGGCACCACAACACCATACCAACACACAACCACCTCCACCATTGCCAAACTAAAGACCACTTCCACTACCGTCGAACAACACCACTAAACCAAAAAACAGAAGAGAGAAAGAGAGAAAAGATTTACCTGAGAAGAAAACCCTAATCAATCTCCATCGCCACCCTATTTCCTATCGCCGACAACCCTCCACCGTAGCCATTATCACCATCTCTGGCCAAATCTCCCTCGATTTGGCCAGATCTCCGCCAAATGCTCTCTCTCTCTATGTTTCTCTCACGATTTCTCTGTGAAATCCACGTTAATTTGGCCAGATCTGGCTAAATTGGAGATCTCCACCGAATAAGTGACGTGTCTTGCTCCATGAAATCAGCATCTTCCCCCATAGCTTGCAGCATCTCAAGCCACATACAAGCCTAAATGTCCACACTCCCTTCCTTTAACCCAAGAAAAATTTGTAACGGAATCGTTCGTGCTGCCGTTTCGCATCGCTAAAGGTTTTTCCCAACTGAAATCATTGTCATATATATCGAACAACGGGGAACTGCTAAGAAGTAAACGACGATTCGTGACGACACTTATTTTGATCAAATGAGGGCTTTTCACCTAACTCTCATAAATCTTTTCTCGAGCAGCTGACCAGTTGGCGACTTGACGAAACACAGGTAAATTGTGTTCTCGAAGTACCATTTTTCCATATGCCGACGCAACCTCTATCTTGCACCGATTATGAAGATAAATCTGGTTTCATGATTGGGATCGACGCAGAGACATCGCGTCAAGGATCTCCATAGATGAGCGAGAATAGCTTGAAGATACGAGATCTGTTCGGTGCCCATTTCGGCGTTCACTTTTTGGCGGTGGTGTTGTTCGTTTTGGTGGTGTTTTTCGGCGGTAGTGTTGTTCATTTCAGTAGTGTTTTTCGAAGGTGTTGATGTTCATTTTGGTGGTGTTCTGCGGTGGTGGTGTTCCTTTGTTAAAGTCCCTAGTGGCGGTGGTGGTGGTGGGGATTTAGGGAAGATGGAGATGAAGAAAACTCATGGGTTTTAATTACACTAGGTACCCTAAATATTTTATAAAATTGTATTTTGAACCATTATATTTTTTTAATACAAGGGTAATATGGTCTTTTTACTTGGTCAAGATGGTTAACATTAACAATTTTGACTTTTTAAAAGGCATTTTTGGAATAAAAAATGAAAAAAAGGAGCTTAGTAATCTTTAATCAAATAGTTCAAGGGTGTCCCATGTAGTTTTAAAATTGAGGGGATTCCCGTAGTCATGGTCAATAGTTGAGGGGGGGGGGGGTAAGGAGAATTATCCCTATTTTTCAGGATATCTGCACACTCATGGGTGTGCAGATCTGCCTGATGTTGACTGAAGCTGATTGATGGAAGGTTATCACCTATGTGAGAAATATGCTTTTTAGACCCCCCCTTATTTTTGATATGGTGTGTTTGACCTTCAAAACTCACTAGATTAAGTATTACCATTAGTGTAAAAGACCTTGGGAGACTCAATTTTTTCTATCACAACTCTCGAGGAAGCATCCAATGCTTCATCTTATTCCTGAGGGTGTACTCAAAGTGATTTTGGTGTTTTGGACACTATTCTATGATTAAATGCAATTGTTTTTGGTTTTTCTTGCAATTGAAAATAAAATAATGAAATTAAAATATTCCTTAAGTGATTGGAACATTTAACTTGGAAAATAAAATATTTTTGGCCATCAGTTTGACGACATCAGCGAAAAATAAAATATTTTTGGCCATCCTAGGGTCAAAATAGGATTTCTTAAAATTGTTGGGTGGAATCCGAAATTAGTTATATTAAAACTGATATTAATTAGAAAACACTTTCAATTTAATCAGTTTGGTCCCAAGATAACTTTAATAAACTGTCAATTTTGGCCCGAAACTTTTATTTTCGTTGGATTTCCTCCGAATTGTCGATCTTCTTGCTCTTTCTTATATTAAAACATAATGAAAATATTAAACAAAGAATCTAAGGGGAAAATTCATCCTTTTAAATATTGAATTAAATTTTATCTAAATTTTCACTTTAGACTCGAAACATTCATATATTTTCAATATTTTTTTTTAATTATCTTTTTTTTTTTTTTTTTAAATGAGCGGGACAAAATGTGTTGTCTATAACCTTTTAATTATTTACTTGAGATTATTTCCATAAATAAGCTCAGCTAAGATTGTCTATAATGCTTATCTCCAGTAACAAATTAATCAAGGAATAAAAAATTAAAATGGGAGCGATAGCTTTTAATGTGTGAATTTTTACCCTCATCAATATGCAAACGATTTTGTATAATTATTTCAATAACTCTTTGGAAGAAATTACATTTTAAATTTATACTACAAATCTGCTATTTAATATATTTGTGAATGATTGGCCTCAAAATTGATATATATTAGGGTATTATGAAAACTTTGCTATGTTTAATCAATCTATTTGTCTTTGCATACGATAGTGACCAAAGAACGGATTTGAATAACGATTCTACTAGTAAATTTATTTCATTCTTTATCGTATTCCATTCTACCTCAATTCTATTACTTTCCATGAAACAAACCATAAATATCATTGGAGAAATTTCACATATTTATCTGAAATTAAATGATAAATAAATATCACATGTTATTTTAATCTCTTTAAATAACTAAGAAAATCAGTAATTAAACAAATAAAACAAATCATATAATAGATAAAATACATGTATGGTGGATCGAGGCATGTAAATACTGTTCTAAGAAGAGATATGCCCTGTCTATGCACAGGGTTGAATGACAAACTCTTTCTAAGATATGACGATCCAAGGAGTGAAGATGCAACCAGGATATCCCTATATGAACCAATTACAAACCCTATTGTCTGTATAAAATCATATATGTAAAAAAAAATATACAAATATAATCATCATTCTAAAACTCTTGTATGTTTTTCTTTTCTTTCTTTATTACTCTATCTTTTATTTCATCTTCACACACCTATATATAGTGTATGGATAATGTAACTCTTAGTGTAATATGAAGTACTCATAATTTTATAATTAATAAAAGGGTTTTTTTTTAATGTTTAACCCAAATTTCATACTCTCTCTCCTCAATAATCATTTTAAGCAAAAATATTATTTTTTAATCATCCTCTTAGTATTTAATCCTTTAACGATTAAAAATAACAGTGAAGAGATAGTCATACCCTTATATATGTGGGTTTTATATGGAACCCTAACCCTAAACAATCTTCACTTTTTTTTTTCTTTTTTTCTACAGCCGCCGATAGCCTCAAATCTAATGGCGAGCTTATCCGTCGTCCACCGTCGTTATTGGATCCAACGTCATTGATCTCTACAGGAGCTTCGTTTTAATTCGAATTTCCTCCAAGTCCCGTGTCGTTTCCATTCGTGACGAGCTCCAACAGCCTTATTCTCTCGGCTCTGGCTTCAGTTCTAAAAAATCGTTGACGAATAGGGAAGAGGATCGATCTGGGACGGCAGACGTCGGTGGTGTGGCTTGATGGTGGAGGCGATGGTAGAGATCTGATGGAGGCAGAGTCAATCTCTCTTTCTCTCGCCATCTTCAGATCTGGAGATTTGATGGCGGCTTGACGGTGGCCATAACCATTGGCCACAATCCATAGGTCTCCGTCGTCGTGCACCTTCTCCCCCCCTCTCTCTCCTCCCATGTCCAGATCTAGGTCAGTGGTGAAATTTTTCCAGATTAAGTGAAATTAGATTTGGAATTGTAGGGATGGTGAATGTTCATTTTTGCGGTTTGTTTTTCAGATCTTAGGGTTGAATGTTCTGAATTTCATTCTAGATCTCATTTTTATTAATGTTCATTCCAGATTGCTCTTGTTTTTATGAATGTTCATATTATCCTGTGTTTATTTTAGTTCATCTTTGTCTCAAACCCAGATTTCTAAGTTTTCGATTTAGATCCGAGACAATTGTCAACATGGTTAATGTTCACAACGAACCTCGTGTTTGAACGTTTTGTGTTTGTGAATGTTTGATTCAGGATTATTTTTTTAATGTTCATGTGGTTTTAGTGAAATGTTTACATGGGTTTGTTTTTCGATTTTTCGTTGATCATTGGTTTTTCGTCCATGTGTTTTATTTGGTTTTGTGATTTTGTTTTTTAATTTAATATTTATTGTTTGATTTTAGTGTTGCGGTAGTGATTTTGGGAGAATTTGGTTTATTGATTGTGATTGTTCGTGTTTGATTATCTAATTTGTGTGAATGTTCATAATAGTGTATTTCGATGAATGTTCATTTCGATGGGTTTTGGTATTTTGGTGAAAATACATTTTTAATGTGTTTTTGGTGAAAGTTGTGAAAATTAAGGCACCACTAATTAAATATTTAAAAAAACAAAATAAAAATATGAATATTCATGTTTTACTATATTTTTACAGAATGACATTTTATGTAAATTATGAAAAAATAATGGTCAAAGAATAAATGATTATTTTCTAAAAATCTTCGGAGATTAAAAACTATATTATAGTTGAAGATCTATTTTATGAATTCTATAACTCTTGAGGACCAAATAATAAATTTCTCTTAATAAAATAACTAATTATAGACATAAATATTATAATAATAAAATTACAACACACACACACACACACACACACATATATATATTGAATTTCACAAAGGCATTGTAATAGGTTTTATAATTTAATCACAATAAAAATGTCTAATAAACATGTATTCATGGCACATAATTATCAACATTAATAATTGTATTAATAATAATGTAATTTATTTATAATATAATAAAAAATGTTTAATTTTAAATTATTTTTTAACAATCCCCACATAATTTAAAAACAAAATTAAACTAAAAAATGGTCACTATAATATTGTGTAATGGGAGTAGGTATCTTCAAGACTTGAACCTCATTTAATGTAATAAACATTCATTCGAAGGAAACACAGAACTATGTCTTGATCTAGGTCTTTTTGGTCGAACTTCAGCAAGCACACACAAAGTACAGGTATTAGATCATGTTCGTGATTTTGCCACGTCAACACCACATCAGTTGTTTACTAATGCCACATCAACACCACGTCAACACCTCCTTGGTTGGGATAGTGCTATATAAGAAATCATGTCTATAAATTGTCATATTGTTGATTATCTTTCTGCTCAGGTTCCATGTTAGCACCGCCGCATCAGTGCCTATCAGTGTCACATCACCTCTGGTTGGCACCACCAGCCCTAGTCAACTTAGCTATTGACCAGTTTAGTGCTAATTCAAGATAATTTTTCTTGATTGGTTCATCACTTTTTTACCAAGTCTTGAAGGTCCAAAATTGGTTCCTAGCTAATTTTAGTGTTCTGGATCTATCTGTGGCCTTGGTTTATTCAATTTAAAATTGCACAGTATAGTTCACTTTATATTGTTGATTTAATTCATCATGGTCTTTTAATTGGTTCAAGGCTTCATCAAGTGGTTCCTCATAACCTTAGACTAGTTCCTGGATAATTTTGAGCCCCTAAATGCATCCACTGACTTAGTTTTTTTCCAAATTCACATAAGCCTTTAGTTAAGATATTTTTTTTTTTATTAAATGAAGACAGTAAGTAAATATAACAAAGAAAGTGCAGGAAATTTAAAGTGTGAAAAGAAAAAAAAACAAAAACGTAAATTAATCGAAAATAAATTGCATATATGTAAAGCGTGGAAAAAAGCAGACCAGAAAAAAATTTTAAAGCACGGAAAAGTGCAAAGCAGTTAAGTAAATTACAAAAATTAAAAGTGCGAAAAGTTGCAGAACAATAAAGTAAATAATAGAAATTAAATGTATGAAAAGTGACCCGTTTTTAAGTGTTCGCTTGGGAATATCCTCTTAGTTTTTTTTTTTTTTTTTTTTTTTCTTTTTTCTTTTTTTGGTTTGTCATTTCAAGCGATGAAATTAAAAAAACATGTGTTTGGAGTGGTTGAGGAAAAACTTGCCTTAATGGTGAGAAAATCATTTTCTCTTATTCTTTCCCTTTTTTTTTTTGGTCCTTTCTTCGTAAAAGTCTTTAAGAATGCTAAAGAGAGTGTTTAGAGTGAGAGAGTATGGGGTAGGTATGAAATTTCTTTAAGAATACTTGTGATTGCATAGGCCTACAGAACTAGAGGTCAACCAACTTATTGATGGGGGGCTACCCCTATTTTGTAAATCTTACACTTTACCCCCCCCAAATTCGGAATTGCTTGGTTAACTTTTTAATTTCACCTACCTAGGTCATTAATTAATGGAAAATGACTAAGGAGGCCTCCCAAGGTGATATTTTCACTCCCCAATGGTATACAAGGCTTCGTCCTATTATCCTGGAGGTGTACATGAGGCAAGTTAGGTGCTATGACACCCTTTATCAATAAAATGCATTTTTTGGATTTTTTAGAAATTAAATTAAAAAACATGAAATTAAAATATACAATATTTGATTGGATTGTCTAGTTTGAAAAAAAAAATATGAAATTAACTGCCAATTTGATGAAATAGGTGAAAAATACAATTTTGGAGTCAAAATGAAATTTATGTAAAAAATGCACAATTTCTTGAATTAAAAAATGAAATATTTGAAAAGTGATATTTAATGAGGGTATTTTCGGGCATCACCAAGTCAGCACCTTCACCTTGGCCTCGGTCATGTGTCCACCCTCACCTTGATGTGGCCACATTCACGAATCCAATGTTCTACGCAAGAGCATGCGTGGGCCAGGCTACTTCCCTGGAATCTCTTTTACACTCAAGAATGAGTAATGTATCCCGCAGAGATGTTGTCACCCAAAACTTTGTGTCGTGCCTCTAGATGGCCAACTTCAGGGATTTAACCGTTTGTCATAACCGACGCACCATTTTAGTCCGTTTTCCCTCCAAAACTCTACGGATCTTCGGTCTCATCCACCAAGACTCCTCCACAGGTCTGACAGAGGCCCGTGGGCTTTTCTAGACAGGCCCGAAAGCCCAAACCTAACAATTATCTCTTAAATGCCCTGGATTATCGACTAAATACATAGTTTCGCCTAATTAAATGTGTTGAGGCTCGATTAGGTAAAACTGCTCGTCTCTAACACTTATATATACCAAGTGCTATGCAAGCCCGATGTACAGCTGAATTGCTAATTCTCAATCACTATTTACATACTTGACGCATTTTTTTACCTTTTATTTGAGCTCTTACTCTTATGTTAGAGGGGCTTTCCTAGGATAAATCCCAACTTAGCCTTATGCAGGCACAACTCTCTGAGGAGGAAAAACTCTAGAGTTTATCAAGTCAACCCTCCAAAATGATCGTTACAACTCACTTAAAGAATTTTTAACTCTGACTTCTACTAAGCAATTCCACCTGAGCAGAAGAACCCACATGTCATCTGACTGAACCATACTCGAGGTATTGACCACTTTGGGACACCAACAATTTTGGCGCCATATGTGGAAATTGTACAAAAATTCTTTCCCCAATCATTGTTTTCTACTCAACTGAGCCTAGATGATCATAAGGTCTAATCAGAAAGATAGACGAAGAACAAAAGAATCAGCAGATATATAAAAAACTCCAAGGCTACACCCTCTAACTCTCACCAAAGAGAATAACTTCCCCTAAGACTAGGCATGGCCATCTACTCTTCCAGCTGGGGCTGCGGGACAAACCACAAGAGTTGTAGAGGCATCTCGGATTAAGCTCCTCAAACACCATTTAGTTGAATTCAAGTTATGTGTGCAGTTCCTCCTTACGCACCTGCCGTTGACTCCTATCTAGGAGGATCAGCTCTCTAGACTGTAGGGCCTAAGGAGTGACCCCTAGACCGCAATGTTTTTATGGAATCTCTGAATGGGCGCGCACCTGGGGATCGCCCTCCATCTTGTAACCATGAGTTTGTAGGACTAGAGAGAGCCCCCTGCAACGCCAAGATCCCCGCTTCTCCACTGCATGGACATACAACAAAGGACCTATCAACGTACCCCGATAATCGAGCTCCCCATCTACCAGCCAGGTCAAATCCTAGTGAATAGCATAAAAATAAAATCGGCTCTTACTCGTCTCCCTCTTGTCACTCTATGGCTTGAGCTGTGGGTAGTCATATACGGGAGGAGCCCCGACCAGGGGAGGCCATGGAGCACTACCTAGATGATATAGAAGCCCACATCCAAAAAATAAATGGAGGCCAGGTGATGCGAACCTCACCAAGGATTAGTGAGAACCAAAACCAACTTAGGGTTTCTTTGCGAGGATCGAACTAAATCAGATTTATAAATGAAAAGACAGGAACATGAAAATACAGAATTTAGGATTGATTACTTTAACCCAACGTTTATGAACGAAACGCGAACTAACGGTATAAGTAATGATCTTGACCTAATGATTATAGTGAATCATGAACCAAAGATATAAGGTTTAAATGCCACAAAAAAATCTTGATAAGTTCAGGAAAAGTTCTCTGAAGATTTAAGATAAAACTCTCACAATTGTATTAATCAAAAGTAATGTGTTTTTCCCATAGGATACAACTTTCTTAAATAGGTGGCCAACAATAAAGGAAACCCTAGCTAGTGAATAGTGTCGTGCATAAACAGTACCCATGAACAATAATGGTAAACAGTACGACTACAATAAAAAAAATAAAAGAAACCCAAGTGTCTCACACTACAAGACAAAAGAGAGAATAAGGAAACTTCCTATCTTGCCTTATACTCATAGTCTAATAATGAAAAGTCTAATTGGCAATTATGCCTTATGAATTGTCAACTAAAATATCTAAATTAAATTAAAAGACTAATAAATAAAATAAATATGTTGAATTTTTGTGGTCCTTATGCCTTGGCCCATTTAAGTTCATGCCTAAACCCATTCACTTGCCTTGATGAGATGCATTAGATCTTAATTGTTTGATGTGCCTAATTTGGGCTTAACTATTGTAGACATAAGCCAAATCTCTTGAACTAACCCATTAAGTGCTATTTTGATTTTTTTGGATCTTGCCCTAGTAATAGGCCCAACTAGAACACATAGAGGATCCTTTGATGGTGTGCGTTGATTCTCATCATTCTTCCTCTCTTTAAAAGGATTTATCCTTGAATCTTCACCATAATGTTGTTAATAGCTTGATAATCAACACACATTTGCTAAGTTCCATCATTCTTAGGCACAAGTAGCCCCGGTACTACGCATGTACTCATGCTTTCTCTTACGTGTTCTTTGGCCATCAACTTTTCCACTTTCCTTTAAAGTTCTTTTGTCTCATCTCAAATTATGCTTATAGGCTGGTTGGTTAGGAATCACTGCACTGGGCACAAAATCGATTTCATACCCGATCTCTCTATTAGGTAGAAATTCGCTAGGCACATAATTAGGAAACATGTCCTTATACTCCTTGTTCTTAACGTGGTATCTAGTATAAAAAATATTCTTCCTTTGTTGTTCTATGTCATCCTCTGTGACTTGAGCACTTAGAGTACGCCAAGACACTAGTAACTCACCCTTCATCGGGTACTGCACATCACCGTCACAAGCATCCTTATGTGGTAGCATCTGGTCATCATCACTCTCGCTTTCGGTTTCTATCTCTCCATCAACACGTGCTATCATGGTCCTCTTATTTGGGCATTGTGAAGCTATGTGACCTACTCCTAAACAACAAAAATATTTAATATCACAGTTACGAGTTTAGCTTTCGATTTTACCTTTGTTGACATTGGGCACATTGTCTTTCCTTTTTGGTGGTTCTGTTTTTGACTTTGAAACAACCCCTTCCTCGTTTCTCTTATTCGGCACTTTCGGTTTCCATCTCTCCATCACCACGTGCTATCATGGTCTTCTTATTTGGGCATTGTGAAGCTATGTGACCTACTCCCAAATAACAAAAACATTTAATATCATAGTTACGAGTTTGGCTTTCGATTTTACCTTTGTTGACATTGGGCACATCGTCTTTCCTTTTTGGTGGTTCAGGTTTTTGACTTTGAAACAACCCCTTTCTCATTTCTCTCATTTGTCCTCCATGAAGTAAATGAGCTTGAATTTTGAAATAACCAATTTTATTTCCTTTTAAGCTGTCATTCCACTTTTATGGCCATGCGAACCATGTCCTCCAACTCCATGTAATGTTGCAACTCCACCACGTTGGCAATATCCTGATTCAACCTATTCAAGAACCTTGCCATAATAGCTTTTCTATCATTCTCAACATTGGCCCGGATCATAGCGATCTCCATCTCTTTCCTGTAATCAGCCACACTCTAATAACCTTGCGTAAGGCTTTGTAATTTCTGATACAAATCCCTATAGTAGTGATTAGGGACAAATAGCCTCCTCATGATGGCCTTCATTTCTACCCATGTATCGATAGGCCTCTCATGGTTCTTTCTCCTGTTTATCACAAGTTGATCCCACCATATTATAGCATAGTAAATAAACTTAATTACAATAAGATTTATAGTTTTCTCCTCGGAGTAGTTGTGTCACTCAAAGATTAACTCCACCTTATTCTCCTACTCAAAGTATGCTTCAGGGTCGTTTTTTCCTTGGAATGACAGTATTTTCACCTTGATGCTTCCCAAATTATTATCAATCCGCTCCCCATATCTATCTCTTCTATTCCTATACCCAATAATTATAACGAATCACGAACCAAAGATATAGGGTTTGAATGCCACAAGAAATTATTGATAAGTTCAGGAAAAGTTATCCGAAGAACTCAAGAGAAAACTCTCACAATTGTATTAATCAAACGTAATGTGTTTTTCCCATAGGATATAACTCTCTTAAATAGGTGGCCAACAATAAAGGAAAATCCTACCTAGTGAATAGTGTTGCACATAAACAGTACTTGTGAACATTAACAGTGAACAATGTAGCTACAATAATAATAAAAAAAAAAACCTAGTGTCTCACACTATAAGACAAATGAAAGAATAAGGAAACTTCTTATCTTGCCTTATATTGCTAATCTTAAAAGGAAAAATCTAATTGGCAATTTTGCCTTACGAATCATCAACTAAAATACCTAAATTAAATTAAAAGACTAATAAATAAAATAAATATGCTGAATTTTTGTGGTCCTCATGCCTTGGCCCATTTAAATTCATGCCTAAGCCCATTCGTTTGCCTTAATAAGATGCATTAGGCCTTGATTGTCCGATGGGCCTAATTTGGGCTTAACTATTGTAGATATCGGCTAAGTCTCTTGAATTAGCCTAGTAAGTACTACTTTGATCTTCTTGGATGTTTCCCTAGTAATAGACCTAACTAGAACATGTAGGGGATCCTTTGATGGTGCGCGTTGATTCTCATCACTGGGCAGGACAAGGCGTTATTATGAAGATGCGAGCTCCGTTCATAGAAGAAGTTCTAGAAGAAGTAGCGCCGATGCCTTTATCACCCCCAAATGAGTCTGTTATAGGACTTTAGACCCTATTAACCACCTGTCCATATTCAAGTCTTATATGGACATGCATGTGGCCTCTGTAGCTCTACGATATAAAGCCTTTCCCATCACCCTCACAGGGGAAACGAGGTCCTAGTTTCAGGTCTTGAAGCCAGCATCCATGTCCATCTTTCGGGAGCTCAAGCAGTTGTTTCTGGCTCGTTTCATCTGCTCCCAATAGAGGTTGAAGACTATGGACCATGTCCTTACTCTCTAATAGGAGGCAAGTGAATCCTTGGGAGATTACGTTGAGTGCTTCAACCTGAGAAGCCAACGCATGCAAAGAACTCCCTGAAGGAGTGTGATAGGTGTGAAAAACCTATCTATTTCCAATCCGAATTTGTTAGTTTTTGAGTACGTTTATAGTTATTTTTATTATGTTTTAATTAGTTTTTATCTTTTTGTATTAAATCAGGTGTGTGAGTCAAAATGATAGGAAACTGGAGCTAAAACGATGAGATCGAACCAAAGCGGTTCGAAGTTACGGTGGATAAACAAGCTCGGAGGCTAAAAGATGAAACAGGACCACCGCTTAGTCGTCTAGACCACCGCCTAAGCGGTGAAGAAGCTAAGAAAGAGAAAAATGTTACTAACAGACGATCTCCTAGGCGAAGATTCCATCGCCTAGGCCGAAATCCAGCAGAAGACGAAGATGGGCTATTGACAGCCGCTCGTCTAGGAGAAGTTTTCATTGCTTAGGCGAAAATCCAACAGAATGTTCTCCCAGTCCACCGCCTACTTCACCACCTAGGTGATCAGACAGAAACCTACCTAACTCCGCCTAGGCGAAGAATCCACCGCCTAGGCGGATTTTCCCTGCACAGTCTTGAGATATTTTTAGATATTTTTGAGATATTTTGGCTATAAATACCCCCTCTCCTCCCCCTTGGCCGGTGACTCTCTTTCTCTCTTAGTTTTTTGAGCACCTTAGGCTATATTTAAGCCTAGGTTTAGGAGTTTTAGAGGTGGAGCTCACATCCCAAAGTGGAGAAGACGGCGAATCGATCGTAGAGCGTTCTTAGCGGTTTATCTTCGGACGAGGTTAAGTTCTTCGATTGTTTTTCCTTATTTCTTTATCTTAGGAGCATGTGAGCATGTTTAGATCATTATTTTATTGTATATGCGGCTATGGACTCGAGTTAAATATGGATTGTAGTAGGGATTAACACTATATTTATAAATACGTTGTTTGAATAATTTCGATGTTGCGTTTATGTTTGTTCTTCGTAGTTTGATTGTATTTATCATATTGTTTGTTTATTATGCTTGGATTGATAAATGGAGAATACGGGTTTTGACAAACCTCGAATTCGGATTAAGGTAAATAAACGTCATGATTCTATAACCCGGTCGGGGTTTGAATTATGGACAATCGATGATGTGGGGTAAGACACACGTTACCTAGGGTCGTTAAGACGTTTAGGGGGACTTCTTCGTTGACTCAAAGTTACGTTATATCCTTCATCTTATACTCGGGAGAGGTGGCGAGGGAGTTTTAGAACGGAGATTGTCGATAGGGTAAATACAAGGTGACGATCCAATAACCCGAGAGGGAGTTGGATTGTGTGCAATCAATGACGCTGGGTGAGACTCACGTGACTTAGGGTCGTTAAGACATTGAGGGGGACTTCTTTGTTGGCTCAAAGTCATGTATTCCCCCGTCTTACACTCGGTAGAGGTGGCGGTGGAGTTTACGTACCGAGGTTGTCAAATAGGTTGAACACTGTAAACGTAAGTAAATCGGAATCGAACACGTATTTGTAAATACGTTAATCCCCAGGCGATTCTTCACCCTAAAACATATTAGCATATTAGTATAGTTAATTTAGGTTAGATTAGTATTAGTTTAATTAATTAATTACATTTGTTTTTCGCCTAGATAAACTTAGGTCACGACAAACGTGGTATTCGATAGTAACGACACCAATCCCTGTGGATACGATAACCCGATCTTAACGATTATACTATACTAAAACTTAGACCTCGTATACTTGCGAGAGTAAGTAGCGACGTGTTTTCGCGCCCTACCAGAGTGGCACTGAACGTCTTTGTTAACAGGCTCTGGCATCAAAGGTTGTCTTATGACCTTTGCTTGAATCCTATTCCTGGTAGGCTCTAGATCGCAGGATTAGGTTTCATAGTGCTGATCTCCGTGTTGTAACCAGAAAAAAGAAGGAAGGGGTGAACAAGCTGAAGGGACCAAGGGATATAGGTCCAATTCGAGCCCAAGGATTGAGAAGATTACAAATTGAATGAAGGTTCGGACCCCTACCCGGGGACAAGAGGCCACTTTCTCTCCCAGGGCGTCACCAACCATGGTTTATTCCGCTCACAACCTCGGTGGTCACCGTCTTCACATAAAACTCAGGGCGTGATTTCTTTCTTCCTTTGTTGCCCCTAGAGAGGTAGGCTAGTCGATAGTTCAATGATCAAGTACTGTGAATTCCATCGAGACTAGGGCCACTCCACAGAATATTACCTCCAGCTCTCGTAGGAGATTAAAGCTCTCATCCGAAGAAGCTATCTGGGAAACTATGTTCAGGGAGAAAATAAGGAGCAGCCCATCGAGGATGAACCTTAAAGGGAGCCTCGGACCTAGAGAAGATGGGAGAACTATAACTATCCACAGCCTAGGAGGACTAAGGCCGTGGACGATCAGTAGCGCGTGGATGGTGAAATCAATGTCATCCCTAGTGGATTTAGCTTCGGAGATGTACAGAGTCACCAGGGTCACACGTTCGGGCACCTACGATCTTGAAACAAAAGAAAGTGTGTCACTCAGGCACCTGCAGAATGCTGACTGATAGGTGGAATTTATCTATTTATTCTCAAATCGGTTTTGGTAGTTTTTGAGTATTATTATAGTGTTTTAATATATTTTAATACGTTTTTATTTCTTTTGCAATAAAACAGGTGTTTGGGACAAAGAAAGTGGACGATAAACGAGCAATTCGGTGGAAGAACAGTGGAAAAACAAGCAAAAAGACAAGTTCAAGATTGCAGGCCCATCGCTGCAGTGGTGAAACCACCACTGTAGAAATCAATTGAATAAAAACCTTTATGCCTAACCACTACTGCAACAGTATTTTCCACGCTGCAGCGGTCATCCAACAGTGGCCTACTGACTTCTCCACCGCTGCAGCGGTCCTCCACGAGATGTTTTAGATATTTTGGGATATTTTCTTGATATTTTGGATCCCTCTTTATCCTCCCTTCTTCCCAACATATTGAGGACATTTTTGGGACTAATTTTGGAGCTCTAAACCCTATTAACCAAGAGAAGATCACAAAGCCAAAACGAGGAAACGATCTCGGAGCGATTTTAGCGTCGGTTCTTCGGATAACGGCTAGTCTCCTTGTTTCTCTATTTATTTCTTAGTTTTGGTTGACAGTTTTGCTTATTTTTATCTTGTGTATTGTTGAATATAGGCTATGGCCATATGTAGCTAAACATATATTGTCTAGGGAGTAATTTGTTTATAAAAATGTTGTTTATTTTTTATCTTTGTTTTGTTATCGATTTTTTATTCATATTTGATTGTGTTTATCATTTAATTACAGTCATTATATGCTTGTTATGGTATTTTCATTGGTTTGAGAATATGAAATTTGATACTCGGGAGATATAACCCCGAATTGGGACTAGGGTTTAAACACAACGCGACGATCTAATGACCCCGGGAGAGTATTAGAAAGTGTGCAATCCGTGAGGTTGGGGCGAGACTCATGTGACTAAGTGTCGTATAGACACTAGAGGGGGACTTCGGCGTTGACGTGAAGTCGCATATTCATTCACTTTACACTCGGGAGAGGTAGTGAGTGAGTTTTCGATACCTAGATTGTCGGATAAGTTTAAATACCGTTAAAGTAAACGAGATTGAAACCAACACGTTTAAGTGAACAAAGTTAATCCCTAGACAATATATTCCCATTAACGTCACTATTAGTATTTTAGTTTAATTAGTTTAATTTAGTATTATTTCTATAAAAATCAAAATTTGAGTTGCCTAGATAAAATTCAGTTATGACAATCGCGGTACTCAACGACAATTTAATCCAATCCCTATGGATACGACAACCCTTACTCTTCTCTATTTTATAAAAATTGACCCGTACACTTGCGGTGAAAGTAGCGACGTAATATTCCGCTACCAAGTTTTTGGTGCCGTTGTCGGGGATTAATTTTTAGATTGTTGTTGATATTTTGAGTAAATAACTTGATTTTAATTCAGGCATTTATTTTGTTTATAATTTTTCTTTTTAGTTTTGTTTATTTTATGAGGTGCTTGAAGATGGATCATCCACAAGTCCTCATGTATTTCTTTCAACAAGATTCCGAGCTATTTTATTGTACTTGGGATAGATACAGGCAAATGTTGTTCCAGTTCCCCAATCATTGTTTCCCGAGGGAGTGTTACTGAACTTCCTCGATGGGTTATTAACCGCAACAAGAACTTGGGTGAAAAGAGGAAACGGTACCACCTCTTTCAACCAACTAACCGTAGATGAAGCCTATTTGTTGTTGGAAAACATGGTCGAGTTTGATTTTTGGAGTTGGAATTATTCAATAAGCTACAAACGCTTGAGGGATAGTTTCACCATTTTGGCGTCACGGATTGACACCCCAGACCAACATGTAGAGTCTTTTCCCACCCTGGAAGAAATGTTCACTGAATTTATGGAGGAGACTTAGGCGTTTTGGAGGGAAATGTATGGGGGAGACTCAATGAATATGAGGACCGTCTTGACAAAATTGAGACGATCTGCACTGAAATTGATGAGACCGTAAAGTCTCTTGAGACTCAAATCGGTCAGCTTGTTAGCTTTATAAATGGTAGAACTGATAGATACACAAATCGCATCCGAATATGAAAACCACCATGAGGAACCAAATACGAGCGGGAAAAACTTGGGTACGTTCAATGATGATTATCCTACTGAGGATAAAACCCAAATGTGGATTGACAATGAAGAATCACATGTTAACAATTGTGATTCCTCACCTCGTGAAATCCAAATATTGATGGCACCTCCGATCTAAGAGGATCACATCTATGAGGATCCAATGTGGCTCAATTATCCTCTACCGCCTTTTGCTCCGTTCATTTATGCCAACCAAGAACAAAATCCGGAGCTGAGTCAAGTTGAGAGTATGACCCGATCAAATCCAAATCTCGCTAAGCTTGAGGGCGTTCAAAATAAAGACTCATATGTGGTGTTGTATGACCCTTACTATGGGCGAAAGCCGCTATTTGATAAACACTTCTCCGTGTCAAGCCGAGGATGTTAAACCAAGTGCTTCTTGGGAGGTAACCCAAGTTTTCATAATAAATTAGATCATCGCCGCTGACTTCACTGGGAGGCAAGATTGTCTCACCTCCTAGGTACGTGTTCAAAACCCCATTCGTCACTATAATCCATGCTATTTGTTGAGTTTGATGTTGGGACATTGTGGATACTGCCCGTTTTAAGTTTGGGGGTGATGTGTAGTATGTTAGTATGTTTTGTTTTGTTAGTTATGTAGTTTAAATTTAATTGTTGTTAATTGTGTAGTTTTAGTTAAATTGTTTGTGTTGATCCTAAGATTTTGATGAACAATTAAGTATTAATGTTTTAGTGGAACTAATGTTTGATCAAGTGTTTCAGTGATTTAAAGTTCCAGTAATAAAGATGTAAAATTGAATGGATGCTTAATGAAGATATCAAGATGATGAAGAAGTATTACGAGTTTGAAGAAATTAGGGAAAACAACTAAGGTAAATATTAACTCTTAATATCCTATTTAGGAACACACATATGGCACAAAATGAATCTTATCTTTTATGTGTGTTTTTGTTAAGTATATTTATTTGCTCTTATGTGAATTAAAAAGAAATATTTTTGAATGACTAAAATAGAATATAAGAGTATTAGTGGAGCTTATTTAAATATAAAAATGGATAAATGGGCAAAATCATAAAAGAAAGTAGGTTAAAAATGAGATCAGAGAAGTGATTTAGAAGGAGGCAGTCGACTGAAGAGTCGATCGGAGAAAGAAGATGAAACATCCTGAATTGAAGAGTCGACCGACTGGTCGACCTGTAAAAACATTTGAACTCTTTGAATCTGCGAGTCGACCGATCGACCGACCAGTGGAAGCATGATGGTAGGGGCGTATTTGCGCACGCCTACGTACGCTCGCATATATACGAGGTCTAAAGTTTTAATATAGTGGATCTTTGAAGATCGGATATCGTTCCTACAGAGAAAAGTGTGAATAATTGAATTAAATACCGCAATTGATGTAGTCTCGTGTTATCCTGACGACGGAAAGCGTGAATTGAAATTAAACTAAGCTAAACTACAATTAGTGGGTTAATTCTAACTAAGTTGATTAATTAGGGATTGATTTTGTTCACTTAATACACGTTTGATTTCGTTCGGTTAAAAATAATGGAGTTTAGGTATCTGACAATCTCGGTTCGTAAACTCCTCCGCCACCTCTTCTGAGTGTAAAACGAGGGAATACGCGACTTTAGTGTCGACGAAGAGGTCCCCCTCGATGTCTTAACGACTCTAGGCCACGTGAGTCTTGACCCAACGTCATCGATTGCATACTAACTAACGCCCTCCTGGGTCGTTAGGTCGTAACGATGTGTTTACCTTAGTCCGAATCTAGGGTTACCTCTCCCGAGTGTCAAACCCTAGATTCTCAAGTCCAATCCTAATATCATTACAGGCATATTAAGATCGTCATCAAATGATAAACACAATCGAACTTAAAATAACAACCGTTAAAGAAACGTATATTAAACCAAACGAGTATTTACATAACTACACATTTCCCTAACTAATCTCTAAATTATACTAACATGTTCTTAGCCAATACAACATTTAATCAAGAGGAGATCATCATTAGCAACTATAAATATTAAATACAAAGATGGAAACAAGGGAAGAAAAGCCAAATCTCAAAGTGGAGTAGTCCACTTTCGCCAAAGAACGATCCTCCCGAGCTTCCTCTTCTCGCTTGATGAACTTCCTCTTCTAGCTCTTCAAGGATTGGCCAAGAACACTCTTTATAACTACTCTAATCTACTTCCTAAACTAATCTAATCTAACTAAGGTGGAAGAGAGCTCCTAAGAAGAACCGGAGCCTCCTCTCACGTCTAAGGGGTCCTAACCTTTTGAGCAATTAGGAGAAAAAAGGGTTTTATAGGCAAGGGTTGGAAATATCTTCAAAATATCTTAAAACAGATATTTTTGTGCAGAGTGTCACCGCTTGGGCGGTGGCTTTAAGTCAGTTAAAGTCTGTCGGTGATTTTGCCAAAGCGGTGGTTTTTACGCTTAGGCGGTGGCTGCTGGCAAGATATTTTGTTGTTTTCTCGCCTAGGCGGTGGTTTTCTCGCCTAGGCAGTAGTTCAGCCCTTCAGCACTCCAACATTCTGCCTCTTTTCCGCCTAAGCGGTGGAACTTCTGCTTAGGCGGTGGTCTTCATTCCCCAAAACCCTATTTTGCACATTTTACTCACCGTTTCTCCACCGTTTTCACTTGTTTCTCGCCCTTTGACATCCTTTCACCTGTTCTACACTAAAACACAATTAAATATAACTAAAATGCTTGAGAACTAACAAATCCGGTTTAGAAATAGATAGGTTTTTCACACCTATCACGTGACAAACTCTCTGAATCTGTCAGTCGACAAGGCGGTCGACCTACGCTCGCTGCGGCGAGGGTTTGGCTGCAAGCTGAGTTGGGCAGTCAACCGAATGTGCTGTTTCAGGATATAGTTTGATCCTAGTTTAAATCCAAAAGTTGTTAGGATTTGAGAGAGATTTAAGGGATCTTCTCTATATTTAAGATATGGTTCATATACTAATTAAATCCTTTCAATATGGTTCATTATATGTTAATGTTTCTCAATTTGGTACTTGAAATAGATTCTATACTTATTTATTTTGATTGAGAAAAATTTTGGGGGTTTAATTGGAAGATTCGAAAGATGTTTTTAAGTGAAATTGAACCTAAAAGAAGTCCTTATGTTATAATGTGTTTATAAGAGATTTTTATTGTCATGATACTTGTAAACTAGCCGTTAGAAGGTTGATTACATATTCCTTTAAATAGACCTACGAATTTTATTAGAAAATAATCTTTCTAAGAGAGAAAATCAGTTTATATCATTTTGAGAGAGCTTTTATAAGAGTTATCATTCTACGATACTGTGAGCTATTCTAAGAGTGATTCTGATAATCAATTGCGATCTATTCTTGCTGATACCGGATTTGAAGTTATATTGTTCTAATCATTATTTCTGTGGATTTCGATTGAGATATTTCCATATTATTTATTATTTATTATTTTATTTTGGAAATTGATCTTAGAAATTATTTTTGATTTTTGAAGAAAATATTATTTCAAGCAATTTCTTGAATCTGATTACGTGCTCCAATTTGCTACCCATATTCTTATTAAAATCAGATTTATTTTTCTCACGTATTTCTATCATTAGTTGGGATATTAATTGAGTTTTTATTTATCTGAGGTGGTAGAAGCTCCGAGTGAGATTTACTTATCAATTTTTGTATTGGTGAGTTGTGACGGATTAAATATCATTGGGGATATTTAATCAAGGGTAGCAGGGTTTTATTATCTTCCTGTAAAGAGATTGAGGTAGTGATTTTTCCTGGATAAGAATTGTGTTTTTGAGTGATTTTTGTAACGGTTCAATCCTTACCGGGTAAAAGGATATTTGGGGTATTTTGGTGAGGTTTTGATTCTTGAGCCTTAGTGTTAAAAAGAATTAGATTATTCTTCAGCCTGCAAAAAGTAGAGATTCTTCCTTAGCTTGAGAAAAGAAAATTGTAAAGGTTGATTCTGAGCCTGTAAAAGAATCGGTGTGCGGGTTTGGTTTCTACCTTTAAAGGAATCTTGGTTTTAGTGGGTGCGACCTCCGTGGAGCTCGGGAGACTGAATTAGCCAAGAGTAGCTTGGTGAACCAGTATAAATCTCTAGTGTGCTACTTTCTTAATTTGTTTATTTTTGTTGTTTGGGTGTGCTTGGGTGTGCACTTAGATTTATTTTAATTCCGCTGTGGTATAAAGACAATAATTAATTTAGGCATAAAATTAATTATTTGATTTATTCGAGTATATTCTGATAATATTTTTTAATTACCCAATTCACCCCCCTTCTTGGGTATTCTACTGGACCAACAGTTTGCATGTTTGTTTGTTTGTATAGTATGTTTGTGTTTGTTGTAGTTGTTGTGCATGTGTTGAGTTTTTGAGTTCATCTGGGCCATTACCCGATGATGATATTTTCCCTTAGTTGTTTTCAAGGTCAAGGGTAATGCCAATTCATGTGTGTTCTGTGTATTTGGTACGTCGTTTTGGTAAAAGTTATTGTGGATCCTAATTTGCACGAGCACGTAGGCTCAATGTATAGCTATCCAATTGATTTGAGGACCGATTATTCATTAGCCAAATTCATGACAATTTAAGGGATTCTAGAACTTGATTGGGAAAAACTTTAGGCGAAATCCTAGACGAGGTAGTTCAGGAGACATGATTTAGGCATTCATTTTGTCGCTTGAACCTTTGAAACTTACCTTGTAATATGTTTATTCATCGTTACCCTGTCGAAGCCTATAAAATGTTTCAATTCTAAACATGTAACAAATACCCTGACCGATAAAACGTTTTCCAAACCTAAGTCACTAAACTGAAGGCACAATTTGAGTGAAATCAAGTTAGCATTTGTTTATGCTCCTTGAAGTGAGTGGTTGGGTTTTGGGTGAACTTTTCATTGGTTCGGTATTCAAGTACTCATTTGTCATTTTCTTTTTTGTTCTAACCATACCTGTGAAATTGTAATAATCGAATAAGTTTGGGGGTGTGGATGTTAAAAAAAAAAAAAAACCCTTATGTAAATATAGTTCTATTTTCATTTCTTTTGACAAGTGAGTACAACATTCTTAAATGATTGTTCAGGGTTGTTTTGAATTAATCTCTAAGTTACGAGTATGATTGGGTACTAAGCATTGTGCCTCGAGTATTGTTGAATGATAATGTTTACTTGTTTTATATTCCCGATATACCCTTGGCCATTTTCCAAAAACTGAACCAAGTCCTATTGATCTTTTTGAATTTCGAAGCCTACATTAGTAGAGAGTGGAACTCAGTTAGGCATATGGATATCCTAATCCTTTATGGTATAAGTCATGAGCTTCGTTGGTGGTAATCCAATCCAGTCTTTGAATAGTTATATAATTGAGTTTCGCACACACACTTGAATAGGATCTAGAATGGCATTTACCATTACCGAATGTTAAAATTCTAGAACACCACATGGTGCGTTTTACTTCTTAACTCGATATAATTGGGGGCCGTCGAGGGAAAACATTTTGGTTGGTATAGTTGAATTTCAAAACTCGCACGTTGTTATGTTTAGGTAGTTTGTGTTTTTATTCATGTTCAGTTTTTGTGTTAGTTAATTAGTTGTGTTTTTTATTTTAGTGTGAGTGCTTTGCTCAAGGACTAGCAAAATTCTAAGTTTGGGGGTATTTGATAGGTGAAATTTATCTATTTATTCCCAAATCGGTTTTGGTAGTTTTCGAGTATTATTATAGTGTTTTAATATGTTTTTATTTGTTTTGCTATAAAACAGGTGTTTGGGACAAAAAGGGATGAAAACGAACGATAAACGAGTAATTCGGTGGAGCGTCGTTGGAAAAACAAGCAAAAAGGCAAGTTCAGGACTGCAGGCCCACCGCTGCAGCGATCAATCGAACATAAATCTTTCCACCTGACCACTGCTACAACGGTCATCCAGTATTGGCCTACTGACTTCTCCACCACTGCAGCGGTCTGGCACGTGATGTTTTATATATTTTGGGATATTTTCTTGATATTTTGGATCCTTCTTTATCCTCCCTTCTTGCCAACACATTGAGAATGTTTTTGGGACTAATTTTGGAGCTCCAAACCCTATTAACTAAGAGAAGATCACAAAGCCAAAAAGAGGAAACGATCTCAGAGCGGTTTTAGCATCAGTTCTTCGGATAATGGCTTGTCTCCTTGTTTCTCTCTTTATTTCTTAGTTTTGGTTGATAGTTTTGCTTATGTTTAACTTATGTATCATTGAATATAGGGCTATGTCCATGTGTAGCTAAACATATATTATCTAGGGAACAATTTGTTTATAAAAATGTTGTTTGATCTTCCCAACACATTGAGAACGTTTTTGGGACTAATTTTGGAGCTCCAAACCCTATTAAACAAGAGAAGATCACAAAGCCAAAAAGAGGAAACAATCTTGGAGCGGTTTTAGCGTCAGTTATTCAAATAACGGCTTGTCTCCTTGTTTCTCTCTTTATTTCTTAGTTTTGGTTGATAGTTTTGCTTATATTTAGCTTATGTATCATTGAATATAGGGCTATGGCCATGTGTAGCTAAACATATATTGTCTAGGGAGCGATTTGTTTATAAAAACATTGTTTGTTTGATCTTTATTTTGTTATCGGTTTTTCATCCATATTCGATTGTGTTTATAGTTTTATTACAATCATTATATGCTTATTATGGTATTGTCATTGGTTTGAGAATACGGGGTTTGACACTTGGGAGATGTAATCCTGGATTCAGACTAGGGTTTAAACACAACGTGACGATCTAATGACCCGGGAGGGTATTAGAAAGTGTGCAATCCGTGAGGTTGGGGCGAGACTCATGTGACCAAGTGTCATATAGACGCTAGAGAAGGACTTCGGTGTTGACGCGAAGTCACATATTCATTCACTTTATACTCAGAAGAGGTAGTGAGTGAGTTTTAGATACCTAGATTGTCGAATAAGTTTAAATACCATTGATGTAAACGAGATTGAAACCAACACGTTTAAGTGAACAAAGTTAATCCCTTGACAATATATTCCCATTAACGTCACTATTAGTATTGTAGTTTAATTAGTTTAGTTTAGTATTATTTCTATAAATATCTAAATTTTGAGTCTCCTAGATAAAATTTGATTATGACAATCGCGGTACTCAACGACAATTTAATCCAATCCCTGTAGATACGACAACCCTTAATTTTCCCTATTCTATAAAACTTGATTCATACACTTGCGGTGAAAGTAGCGACGTAATATTCCACTACTACTAACCATATGAAGTCCTACTTTTGTAGGGAAGATCCACTTTTGTAAACAACTTCCTGTTTGTACAAAGTGTTGCAGTTTTGTTTAACAAAATAAAGAAGGTGTTTTGGGCAATGTGTCTGGTGTTCTCTGCAGTAAACAACATCCCCACCCTTAGCATTGTGGATAATCCTCTACAGTAGCATTCTGACCTCTTAAGTCGTAGATGATTCTCCAGATCAACATCTCAACTGTAGGTATCGCGGATGATTCTCCACGGTGGCATTCTGGCCCCCTAAGTCATAGATGATTGTTCAAATACATGCCAACTCTCAGCATTGTGTATGATTTTCCATGTTAGTATTTTGACCCCCTGAGTCACAGATGATCCTTGAGATCAACATCCTAACTCTCAGCATTGCGGATGATTCTCCACGACAGCATTTTGACCCCCTGAGTTGCAGATGATCCTCCAGATCAACATCCTGACTCTCAGCATTGCGGATAATTCTCCACGGTGGTATTCCAACCTCTTGAGTCACGGATGATCCTCCATATCAACATCCTAACTCTAGGCATTACGGATGATTCTCCACGGCGGCATTCTGACCTTTTGAGTCACAGATGATTCTCCACGGTGGCATTTTGACCTCCTGAGCCATAGATGATCCTCGAGATCAACATCCCGCCTCTCGGCGTCATTAATGATTCTCCACAACGACATTTCAAACCCTAGAGTCGCAGATAATTCTACAGATCAACATTCCGACTCTCGACGTCGCGAATAATTTTTCTCAATGGTATTTCGACCCCCATAGTCATGGATGATTCTCTATATCAATATCCCGACTCTTGGCGTCACGGATGATTCTCCACAAGCCTTATCCTGGTGCTCAGCGTTGAGTGTGATAACCAGACCCTCTCCAGAAGTCAGTAGTCCTTACCTGGGGAAAGACTAAGGTCATCCACCAAAGGTAGGGCATTGATCGGGTCTGAGGGCCTACAACTAAGTACTTCTCTCTACCAGTCGACTATTAGTCTGATGTTCTAAAGGGAAAGGTGTTTCTGCATGGACTAAATGGAAATAACCTGAAAGGGTTCTTGAATAAACCTAATTACAGAGAACTCCCTAATGACCGACCACAGAAGACCAACCACCGCGTTATGCCCCTACGGACCGAGAGGACTAGGTACCCTAGGAAACCCTACTCCTAAGTCCATAACACAATTATCTTACAATCAACTTGTGTCCCAGACTGGGGGGCTACTGGTCCATGGTCTTTGGCAGAGACGATAAGTTTTTTTTGAAAAAAATTCAAACATTTATAACTCTGAAAATTGTACCAAGAAAAGAGCGACTTGGCAAAAACATAGGGAAGAAGGAGTAAACTCTGAAATACCCTGGCTATTCCTCTTAGAAGCTTACACGCTCGTGTGCAGAAAAGTAGAAATAAGTGAAAAGAAGTCTACGAAATCTTAAGTGCTAAAAATGCGATGGCCCAAAGCTCAGTCCTCCCTGCCCTCATCCTGAGGGGTGTCCGTGTGGGGAGAAAAAATGTCAATCTCTCCCCCTCGGGGCCCCCTTATTAGCACTGTCCTTCTCAGAATCTCTTTGCCCGACGCCTTTGTGCTCGGTACCGTCCTCTGACTCTGAGAACTCTATCTCCACAGGGTTGGGGAAGAAATCAGGATGCAGGTAGTGGATAGCCATTATTGTGGCCAAGTTTTCTGCCTCCAGGAGGTCATTAGCCATCTTCTCTTGGTGCTCCAGATATTTGAGGCCCTTTTTCCATTACTCTACCGCCTCTAGTCCTATCTTCTCCCTAGCCCGGTCAATGAGAATTACAAGGTGATCTTCCCTAAAGACGTTATTTAGGGGTTCAGCCTTAATGCCCCATGGCTGGCATTATCAAGTTTTGTGGGCACTGCCCTATTGTACTACTCCTAGCCGGTAGGTTCTAGATAGAGACCCTCCCCAAAAATATCGTTGAGAATTGCCTTCCCAAAAAAGGCCGTCTAAGTGCGTTGTCTAGAAGCTTCACCGCATCTCTTCTAGCTGACATCATCTTATTTTGCACCTATCACCCTATCGTGCTACCTTTGCTGGCAGGGTACAGATGGGGGTGTTATCCAAATGTGTCGACTAGAGTTCCATGTGATCAGCGCCATGATGTGCTCAAAATACTTTACCCTCAAGCCTTACTCGTTAAGAAGGCAATAATAGAAAATGCTGTGTATCGAAATAATGCTCAAAGCCTCCATGGTGAAAAATGCTAAAATACTAGGCAAGCTTCAGGGGAAAATTGCCAAAGTGATGAAAAAAAAAAAAACTAAGGGGTGAAAATTTGTCAAGGTGATGAACTCAAGCCTTAAGAGTGTGAATCAACTTGAGTATGTTAAACGTGTAAGCTTAGAATAATGTGCAATCTTGAAAAGTGGGGCAAGGTGAATTACAAAGTAATAGTGGGCAAAGCCTTAGTGGGGCAAGGTGAATTATAACGTGAAATAGTGGGAAAAGTCTCAGTGGGGAAAGGTAAAGTATAAAATAAAATAAAATAGTGATCAAACTAGGGGTAAAAAGCGCTCAAGTGATGGAAAAAATTTAGGGGGTGCAAAGTGTTGGCCAGGGCCATCGCCCAACGTGCTAGCCCAATGGGGGACCAATGATGGCCTAAGGCGGCCGACTGGCCAAGCATATGTACCCGACACCTCTCGAGGGGTGTGCTTATCTCATCCCCCTACCCATCTACTGCACGAACCCTCCTGGAATTCGTTTCTATCTTCTTCTCCGCGGTGAAGGCCAGTCTGTACCTGGGAGTTATTCTTGGTTCAAATAGTGCTGCCTAAAAAATTGGAAAATTTAGATAACGCCCTACCATGCTATCTCTGCCTTGTGCCTGGCCACATGAGGGCCTATCCAAAATTAGTCCCCCCCAAAATTTTAACGGTTCAAAAAGAGCCGTCCAAAAAATTTTGAAAATTTACAGCCACCCAGTTGTGCTATCTTTGCCCGATGCCCAGCCACATGGGGCCTTATCTCAAATTGGTCTCCCCATAAGACATTAACGGTTCAAAAAGAGCTATCTAGAAAATTCAAAAAAATTATGGCTGCCCTACCATGCTATCTCTGCCTAGTGCCCAACCACATGGGAGCCTATCCCAAATTGGTCCTCTCAGAAGACGTTAACGATTCGAAAAGAGCCGTCCAAAAAATTAAAAAAATTTATTGCCGCCCTACTGTGTTATTTCTATCCGATAAATTTTGTTCAGAATTTTGCCTATCAAAAGAGTCGCCCAGAAGACTTGATGGCCTGGCGTATAGAAAATTGAAAAAAATTGTTGACGTTATGACGTGCTATCTCTGCCAAGCACGTGAGCACATGGAGGCCTTTCCAAAATTGGCTCCCCAAAATATGTCAACGATTCGAGAAATTTATTTCAAAATTCAACTCGTTAAAAAAGCCTCCCAGAAGACGTGATGACTGGAAGTGCTATAAAATTAAGAAAACTTGCTGACACCTTGACGTGTTATCTCTATCAGGGACACGAGCACATAGGGGCCTTTCGCAAATTGGTCCCCCAGAAGATGTTAGCGGTTCAAAAAGTGGCGTTCAGAATTCTACCCATCAAGAGTGTTGGCCAAAAGACGTGCCTACCTCCCAGGTGCTCTACTAACCTGGAGGCTAACGCTGCAGGAATCAAAGCCTGCCGACCAAGAGCATTAGCTTCTGGTTAGCAGAAAGCTCAAGAGAACTAGCCTGGGGTATTTCTTACGATTTGAAGCCTTCGAGAATCTCGTTCTAACCAGAAGTTGATATCACTGATCCTCTCACTTCACTCGTCGCCCAAGGCTAAGAGGCAACTGATAAGGGTATTTTCGAGCATCACCGTGTCAGCACTAGGGCCTCGACCACGTGTCCACCCTCACTGTGATGTGGCCACATACATGAATTCAAAGTTCTATACAGGAGCATGCACCGACTAGGACTCATTCTCTAGAATCGTCTTTGTACTCAGGAAAGAGCAATGTACCCCATAGGGACGCTGCCGCCCAGAACTCTGTGTTGTGCCTCTAGACAGCCAACTTTAGGGACTTAGCTACTTGTCTCAACTAACACCCCAATTCAGTCCATTTTTTCTCCAAAACTCCACGGATCTTTGGTCTCTTCTACTTAGACTCCTCCACAGGCTTGATAGAGGCCCGTGGGCTTTTATAGATGGGGCCGAAAGCCCAAGCCCAACAATTATCTCCTAAACACCCTAGATTATCGGCTAAACATATGGTTTTATCTAATTAACCGTATTTAGGCCTGATTAGGTAAGCTGATCTTCTCCAACGCTTATATATACTTGGGGATATGCAAGCCCGAGGTATGGCTGAATCGCTAACACTCAATCGCTATTTACATACTTGACGTATTTCTATACCTTTTTTCTATGAGCTCTTACTCTCACGCCGAAAGGGATTCACTAAGATAAATCTCAACTCAGCCTTATGCAGGTATAACTCTATGAGGAGCAAGGACTCTAGACTTCAGCAAGTTAGCCCTCCAGAACGACTGTTACAGCTCACTTAAATAATTTTCAACTCCAACTCAACCTAAGCAACTCCACTTTAGCCGAAGAATCCACCAGTCATCCAACTCGACCATACTTGAGGTGTTAACCATTTTGGGACATCAACAATATCCTTTTGAAAACCATTTTAAATTTGTTTAATTTGGCCCACCAATAACTTTTAGAAGTTTTAATTTTGACTTTGAAACTTTAAAATCCGTTGAATTCCATTGGGGATTTTCGATTTTTGTCATTTTATTAAAATAAAACATTTTTTGAAGAATAAATGAAATCTAAAATTGAAATCCATTCCTTTAAATTATAATCTAAAGTTTTAATAATTTTCAATTTAGACCTAAAATTTTTAAAAATATAAAATTGGGCAGGACAAAATACGATGTCTAAATTTTTTTATATGATAGCATATCCCCTATACTACAGGAGTTCTGCACACTTATGAGTGCACAGATCCTCCGGATGTTGACTAAAGCTGATTGATGGAGGGCTATTGGTAAACGTGCACACCTACTTACGCTTGCAAGTATACGAGGTCTAAAGTTTTAATATAGTGGATCTTTGAAGATCGGATATCGTTCCCACAGAAAAAAGTGTGAATAATTGAATTGAATACCGCAATTGACGTAGTCTTATGTTATCCTGACGACGGAAGACGTGAATTGAAATTAAACTAAGCTAAACTACAATTAGTGAGTTAATTCTAACTAGGTTGATTAATTAGGGATTGATTTTGTTTACTTAATACACGTTTGATTTCGTTTAGTTAACAATGACGGAGTTTAGGTATCCGACAATCTCGGTTCGTAAACTCCTCCGCCACCTCTTCCGAGTGTAAGATGAGGGAATATGCGACTTCGCGTTGACAAAGAGGTCCCCCTAAATGTCTTAACGACTCTAGGCCACGTAAGTCTTGACCCAACGTCATCGATTGCACACTAACTAACACCCTCTCGGGTCGTTAGGTCGTAACGATGTGTTTACCCTAGTCCGAATCCAGGGTTACCTCTCCCGAGTGTCAAACCCTAGATTCTCAAATCCAACCCTAATACCGTTATAAGAATATTAAGATCATTATCAAATGATAAACACAATCGAAATTAAAACAACAACCGTTAAAGAAACGTATATTAAACCAAACGAGTATTTACACAACTACACCTTTCCCTAACTAATCTCTAAATTACACTAACATGTTCTTAGCCAATACAACATTTAAATCAATAGGAGATCATCATTATAAACAATAAACATTAAATACAAAGATGGAAACAAGGGAAGAAAATCCAAATCTCAAAGTGGAGTAGTCCACTTTCGCCAAAGAACGATCCTCCCGAGCTTTCTCTTTTCCGTTGATGAACTTCCTCTTTTGGCTCTTTAAGGATTGGACAAGAACACCTCCTAAACTAATATAATCTACTTGCTAAATTACCTAAACCTAACTAAGGTGGAAGGAGAGCTCTCAAGATGTCAACCGGAGCCTCCTCTCACGTCTCTAGCTTCTTAAGGTTTGGTGGAGAAATGGGTTTTATAGGCAAGGTTTGGAAATATCTTCAAAATATCTAAAAATAGATATTTCTATGTAGAGTGTCACCACCTAAGCGGTGGTTCACCGCTTGGGCGGTGGCTTTAAGTCGGTTAACTTTTGTCGGTAACTTCGCCTAAGCGGTGGTTTTTCCGCTTAGGCGGTAGCTGCTGGCATATCATTCTGATCTTTTCTCGCCTAGGCGGTGGTTTTCTTACCTAAGCGGTGGTTCAGCCCTTCAGCACTCCAACATTCTGCCTGTTTTCCGCCTAGGCGGTGGTCTTCATTCACCGAAACCCTATTTTGCACGTTTTGCTCACCGTTTCTCCACCGTTTTCACTTGTTTAACGCCCTTTAACGTCATTTCCCTGATTTCCACTAAAACAAACTAAAATACAATTAAATATAACTAAAATGCTTGAAAACTAACAAATCCGATTTAGAAATAGATAGGTTTTTCACACCTATCAGCTATCTCCTACGTAAGAAATATGCTTTTAGACCCTGTTATTTTTCATATGGAGTCTTTGACTTTCAAAACTCACTAGATTAAGTATTACCTCAATTTTTACTATCACAACTCTCGAGGAAGCATCCAATGCTTCATCTTATTCCTGAGGGTGTACTAAAAGTGATTTTTGGTGTTTTGGACACTATTCTTTGATTAAATGCATTTTTTTTTTAGTTTTTCTTGCAATTGAAAATAAAATAATGAATTACAACATTCCTTAAGTGATTGGAACATTTAATTCCAAAAATGAAATATTTTTGGCCCTCAATTTGACGAAATTAGCGATAACTAGAATTTTGTAGATCAAAATAAAAAGTATATGTAAACGTTTGGATTTCTTAAAATTGTTTGGTGGAAACCAAATTTTGTTATATTAAAACTAATATTAATTAGAAAAAAAACACTTTCAATTTAATCAGTTTGCTCCTAGGATAACTTTTATAAACTTTCAATCTTGGCCCGAAACTTTTTTTTTTCGTTGGATTTCCTCCGAATTGCCAATTTTCTTACTCTTTCTTATATTAAAACATAATGAAACTATTAAACAAAGAATCTAAGGTGAAAATTCATCCTTGTAAACATTGACTTAAAGTTTATCTGGATTTTCATTTTAAACCCAGAACTTTTTTATTTTTTTAATTTTTTTAATTGTCTCTCTTTTATTCGAAAATTGAGTGGGACAAACTACGTTGTCTACAACCTTTTAATTATTTAATTACTTGAGATTATTTTCATAAATAAGCTTAGCTCGTATTTTCTATAAAGCTTATCTCCAACAACAAATTAATTAAGGAACGAAAATTTAAAATGGGAGCGCTACCTTTTAACATGTGAATTTTTACCCTCGTCAATATGCATACAATTTTGTATAATTATTTTGGTAACTCTTTGGGAGAAGTTACATTTTAAATTTATACTACAAATCTTCTATTTAATATATTTGTGAATGATTGGCCTCAAAATTGATATCTGGGTATTATGAAAATTTTGTTATGTTTAATCCATCAATTTATTTTGGCCTACAATAGCCACCAAACAACGGATTTGAATAACGATTCTACTAGTAAATTTATTTCATTCTTTATTGCATTTCATTCTACCTCAATTCTATTACTTTCCACGAAACAAACCATAAATATTGTTGGAGAAATTTCACTTATTTATCTAAAATTAAATGCAATGATAAATAAATATCACATGTTATTTTAATCTCTTTAAATAACTAAGAACATCAGTAATTAAACAAATAAAATAAATCATATAAAAGATAAAATACATATATGGTGGATCGATGTATGTAAACACTGTTCTAAGAAGAGATATGCCCCGTCTATGCACATGGTTGAATGACGAACTCTTTCCAAGATATAACGATCTAAGGAGTCAAGGTGCAACCAGGATATCCTATATGAACCTATCACAAATCGTATTGTCTGTATAAAATCTTATATGTAAAAAGAAATAATACAAATATAATCATCATTCTAAAACTTATGTTGTTTTTGTTTGTGGTTTTTTATTTTTATTTTTTATTATCATCTCTATATTACTCTATCTTTTATTTCATCCTCACACACCTATATAGTGTATGGATTATGTAATTCTTAGTGTAATATTAAGTATTTATATTTTTATAATCAATAAAATCACTAATTATACAAGTAAATTTTATAATAATAAAATTACAATATATATAGATATATATATAATTATATTTATATTGAATTTCATAAAGGCATTGCAATAAGTTTTATAACTTAATCACAATAAAAATGTCTAATAAACATGTATCTTTGTAGTTGAGTTGGAGATGATTTGTCCTAAATCTAGTCTTTTTTGGTCTTTAGTTCTTGAAGATTCATGTATTCAGAATTATCCTACGTTCGGCCCGACCAGAACTTCAAGAAAGTACCTGCACAGGACCCACCGAGGTTTGGCCCAGTGAAGCCTCACTGACATTAGAGTAAGAACTCGGGGAGGAGAAGGTTTTAAATATGCTTTAAATATACTAGAAAGTGATACCTTTATATAACTATTCACCTTGGCTTTTATAGGAGATTAACTTGATTAGCATTTTGAAGATTAGCTGATTTAAGCTCAGTTTGTCATCTTAACATGCACGTGGTCGGGAAAAAGGGCGTGTGTAGGGATTAAGGCCTTGGGCCAGGGCTTTTAGCCTTTTTGAGAGGATCTATGGGAAGGTTTGTTAATAAGGTAGAGGACCAACTTGACTCGCTACCTGGATCCGACCAGAAAATACCAACCAAAAAACTACCAGCCAATATGTTGTCGTCTTGAACTCTACCGACCACAACATGGCCGGCCAAAAGCTGATTGACCAACTGATTTGCTCAGTTTTCCAATTCAACAATCCAGTCATCATTAGGCTGAATGTCTTGTCCACGTGTAGGCCTTCAATAGGATGATTCGGAGGTGACTCAATTTTACCCTCATTAGTTGCCTCCACAACCTCTAGTGTCGAGATGAAACATAAGATGCTAGGGGTTCAGCCCTGCTCAAGTTCTCTGAATGATGAAATTCTATTCATGAGAAGACTCTAATCGGTATAAAAAAAAAAAAAAGAGTTTGGGCCCAACAACAATTTTGGTCATTCATTGTTTGACTTCCCCAGGATGCCTTCCTTCTGCTTTTTGGATATGTGACATGTGTCCCGTCTTTTTTTACGGGCACGAGGATTGGGATGCTCTTGAACGTCGGATTGTGTAACCGTTCAGTAGGATATTTTCCTCTAGTAATAGGGGCTTTCTCTCGCTCATTTTTCACTCAAGAGATTTCTAAGCGCTACTTTTCTGCTCGGTTAAATCGGTATTTTACTTTTCTTTAGCCATGTCTTCGTCTTCCTTCTCTTTTGGATACAGCCCGAGCTCAAAGTCTGGCTCTTCTGAGTGAACTTTCTCGTTGTCCCTCTCCAATAGATTGAGCTTAAGTCATATCTGGAGGAACATCTTTCGTCATTCTCGGTTGATAGGCTTTGCGAGTCCAACAAGACGATGCACTCTCGTCTTGCTGCTAAGGCGAGTATGGCCAATCGTCCCAATGAATGCGAAGGGGTGGGTTCTTCTAGGGATCTCATGGCCGACCTTGGCCCAGGAACTATTGAGGAGTTTGACTCGAATGATGTCACCATCCTAGAGGCTCTCCTTCTACCCCCAGGAGAATCGGGACAACACCATCACTGATGCTGGTCTTGAGTGTCTAGTTTCTCAAGTCCTGGTTGATAGTCCAATTTAATGCATCAAGTCTAATGTGACTGAGAAGGAACTCAGGAAGGCCATGAGTTAATATACCTTTGGGAGCTCGGTGAAACTACGGATTCCCCGGGCTGAGGAGCGTGCAAGTACACCTCTAAAGGGTTTCCTGACCATTTACATAAATTAATTCTTCGCCAGCCATTAGTTTTCTCTTCACCAGTGGGTCCATGCTTTTTGTTCAGAGTTTGGACTGTGTCCGTCACAGCCCACCCTGAACAGTATGTGTTACACCCCACACCGGATACCCATCATGTGGGGCCGGCGTAACGTAGACATGTCACCATCCAACTAACTAGCCAACCTCAATACGTCAATAACAAAATTACAAATCTATACAACACATATAATAGTCTCATTCTGTAGGGATACACCGTCCCGAATATAAATACAATCAAAATCAAATCCCCTGAACCTTACTTAGATTTCATTTCTGATATCTCGTCTCCAAAATTTTCCTCAAATGACTCATTTGCGTGACCCACATAATCTCTATCTAGCACCAGTAGGGGATCGACCAACTCCTAACTATTTTACCTGCGAGTGTACTGCTTTCTTAGTAAAAATATTTTTAAAATAATAATTCATTCTACAACATCTAAATGGATCAAGCGTAAGTTTATAAATACCACATAGCTCGTAAAATCTCCAGTATATGAGTAGGAAAAATAAACCGACATAATTAAGTTCCATTCAAATCCAACTAATATAAAAATCATACTAATCACCATGATAATAAATATCAAATCAACCAATATACGTAAAACACCATATCTTAAGCACCCATCTCAAATGCACACCTCAAATACACACACTGGCCAGCCCTAATGATCGTTTTAACATCACGATCGGGAGTTTGCAACAGTACCGTACCATCCGAAGGATATGCCTTCCTACGAACACCCATCACTCCGCCGAAGCGAATAATCATTGCGCAGTGTAAACATCTAACATCACTCTGCCGAAGCAGATAAACATCACTCCGCCGTAGCGGATAATATCACTCCGCCGAAGCGGATAACCTCACTCTACCGAAGCAAATAAATATTATGGCATCGTCAAAACAAATACAGCATCATCGAATCACAACTCAATAAATAACGTCTACTCAACATCGTCAAATCACCACGTCTATTTATTTTCCTCAAAAGCAACTTTTAAATCCAAAAATTATATTTCACACTTTCTTTTAAAGAAAGCGTCTGATTTTATCAAAACTACTTTTTCACCCTTTATTTTTACTTTTTTTTTTTTTGAAAACCAGGCATTTATAGAATAACAGATGTTTTTTACCCTCTTTTAAAAACACCGTCTGATTTCACCAAATCCAACAAAAATTCATTTTCAGCTTCATTTCGAAAACCATCGAAATCTTTTGAAAATTCAGTTTACCAACTCACCCAAATCCTGCTTGATCCATATCGTTTATAAATTCATACAGTTTAAGTAATCACATATTTCATTATATATATACATAGAAAAATAGGTTGGCAAGAAGACAGTACACTCACCTGAATATCCATTTCCAAAAGTTCAACCGACTCTCTGCTACTGATCCTCTGGAAATCGGGAACCTACTCGTGACAAGCCCTAAATTAATATTTTATGTAAGAATAACCTAACCAGTAAATACAGGCCCTAATTTTTGTAATTTCCTATTCACCGAATTCTATATTACTATTTAACGAGTATGGTTCCGTTACCATTTACGATATCGAATTCATTCATGCGAATGGTCTCAATATTTATTATCGTCACTTCGACATTTCGGTGCTAGAGATTTGTTTTATAATTACTCACGAAATAATTTAAACACAATTAAATGCATGTATTAAAAGTGATAGGAATTTTACCTTTTTCGACTTTTTCGTCGTTCGCAAAATTGGATTTTTAATTTTTGTTGGGGTGGTTTGTGGAATTTCCCCATTTTTTTTTTCATTTTCTTCCTTTTTCTTCTTTTCTTCCTGTTCCTTCTTCATTTTCTGGTCTACACCAGCTTCACTGAACCTTCCTCTTTCTTCCGCCGGCTTGTACCGCCAGCGACGGCCCCCATTTTCTCTTCTTTTCCCTTTTTTTTCTTCTGTTTTTCATCTGTGTTTCTGGTTCAGCCGTCGGCACCTCCACCGGCCCTCACTATCGGCGACCCACCACTCTCTCCTTTGTCTGTTTCTGCCTCTGTTTCAACTCAGTCGAGCAGCGCCATCACGCCACACACACGATCACCTACTTAACCTGAACGGAACACACACCCACAACCCATCAATGATAACGGCGAATGGCACTCCCCAAACCATAGCGATCGACCACTCCTCCGACCAATCTCCCTCTTTCTCTCTCTAACCCTCCGCCGGCGACGAACACATACCCTCACATACACCGGCACTGGATGACAGAAAGCAACACACACGACTCACACAACACTCACTCACGCGATCGCCAGCCGAACAACACCTCCACGCCACCGAACCGAACGGTGACACACACCAAACAACACTGAAGAACACACCACCGACGAACGGCAACACCTCACCCTTATATGCGATCGCTGGCCACCTACACATACTCACGACTATCGCTACGAACAAACGACGTACACAAATGCTGCGTGTAAGTTTTCGATTTTGAATTTCTCACCGCCGGCGATTTTTCCCTCTCTTTGGTTTTCTATTTTGCTCCCCCCTTCCTCTCGCGTGTGTGTGCATGAGTGTGTGTGTGTATATATATATATATATATATATATAGCCAAGTGTCTCTTCCTTCGCTCCATTTGATTACAAACGTATATATATATATATATATATATATATATATAATTATATTCAAATTACATTAACCTCCCTTCAATTAAAAGTTTGAAATTATTTAAGTCCCATTTCAAATTTTAATGTTTTGAAATTGCGAATTGACACCTAAAATTTTAAATCAAATAATAAATAACACTATCTACCCCTGTAATTTCGAATTATTCTAAAATACGATAAAAAAAATCAGGATCTTACAGTATGAGAGCTGTCGTGGCTTCCCACGTTATTTTCTACATGGAATGGGTTGAACCTACCATTGAGCTTTACCTGGCCCTCTTCCTTACCAAAGCCATTCCTCGAGGTAAGGGATGGTGTTACATTGCCTTCAGGCTTAAGTTTTTGGGTGGATTGGACTCATCCATCAAGGGCTGGAAGTCGAGGCGCTTTTACCTCGAGGGCAACGGAGAGGAGTTCAGCCCGGGATAGGATATGGACTTTCCCATTCAGTTGTATTGGGAGAAAGTTGGTAAGAATGCATCCCATGCTCTAGGTCTTTTCTTGTTTGGTATAATGTATTAACTTTACAATTTCTTTTCCTGGAAGAACCTAAGTCAAATATAAAGAGAAAGTCTAGCCCGAGCCCACAAACTCCCGAGGGCAGGGACACGGTTCTCAAAACTGTGTTCGCAGACACAAAGGAACTCATCAAATCTATGTTATACTAGCTACATTTCTACCGAGCACCTTTACTTCCTCCCTCCCTTATCATTAAATCCTCAACGAATAGTAAGTTTTAAATTTCTATTCGGTAATTATGATTGGTCATTTTCCTTCACTTGGAATATTTTGTTAATCACTTACTACTCTTGTACTAGAATGGACAAGGCTACCCTAAAAATGTTGATGAAGGAGAAACGCGCCCAGACCCCTGCGGATTCTCAGCAGGGCACTCTGGCTGAGGAGGTTGCCCTAGAGAGGGAGCCCACTATGGCGAGGACCACTCCCTAGCAGACTCCTGTAAGGTCGGAGAAACCAATATGGGATGCTACTTCATTAGAGATATCCTCCTCTTTGGAGGAGTTGGTCAGGTTAGCCTTTGCTGAGCACCAAGATAAGAGGAAGATGAAGGTGGTCGAGGTTGATGCCAAGTCAAAAGCAAAGCAAGGGAAGAAGGACAACTAAGCTCAGCCCAGGGCGACTAAGGAGGAGAGGTTCTTTAGTATACCTAGCACGGGTCTCCAAATTGCCCAACGCATCCTGGACTACCTCGAGATGCTTCCTAGCTATATCCACAAGATCACCTTTCCTGACGATCGCCACAAGACAGAATCCAAGAGCGACATCAAGCTGATCTCGAAACTATACAAGGACGTTACAGCGATAAAATTTCTTCTCGAATTTTAATTTATCTTCTTCCTTTATGTAGAGTCTCTTCAAGGAGGCTACAATGGGCCTTCGCCTCAACTGAGCAAATGAAAGAGACAAGGTCGTCCTCCAAGAAATGTCCACAGTGGTCACTGGTCTGAATGACTTCCATGAGAAGGTATGGGAGCTCAGTGCCAATGAGGAAAGGCTGAAGACCAAGGAAGATGAGCTTTCAAAGTCCCAGGTCATCTAGTTGGAAGCTGACTTGGGTGAGGTGAGACGTTGTCTGTTAGCCTCTGAAAAGAACTAGCGGGAGACTGTGGCCTGAGCTGAGTACAAGGCCATCGATAATTGGAAGGCTAGTAAAGAGTTAACTACTCTCAAGCTTGAGATCAGTACTGGGGTGATGACAGATAGCTTCTAAGCAGAGATACACTCTCTCAGGCGCCAGTAACCCAAATTCTCTTACCAGGAAATTTAAATGGAGCTCTTCGAGTCAGAGGTGGATGAAGCCAGTTAAGAATAGGAAAGGGGTGTTGATGCCAGTCAGGTCAGGTATATTGAGGGTGGTCAAGCTGAGGCTATTGCTGGCGATGCTGAGGCTGGACCACCTTGGTAGAAATTTTAATCTGGATTTTTGAGCTCTTATTAGAATTTGTTTTTTTGGGCCCAGAACGGGCTTTTTTGTATCGGGCTTAAACCCCTCATTCTTAATATATTTTGGGATAATTAAATAGAAATTCTATTCAGTAATTTCTTCTGTTCGGTTTATTTCTTATGTTCGGTTTATTTATTATCTTCGATTAATTTATTCTATTCTATATAATCTCATGACTTGTCTTTTTTCCTCCTTGCATTTTTTGTTTGTTATTACCCAACATCAGTTAAGAAGATACTCTTCTTTAGGATAACCGAGTAGGATTCAGTGATGATTTGAGAATGGCCAATCCAATCCTATATTACTGACCTTAGACAAACCTTTTTTAGTTCTGTCTTGGAATCTCTCGATCAGGATTTCCTTTGACTATACCAGTTCGACTCGATTTTTTTGATCACTTGAATTTTTTTTCAACTTTTACCTTCACTTTTGCTTCGTCACTTACCCCAAAGAGGTTCTTTCTTTGAGATAAGTCAGTCAATTTCATTCTTGAATCTTAATTTTTTAGCCACCTAGAATTTAACACTGATAAGAATTCAACATCGATCAAAATTTAACACCGATCAGACTTTGATATTGATTATAATTTGACATCGATCAGAATTTGACACCGATTAGAACTTAACCATCGAACAAAGTTTAACATCGACTAGAACTTAAAACTGACCGGGGGTCGTAGCTCAGGTCAGTTTTTCTATTTTTCCTGAATATGATATGCTTCCACTATACCCATGTCCTCATTTTTTTCTCCCCAGCTTACTACACGAGCTCGGTAAGGTCGGGCTCGGGTAGTAGGTTGAATGGCAAAGGCATCTGACATGAGGTATGGTCCTCTCGATCCACAAGAGCGCAACACTTAGGTAGGTCCCTTATGGCCGATCACTGGTAGGTTCTCTGTAGTCGGGTTCATTCCTGAGCCTTTTCGGATTATCCCAATTTGGTCGTTGCAGGAGTGCCATCCCTTTATATCGCCTAACCTGTGGTCGACTATGAAAGGATAAACGCTTAGCCGTAGGTCCTTAGACCCGATCGATGCCCCGCCTTTGGTGAATGACATTGGTATATTACCAGGTATGGACTACGGACCTAGTGGGGGGTCTGGTTGTCACCGTCAAGGTGCATGCCGAGATGCTATCCTTGTAGAATTACACGAGTCACAAACATGTTTGTCTTAACACAATTTTGATTGATAGGGAATTCCATTACGCTTGCACAAAATTTGAAATTCTTAACACTTTTACATTGGTGTATCCTCTCTAAGAAAAAAAATGCTTTAGGTGCTCGGCATTCTAGGGTGTCTCAGGGGTACTCCGTCCTCAGTCTCGAGCTAATAAGTGTCGAGCCAAACAACACAAGTGACTCTGTACAGTCCCTCACTAGTGGGGGCCAACTTTCCATCACTTTGGTCCTTCGTGGCCAGGGTAACTTTTTTTTGGATGAGGTTGCTAATGTCAAAAGAATGTGGACGGACCTTTTTTTCGTAGTACTTTGTCACCCTTTACTGATTAGTTGCCTAACGTACCCGGGCTTGCTTTATTTTTTCTTTAAGAAGGTCCAGATTCAAGGCCAACACCACTTTGTTCTCAACTCGGTCAAAAGTGGCAGCTATCCTAGGCAAGGGTATGTTGATCTCAGCTAGGATGATGACCTCGTAATCGAAAGTCATCGTGAAGGGGGTTCCCCCGTTGGGGTTTTAGACATGGTATGGCATGCCCAAAGATCAAGATATAAATCCTCAACCTATAGACCCTTAGACTTTTCAAGTCTCATTTTTAAGTTGTGAAAGATTGTTCTCTTAGGGACTTCAACCTGTCCATTTGTTTGATGATGACCCGAGAAGGTAAAATGAGTGCTGATCCCTAACGTCAAGCAGAGCTCATTAAAAAGGTCATTATCGAACTACTTCCTGTTATCCGAGACGATGGCCTTGGGGACGCCTGACGCTCCCCGATATTCTGAAAGGAAAAGAAATATGATATATTAAGAGCGTAAATAGAGAAGGATTTTTTGAAAGGTCTGTTTTCTCAAAAAAATACTGAGGCCATTTTAAAATAAGGAATCGCTACTTAACATTGGGTTTAAATGGTGTGCTAGATCACCGGATTTTTAGAAAACAATTTTAAAGGCCTAATTAAAAATTAATTCCAAAACACAATCAAACCAAAGATTCATTTAAAGAGATCGGGGGGTCGTTTATGCTAGGGGAAGGTGTTAGGCACCCCAAGACACTCGTCCGAAAATGTTACCTTATGTCCAATTAGTTTAGTCCAAATGTTTCATTTTATTTTGAAATATTTTCCTTATAAAATATTTTTGGCATTTTTCAAATCAAGGCGAGACAAATTTTTGTTATTTTTGGGAATGTTCCCCCTGTATGACCTCTTATCAAATATTAAAGGATTCGACAAAGATGGTCCCCAAGGGATAGTACTATATATGTTTTCAAGAGATTTATTTGATTTAAATGGGCGAACTAAAATACGTGAAAAAATATGAAGGTGTGAATGTTAATGAAAATGATAATATTAAACTAAAGTGATATGAACTTTTATTTATGCAAAGTGTATGTAATGACCTAAAAATGACTTATATGATTTTTTATGCAAGAATAATTCTAATTTAAATGTGCCAATGCAAATGGTAAGGATGCGGGATCAAATTAGGGAAACTACATGAATTAATATGATTATAAGTGGTAATAATTTAATTATCTAATATATATGAAAAATGTAAGTGGTGTACGTGTAAGACCCGATCTTATATGTGCATACTTTTATTTGTATTTTTATAACATTTAGAAAGTATTTGGGTTTAATATGTTATTTTAATTTCAACTAAGGATTTTTAGGGGTTATTATAATATTTCAAAAATTTAGTTTTAAGAAATTTAGGGGGGGGGGGGGCAAGTGTTATTTAAAAGTGTTGATTTTAACTATTTGGCCTAAATTGATACTTAAAGATTCAATTGGGGAGGTGTATGTAAAATTTACTTCATTAGTTGGCAAAACAATGATAAGAACTTGACACATGGCAACATTTGGCAAAAGATAAAAAAAAATGAAATGAGTAAGAAGAAAGATAAATCGGTGGGATCTCTCTCTAAAATCCTATATTTTGTTTTATCCCTCATTCTTCCCTTTACCCATGGTAACTCTCTCTCTTTACCAATTTACATTCTAGGTTACCTCTTTGCTCTCACCCTTTCTACACACTCAAGCCGCCCAATGTGAGTTTTATCATTACTCTTATTATTATTTGTTCTTTTTTGTTGTTTTAACAATTGGCTATGTGTGTGTGTGTGTGTATATTAAATTTAAAGTTTTGAATAAAAATATTTAAATAGAGAAAATTCTAATTTATAGTAGAAATTCAAAATTTCTATTAGAATGATAATTTTTAGTATTTTGTTGGCTAGTAGTAATGCAGACAGTCAGATAATACTTTTGTAGTAAGTAAATTATTGACTGATAAATTTGATAAATGTAACTAGAATATTTTAATTATATAGTTAGTATTGGGTTGAGAAAATAAAACGTTTAATTTTTAATAATTTTATTCAATTAAGAACATTTGAGAATGAAAAATATTACATTTTAGTGTCACGCGCGTTTCATTGCATGTTAGATTTATTTAGATCAATTCTTAGTTTAGCCCTTGTCATAATTAGGTTAACAAGCAAGACCGGCCCTGTCTGTGTTATGATAGTATTGTAGTAGCGCAAAAATCAAGGTGAGTGTACTGTCTTCTATGTAAATTGACAAATTATATTTATACATAAATTATGAAAATAAAATATTTATTGAAATTGACGGTTTTATAACTTATATGGATCGGGTAAGTTTTTAAAGGTAGCAAGTGGTTTTTATTATCCATAGTTGTCTTCTCGTCAGGAGGGCATGTCATGTGAGATGTGGATATATGTTGTTACCTGTCAGGCAAGTCCTGCAGGGTGGATATTTGTTGTTACCTGTCAAGCAAGTCCTGCAAAGTAAATATTTGTTGTTACTTGTCAAGCAAGTCCTGTAGGGTGAATATGTGTTGTTACCTATCAGGCAAGTCCTGTAGGGTAGTTTCTCCTACCATTGGAGATATTAAATGGCTCTGGTACTGATAGCCACCTTAGATGACACAGTTGTACAGGTTATAGTACCGACGTAATTAACTCCCGATCGTGAGGTGAAACGATCCTATGGGTAGTAGGGAAATATGCATGCGGTATTTTATTATATATCGAAATAATTGGATTGGTTGATCTAAATACATTTATTTTATTGGTGATGATAGTTGTGGAGTTTTTATTTTACCTCAGTGTGCGGCTATACTTATATTATGTTTTGAAAAGTAGTGTTTGATAAATGTACTTGATCCATAAATTGTTTTTATATTATGAAGATAGTACACAGATTAAATATTTGGTCTCAGGTACCGCAGTTAGAGACGGATCCACTACTGGAGCTAGGTAAAGTTAGAGGAGGTAGTGAGTTTTATTTTGGAGGGTGTTAGGACAGTTGTTGGGAGTGAGTGGTTAAAATATTTTTGAAATCTTGTTACAAAATAGATGGCTTTGTATAAAAGCTAAAAGTATTTAAATTGAGAAAATATATTATTATTATTATTATTATTATTTATTAGAGTGGCGTAGTGGAAGCGTGATGGTAGAGTGATTTGTCTTTTATTTTTACTTCTCCATAGGAAGGGAGACACTGAGTGACGGCCCTGGAAAACCGGGTCGTTACAGTATATGTCGTAACTAAATGGGAAAAAGTGACATGGATCATGAAATCTAAAAGAATCTATATGTGATGAAATATAAAAAAGTGTAAGTGGTGAAAGTGTCTTAAAAATGTCGTATAAATGATATAGAAAATAAATACAGATTATGAAATCTGAAAGAACTTATATGTAACAAAATGTAAAAAAAGGTTTAAGTGGTGAAAATGTCCTAAACATGCTGTCTAAATTATGCAAATGATGTGTATTTTAAATTTGCCCAATTAATTCAATGAAATCACGATTTGAAATTCCCTTAAATTCTATAGAGATGAGATTCGAGGGAAGATCGCACAAACAAAATTTGTCAAAATTAATCTTTCCAAAACTTAGGTAGAATCCCACAAAAATGTTTACCAAGGGAAGATATTTCTTAAATCCGAACGTTTCTAAATTCCACTCTACTTGGGGAACTGAAATGAGGTTATGTAAAAATCTCTCACGATTTATCGAATCATCGAATTCATCATAAGGTTTGTAAGGATTAATTCTTATAAACTAAGGTTTTATTATTTTTCTTTTGTTTTTTTTGGGGATTTTTTTTAGGTTTTTTTTTTTTTTTTTTATAAGAAATTGAATGACAATAAAAGAAATGAAAAACTGAAAAATAAAGAATTAAACATCTTTCACCTAAAGCTCGAGGAATAAGTTTAAGCACGAGAAACCTGCTCCAGCGTTTTCATTGGATCATCATGTGACTTATTTTTTAGTTTATATATATATATATTGCAACAAATAAAAAAAGAATTCAAAATACATATATATAAAGAACAGTGAGATATGGGTGTCGTCATCTAACGCTCAGATGTTCAGATTAAGTACGGAGAACCTCGTCCTGACATTTTTTTCGAGTCATTGGACAATTACAAAATAAAATAAACTTGTAGAAATTTAAATTTCAAAAAACAAAAGAAATAATGAAAAAGAATTAAAAATAAAAAAACATACTTGTTCTAGACAAGATTCCCGATGCTCGGGTTTGTCTTATCTCACAGACGGCTTCTCGAAAAGGCTCTCACTAAGAATCACTCTAAGAAATTTTTTATTTTAATTTCTAAATGAATCAACTAGGAGGAGGAGATTATTATTTATAGGGAAAGATGTGAGATAAAAAACTCTAGGAAACCCTAAAAACTAGGTTTGGATGCCTAAACCTAGTCCAAGTTGGACAAGGAAAGGGAAAAATTAGAAAAAGGCAAAAAATTGAAAGTTTTAGGCCCAAGACACGTGGAAAACATGTGTCATTTCTTCCCTTTTCGGAAACTAACGCGTGACAGTGAGCCCACGCCTTTGTTCTCTCTCTCTCTCTCTTTCTTTCTCTCTCTCCGTCCTCTCTTCTTAGTTGACTAGAGGCTGACAAGGGAAAATGGGCCCCTTTCCTACTCTATTTTCTCTCTCCCCTCTCTCTCTCTCTTGGCCGACAATGGTGGTAGGCCCCTCCCTACTTTATTCTCTCTCTATTCTTTCTCACTCCACCAATTTTCTCTCTCTCTCTCTATTTTCTTTCCTTATTTTCTTCATTTCTTTTCTATTTTTCTTATTTTGATTTTTCACCTTATTTTCATCTTTTTCCTTTTATTTTATTTTTAATTTTTTTTTTGTATTTTTTCAAAAAAAAAAAAAACAAAAAAAAATTATAAGATAAAATAAAGTAACATAAATTTTTGCGAGACAATCAAAATATCATGTCTACAACACCAAATTGACAAATTATATTCTTCCACACAAAATTGCTTATATTTTCCTTGGTAATCCAGGCTAGGGGCTCGGCTTCTACCCAATTTATCAAGTAATCAATAGAAATGACTAGAAACTTTCATTGGTCGATTCCTTGAGGGAAAGGCCCGAGTAGGTCCATGCCCCATTGGGCGAATGGCCAGGGGTTGGTCATAGGCACCAAGACAGTTGGTGGGGGCATGGAGGTGAGAGGCAAACTTTTGGCTTTTGTCACACTTCTTCAAGAATTCATTAGCATCCTCGATCATTTTGGGCCAAAAATATCCATGTCGGAGTACTTTGTGGGCCAGAGATTTGCCTGTGCATGATTACTACACACCCTTTATAGACACTGTATTTTGTCCCGCCCAGTCAATGTCGTATCAAGTATAAGTTCAGATAAAATTTAAAGTTGGGTTTAAAGGGAATGAATTTCTACCTGAGATTACACCATGCATTTTGTCCCGCCCAGTTAGTGTCGTATCGAGTACAAGTTCAGATAAAATTTAAACTTGGGTTTAAAGGGAATGAATTTCTACCTGAGATCATACCATACAATATACAAAAATAAGCAAAAACATGACAAAAATGCAAAAATGTTGAATTTAACAAAATACAACTAAGTAAATGTTTCGGGTAAAACTCAAAATTCCCATGATTTAAGGTTTAAATGACTTTACTAAAGTTCGATTTTCATAAAATCATCTTTAGTATAGATAAATCTTAGTCGCTACCCTTAAATTAAGGATATTTTAAACAATGAACTCAGTTACCCACCTCCACCTTGAAACATTTACAATCCCTGAATCTTGTCAATTTAACACAAAAAACATTCATTTTATTTATGTATATTACATCACATACTACCATGAAATAGTCCAAGACACTTTAATCAAGTCTTGGAAAGGCCATGACAAAGTCCTAAATCACAAGGTGATTTAAGGATTGGGCTTGACTTGGATTTACACCAAATCCAAGTACTCTTGACAAACCACCCTAGGCCCAAGAAATAAAGGGGCCTAGCCGTCATTTAAGTCCCACAAATCAAGACTTATAATGACCAAGGAGACTTCCAAGAAGTTTCCTACCAAGTGGCTAAGGAAAGGAAACCAAGACACTTAAGGGTACCATCAATCGTTATTGAAACTAAACCGATTCGGTTTGCCACCAAAGTAAGGCATTCAACGAGCAATGAATGCCCATCCTATCAATCATTAAATTATTGGGATGAAATGTCAAGACCACATTTAAGGTATCTAGATATTTTAAGTAAAATATCTTAGAACCAACCGAAAATCTTAAATCGTGACGAGCCGTTACCGAAACCAAACCAGATGAATAGCGGCCAAGCAATGCATTAAATGGACATACCATAAACCATTAAATGATTAGGATGACATGGAATGGATAGGTTCAAAGGATGTAGATATTTTCACTAAAATATCTTAAGGGTTAACTAGGAACTTGAAAACTAACCGACGGTTACAAGGTAAGTTAACCCGATTCCATCCAAATCCAACCGTAGAAGTGCCCTCCAAGTCATGACTCTTTAATTTGAATTAAATTCAAAGTGACACCTAAGGTCTAGGTTAGGTGAACAATGGATGCATTTATGACGACCAAATCGAAATAATGGATCTAACCGGTACTTAGACCCTAAACCGAACCGGATCCATCACATCAAGTCATAAATGCACCCACGTGCAAAGATTTTGATTGGAGGAGATCAAATGATTCGTAATGATTACCAATAATTACCAAATCATTGAAAATATTTGGTATTATTACCAAATCTTTGAGAATCTCACTTCCTATCCTAAATTCGTTCCAAGCCAAATAAAACCAAGACAAGGCAAGTAGTCCCCTAGGGAAAACACTACCTAAAGAACACCGTAGATTGGCTTGTTCATTGGATAATGTGTAGGCCCCCAGGTCTATAAATACCAGGCCACCCTTCTCATTTTTGCAAGTCTTGAAGACCTAGCTTCTCTCTTTAAACTCGAGAAACTCTCTTGGGTCCTAGGCCTCCCAAGCATATTTCTTAAATACCGTGTCATTATTCTTCTGAAATCTAATCTTAGAAGGTGTTCTTGAAGTTCTTAGAATGAGAACTCTAAGGATCGACAATCATTGATCAACACCGAGCAAAGAGGAGCAAGGAGGGAAATGAGACTAGCTACTTAGGGACAACCACATCCCCTAAGTAGGGTGTTCTTGGGTACTTGGATAAGAATTCTAGGAATCAATGACCACTGATAAACCATCGATCAACCACTGATGAAAAAAATCAAGGAGGAAAATGAGGTATACACTTAGGGAAGACCACATCCCCTAAGTAGGTATGTTTCTTAAAAACAAAAATTATGAATTTTGGTTAATCTTGTGCATATTGCTTGTATATAGTAGGATAATATAGATAATACACTTTAATTTCATGTACATAATGCATAAAACCCATAAAACAACTAAACAAACTTTTGTTTTTGTCAAGAACATCAAACAAACACCTAATCTTAACTTTAACAACCAAACTAGGGTCAAATCATACAAAATCATTCCAAGCATCTCAATAACATCAAAAAACAATCAAGAACATTCAAAGATATTAAAAAAATATCAAATCATCCAACATGTTAAGAACATGTGAGGATTCAAACAAAACTTCTATCACACCATGAGTTGTGCATAGGCCATACGATTCCCCCAAGATAATCGTATTTCTTTTATTTTTTAGCTAAGAAACACACACACACACACACACACACACACATATATATATATATATGTATGTATGTATGTATGTATGTATACTACACCGACAGACCCTTGTGGCTAAGAACTCTGGATAAAAGGAGGGCCTCTATTCCTTCGGGGATATGTGTGATTCTTCTTCTGAAACCTTTTTGTTTTCCCTAGTTATGAGTAAGACTGGCATAAATATATGGTATTTCTTTTCAATTTTACCTAACAAGTCAGACACTAATACTAAACTAACTAAAACAAATGAGTTTATTTAAGGTTCTTCACAAAATCAAAGTGTTGTTGTGGATATATTAGGGTTGTGATTCAGGTTGTTCACAACTCTAAAAACTGTTAATGAACCTAATTAGGGTTGTCAATCAGGTTGTTCACAACTCTAAGAATTGTTAATAATAGCTAATTAAGGTTGTGATTCAGGTTGTTCACAACCAAAACTAACTGATAACAAACCAAAACAAACTAAACAAACCAGTCTTTAACTAAACTAATTCAACCTTAACGTAAAGGCAGCCCATGAGGGCTCGGTGACACCTTTAATAATAAACCCTATTTTCAACAAGACAAGAATGAACTACGTCTGACTTGAACTTTGGTAACCACCTAAAGTACGTAGGTAACCCATAAGGGTTCAGTCATACCTCCAAGAATAAACCATTTCCTTTACCCTAACCAGAACGAACTACGTAATGACCTGATTCTAATTTGAGATAACCGACTCTCGAACTTAAAGATTATCTTTGGTAATTAGAGCTATGGAAGTCAAAACATGGGCCATTTCAAAAAGGAAAATAAATATCCAAAATCACGGTGACCTAGCACACTATTTAACCCCATACTAGGTGGCGACTTCATTTTTAACAAAAATCTCGACCCAAGACGTTTTTCGAAACCGATGCCTAGAAAAACCCTTGAAAAACAATTTTAAAAATGAACGAATTTGGACGACTTACAGAGGATGGGATAAAACTTGTTTTCATTCTCTTCCCAATTCTCTACTTTTTCCGTTATCGAAATCTGGGGCTTGTCAGCTGACGACTCTGCTGGGAACTATAAGAGTGTCAGGCCTAACTGGAGTCTAAGTCTATATTCACTGTTTAATAACATCCAAGCATTACATTTTTTATTTCAAACATAAACAATTCCTTACTGAAAACATAACAGTAACTATAACAATGATAATAACAACAAAACAAATACTAAGCATATCATTTCATGTGTATATATCAGTATGTATACATATTATTGTCTTTATTTACTGCATGTACATTGTTGTCGTTACATTACCGCAATTAAATATTGTCTTTACATTTCTGCATTTACATTACTCCATACTCTCTTCAACACACGAGTACCCACTTTGCATTGCATATCATGATGAAAACCCAATCCGTAACCCTCTAAGGGATAGAGAGGCTGATAGTAGGGGCTGAAGTCTATGATTTCATCATGCTGAGCTAACCCTCGAAAACCCTTAAGTTAGAAAGAGAAGTTAGTAGAAGCAAGGCCGAGGGTTGCATTCCCCGGAACCAGCTACGAACCTTTTCTCGCTCAGACCACCAACTAAGGATGGATGTTCCCCTAGGGAGGACGCCGGATGTTTGAAGGTCTGGGAACTGAGTTGTTTTTAGGAAGCAATAGAAGAAAAACCCAAACCACATATAGTGAGCCTAGAATAGAGTATAACCAAAACTCTATTCTACTTAGGACACTTATTTTGGAGAGAGATGTCATTTTTTTTTAAAAAAATTGTACAGTTATTTACATTACTACTATACAAGGTATATAGAACAAAACATCTAGGACAAGTAGGGGCATAATAACTCGTATAAGAATTCTCGTTCTATCCCACGCATTACTAGTAATAACCCGTATAAGAATTCAGGTTCTATCCCACGCATTGCTAGCTTACTTGACATCAAAAACATCCGCGAAGGTTTGAATACGGGGCAAGCTATAGGAAAGAACAAAAATCTCTACTTCACTTAACCCAATAAACCATCAAATATAAAACATCACTAATAATGCCCATTGCCTCCATAATAATTCACTTAAAACATACCTAAAAAAAATCACCATTATCTTTGCCTTTTAAATTAATAAAAAATTCCATCTTAGAATAAGCAAATAATCATAGCTTTGCTAAACATACCTGTCGAAAGTTTGTCTGCTAAAGACAACGTGAAAGAATCTACCTCGATCAAGAGAAATCACGTTAAACTACTAAAATATAAGAAAGTGTTGTGACCTAGTCAAATCATGACTGTATGATCCAAATCGTAAACATATCTGATAGGTGTGAAAAACCTATCTATTTCTAAACCGAATTTGTTAGTTTTCAAGCATTTTAGTTATATTTAATTGTGTTTCAGTTTGTTTTAGTGTAAAACAGGTGAAGGGACGTCAAAGGGCGATAAACAAGTGAAAACGGTGGAGAAACGGTGAACAAAATGTGAAAAATAGGATTTTGGTGAATGAAGACTGGTAGCGCGGGAAAAACACGCCGCTACTTACACTCGCAAGTATACGAGGTCTAAGTTTTAGTATAGTGTGATCTTTAAGATCGGGTTATCGTATCCACAAGGATTGTTGTCGTTACTATTGAATACCGCGTTTGTTGTGACCTAAGTTTATCTAGGCAAAAAACAAATGTATTTAATTAATTAAACTAATACTAATATATCCTAAATTAACTACACTATTATGTTAATATGTTTTAGGGTGAAGAATTGCATAGGGATTAACGTGTTTACAAATACGTATTCGATTTCGATTTACTCGCGTTTACGTTGTTCGACCTATTTGACAACCTCGGTATGTAAACTCCGCCGCCACCTCTTCCGAGTGTAAGACGGGGGAATACATGACTTCGAGTCAATGGAGAAGTCCCCCTCAATGTCTTAACGACCCTAGGCCACGTGAGTCTCGCCCAGCGTCATTGATTGTGCACAATCCAACTCCCTCCCGGGTTATTGGATCGTCGCGTTGTATTTACCCTATCGACAATCTCCGTTCTAAAACTCATTCGCCACCTCTTCTGAGTGTAAGAAGAGGGATATAACGTGACTTCGAGTCAACGAAGAGGTCCCCCTCAACGTCTTAACGACCCTAGGTAGCGTGTGTCTTGCCCTATGTCATTGATTGTCCACGATTCGAACCTCGACTGGGTTATAGAATCATGGCATTTGTTTACCCTAATCCGAATCCGGGATTTGTCAAAATCCCGTATTCTCCATTTATCAATCCAAGAATAATAAACAAACAATACAATAAATACAATCAAACTACGAAGAACAGACATAAACGCAACACCGAAATCATCCAAACAACGTATTTATAAATTATAGGTTAATCCCTACTACAATCCATATTTAACTCGGGGCCATAGCCGCATATACAAGAAAATAATGAGCTAAACATGATTACATACTCCTAAGATAAAGAAATAAGGAAAAACAATCGAAGAACTTAGACTCGTCCGAAGATAAACCGCTAAGAACGCTCAACGATCGATTCGCCGTCTTCTCCACTTCGGGATGTGAGCTCCACACCTAAAATCCCTAACCCTAGGCTTAAGTATAGCCTAAAGGGCTCAAAAATGAAAAAGAGAGGAGAGATATTCGGCCAAAGGGGGAGAAAAGGGGATATTTATAGCAAAAATATCCTAAAAATATCTCAAGACTGTGCAGGGCAAATCCGCCTAGGCGGTGGAAATTCTGCCTAGGCGGAGTTAGGTCGGTTAAGTCTGATCGCCTGGGCGATGAAGTAGGCTATGGACTGGAGAACATTCTATTGGATTTTCACCTAGGCGGTAGAAATTCCGCCTAGGAGAACGGCTGTCAATAGCCCTTTTTCGTCCTCTGCTGGATTTTCGCCTAAGCGGTAGAATTTCCGCTCAGGCGGTCGTCCGTCAGTAACATTTTGTTCTTCTCTGCATTTTCACCGCTTAGGAGGTGGTTTGGATGCCTAAGCGATGGGCCTGTTTCATCTTTTAGCCTCCGAGCTTGTTTATCCACTATAACTTCGAACCGCTTTGGTTCGATCTCATCATTTTATCTCCAGTTTCCTATCTTTTTTACCCACACACCTGAATTATACAAAAAGTATAAATACTATTAAAACATAATAAAAATAACTATAAACATATTCGAAAACTAATCAATTCGGATTGGAAATAGATAGGTTTTTCACACCTATCAATACCCCCAAACTCAGAACTTGGCTAGTCCTCGAGCCAAACACACACACTAAAATGAAAAATACACAAACAGAAATAAATAACAAACAATCTAAAAACAATCTAAACATAACAACATATGAGTTTTAAATTCTTCTAACGGCCTATTTATTTTTCCCTCAACAACTGCCAGTTATATCGAGTTCAGGCGGTAACACACAGCATGTAATGTTCTAAATTTTCGACATGCAATAATGGTAAACGCTATTCTAGATCCTTTAAATGTGTTAGTACGAGACTCAATAATATAACTATACAACGATCGAATTGGATTATCCACCAACAAAATTCATGACTTAGACCGTAAAGGACTAGGATTTCCATAGGCTTGATTGGGGTCCACTCTCCACTAATGTAGGTTTAGTAGTTCATGAAGATCATTAGGGCTTGGTTCGGTTGAGGTTAATTTGGCCAAGGGTAATTTGGAATAGAAAACGGGTTAACGTTGTTAACTTACTGTTACCCAAGGCTCAACGCTTGGCACATTCACTCTTGAATCCCCATAGAAAGATTTGAGACAATCCCAAACATGCATTTAAAACCGACGTACTCATTTGTCAAAAAGAAACGGAAATAAAAACTGTATTTATATTTAATTCTTTTTTTTTTTCTTTTCTTTTCAATGAACATACCCCCAAACTTATTTGATTATTACAATTGAAGGGGTGTGTGAAATACAAATAAAAAAAACCGACAAGTAAGTACTCAAATACCGAACCAATTAGAAGTTCGCCCTAAACCCAACCGCTCACATCAAGAAGCCTTTGCAACCGCTAACTTGATTCACTCAAATGTGCCTTTTGTTTCAGCGATTAAGGATTGGAAGGAATTCAATTGGCCGTAGTATTGGTTTATGTGTTCTGAATTGAATTTGCATTTAGGGTTCGACAGGGTAACGAGGGATAAACATATATCAAGGTAGGCTTAAAAAGGCTCAAGAGACAAAACGACTCCCTAAATCACGTCTCCTGAACTACCTCGCCTAGGATTTCGCCTCAAGCTTTCCCTCAATCAAGTTCTAGAATCCTTAATGTGTCATAAATTTGGTTAATCGAGAATCGTCCTCAAATCAATTGAATAACTATACATTGAGTCTATGTTCCCGTGCAAATTAGGATCTACAATAATTTTGACCAAAACGCATAGTCAAGCACACAGAATCACACAATGAATGGGTATTACCCTTCACTTCGAAAACAACCAGGGGTAATTTTCATCATCGGGTGACGGCCCAGATGAACACAAAACTCAACATATAAACAACAACACAAAAACATAAACACATTCTAACCTAAACACACATGCAATACGGAAAAATAATAATACATAAACTAACATACTACATACCACACATCACCCCCAAACTTAAAGTGGACAGTGTCCTCAGCGAACCCAATCATCAATCTCAACATATGGAATTAAAGCATGCTGACGAAGGGTGTTGAGAACGCTTACCTGGGAGGCGAGAGGATCTCGCCTCCGAATCAAGTCGAATATGATGGATCAAAAAGAATTGCTTGGGTTGCTTCCCAAGTAGCGCTTGGTTTAATGTCCTCGGCCCGACATTTTCAGAACGCCCTCAAGATTGGCGAGGTTTTGCTTTGGATGGCTCAATCTCTCAACGCAACGCCTCACTAGTTTATGTGCTTGGACAAGCACAATAAACGGATTGGAATCCCGTCGAAAGGGATGCATCAATACAGGTCGATCTAACATCGTCAAGTACCTTGCATAAGAAACAAAAACAAAACTACAAACAAAAATTATCTACAAAATAAATGCCTAAAGTAAAATTAAGTCATTTACACACAATATCAATAATAACAACTTTGCCAATCCCCGGCAATACGAAACACTTGTTTCTCCTATCTAAAACTTAAGTCCGGAGCTGTTACCACGTTTTTGCGACAATAACATCAAAACAATCCCCGGCAACGGCGCCAAAAACTTGGTAGCGCGGGAAAAATACACCGCTACTTACACTCGCAAGTATACGAGATCTAAGTTTTAGTATAGTGTGATCATTAAGATCGGGTTATCGTATCCACAGGGATTGTTGTCGTTACTATCGAATACCGCGTTTTTCGTGACCTAAGTTTATCTAGGCAAAAAACAAATGTATTAAATTAATTAAACTAATACTAATATATCCTAAATTAACTACACTATTATGTTAATATGTTTTAGGGTGAAGAATTGCATAGGGATTAACGTGTTTACAAATACGTGTTCGATTTCGATTTACTCGCGTTTACGTTGTTCGACCTATTTGACAACCTCGGTACGTAAACTCCGCCGCCACCTCTTCCGAGTGTAAGACGGGGGAATACATGACTTCGAGTCAATGGAGAAGTCCTCCTCAATGTCTTAACGACCCTAGGTCACGTGAGTCTCGCCCAGCGTCATTGATTGTGCACAATCCAACTCCCTCCCGGGTTATTGGATCGTCGCGTTGTATTTACCCTATCGACAATCTCCGTTCTAAAACTCATTCGCCACCTCTTCCGAGTGTAAGACGAGGGATATAACGCGACTTCAAGTCAACGAAGAGGTCCCCCTCAATGTCTTAACGACCCTAGGTAGCGTGTGTCTTGCCCTACGTCATCGATTGTCCACGATTCAAACCCTGACCGGGTTATAGAATCGTGGCGTTTGTTTACCCTAATCCGAATCCGGGATTTGTCAAAATCCCGTATTCTCTATTTATCAATCCAATAATAATAAACAAACAATACGATACATACAATCAAACTACGAAGAACAGACATAAACGCAACACCGAAATCATCCAAACAACGTATTTATAAATTATAGGTTAATCCCTACTAAAATCCATATTTAACTTGGGGCCATAGCTGCATATACAAGAAAATAACGAGTTAAACATGCTCACATACTCCTAAGATAAAGAAATAAGGAAAAATAATCGAAGAACTTAGCCTCGTCCGAAGATAAACCGCTAAAAATGCTCAACGATCGATTCGCCGTCTTTTCCACTTCGGGATGTGAGCTCCACACCTAAAATCCTTAACCCTAGGCTTAAGTATAGCCTAAAGGGCTCAGAAATGAAAAAGAGAGGAGAGAGATTCGGCCAAAGGGGGAGGAGAGGGGATATTTATAGCAAAAATATCCTAAAAATATCTCAAGACTGTGCAGGGCAAATCCGCCTAGGCGGTGGAAATTCCGCCTAGGCAGAGTTAGGTCGGTTAAGTCTGATCGCCTGTGCGATGAAGTAGGCGGTGGACTGGAGAACATTCTATTGGACTTTTACCTAGGCGGTAGAAATTCGGCCTAGGCGAACGGCTGTCAGTAGCCTTTCTTCGTCCTCTGCTAGATTTCCGCCTAAGCGGTAGAATTTTCGCTCAGGCGGTCTTCCGTCAATAACATTTTGTTCTTCTCTGCATTTTCACCGCTTAGGCGGTGGTCTGGACGCCTAAGCGGTGGGCCTGTTTCGTCTTTTAGCCTCCGAGCTTGTTTATCCACCGTAACTTCGAACCGCTTCGGTTCGATCTCATAATTTTAGCTCCAGTTTCCTACCTTTTTTACCCATACACCTGAGTTAAACAAAAATTATAAATACTAATTAAAACATAATAAAAATAACTATAAACATATTCGAAAACTAACCAATTCTGATTGGAAATAGATAGGTTTTTCACACCTATCAAAGACCACCGCCTAGGCGGAAAAGAGGTAGGATGTTGGAGTGCTGAAGGGTTAAACCACCGCCTAAGCGAGAAAGCGACAGATTGATATGCCAACATCCACCGCCTAGGTGGAGAAACCATCGCCTAGGCGTAGATCCGACAGAAACTTAACCGACTTAAGCCACCGCCCAAGCGGTGAACTACCGCCTAGGCGGTGACACTCTGTACAGAAATATCTATTTTTAGATATTTTGAAGATATTTTCCAAATCCCTCCTTTTAACCCCTTTCTCCACCAAACCTCAGAAGACTTTTAGACGTGAGAGGAGGCTCCGGTTGACATTTTAGAGAGTTCCTTCCACCTTAGTTAGGTTTAGGTAATTTAGGAAGTAGATTATATTAGTTTAGAAGGTGTTCTTGTCCAATCCTTGAAGAGCTGGAAGTGGAAGTTCATCAATGGAGAAGAGGAAACTCGGGAGGATTGTTCTTTGGTGAAAGTGGACTACTCCACTTTGAGATTTGGCTTTTCTTCCCTTGTTTCCATCTTTGTATTTAATGTTTATTGTTGATATTTATGATATCCTCTTGATTTATTATTGTATTGGCTAAGAACATGTTAGTGTAATTTAGAGATTAGTTAGGGAAAGGTGTAGTTGTGTAAATACTCGTTTGGTTTAATATATGTTTCTTTAACGGTTGTTGCTTTTAAGTCCGATAGTGTTTATCATTTGATGACGATATTAATATGCTTGTTATGGTATTAGGGTTGGATTTGAGAATCTGGGGTTTGACACTCGGGAGAGGTAACCTTGGATTCAGACTAGGGTAAACACATTGTTACGACCTAACGACCCGGGAGGGCGTTAGTTAGTGTGTAATCGATGACATTGGGTCAAGACTCATGCGGCCTAGAGTTGTTAAGACATTGAGAGGGACCTCTTCGTCGACACAAAGTCGCGTATTCCCTCATCTTACACTCGGAAGAAGTGGCGGAGGAGTTTACGAACCGAGATTGTCGGATACCTAAACTCCGTTATTGTTAACTAAACGAAATCAACACATGTATTAAGTGAACGAAATCAATCCCTAATTAATCAACTTAGTTAGGATTAACCCACTAATTATAGTTTAGATTAGTTTAATTTCAATTCCTGTCTTCCATCGTCAGGATAACATAAGACTACGTCAATTGTGGTATTCAATTATTCACACTCTTCTCTGTAGGAATGATATCCGATCTTCAAGATCCACTATATTAAAACTTAGACCTCGTATACTTGCGAGCGTAAGTAGGCGTGCATTCCGCGACCCTGCCAATATCCTAGGTCATAGTTCCTTAAGAGAGGCATGTCATGTCCTAAGCATAATTGTCATTTCTCCCTAATCCTATACAGTAAGAATTTTGTGCCATTAGGAATACATTTTGTTTAGGTTCAAAATGTCTTAAGCTAGTCAAAATCTATCCTGATAAGAGGCAACCTAGGGTTTACCAGTCAGACTGTCAAAATAAATTCACCTTCCATAGACATCATGAAATCAAAGGCTTCTTAAACTCTGCCTCAAGCTCTAAGAATGATAATCCATCTCTTGAGAAAGAAAAATGATAGAGCTTCCATTAGGTTCTAGGAAAAATGATCCATCTTTTGAGGAAAAATATAGGGTAATTTTGTCATTAGGTCCTAAGAACAATAATCTATTTTTGAGAAAGAAAGACGTGTCTGTCATTAACTCTTAGGAGCAATTATCCCTACTTTGAAAATAAAAAATAGGGGATAATCATGTCATCAAGTCCTAGGAGCCATGATCTATGCTTGAGGAGAATATAGGACAATCATGTCACTCAGTCCTAAGAAAAGTAATCCATACAAAGAATCTAGGATAATTCTATTACTAGGACCTAATAATAGTGATCAAATTGAAAGGAGAAGACTAGTTTATCACCAAGTTCTAGGAGCAAAATATCCCTACTTTGAAAAGAAAAAAAGAAAGAAAGATATTTATGTCAATAATTCCTAGGAGCCCTAGTCCATGTCTTGAGGATGAAGATGATGATTATGACCTATAATCCTAAGAAGTTGGATTTATGCCTTAAGGATAAAAGGTCAATCATGCCATAGTCTTAGGATGACTGTTGATAGGTAGAATTTATCTATATATTTCAAAACCTATTTTGGTAGATTTCGAGTGTTCTTGTTGTGTTTTAATATGCTTTAATTTATTTTTATTTATTTTTGTATAAATCAGGTGTTTGGGACGAAAAGGGATGAAAATGGTTGAAAATCGAGCAAATTATGGGACGTCGGCGGAGAAAAGTCGAAAAAGGCCAAGTTCAGAAACTGTAGGCTCATCATTGCAGCGGTGAAAACCACCGCTATAGCGATCAATCAAACATAAACATTCTTCTTGACCACCATTGCAGTGGTGCTTCCCACTACTATAGCGGTCAACTGACAAAAACCTACTGACTTCCCACCGTTGCAACGGTCCGACACCAGGTGGCTTAGATATTTTGGGATATTTTCTTAGATATTTTGGATCCCTTAATATCACTTTCTTCCCCAACATAATAGGCATGGTTTTTGGGACTCCCTTGAGAGCTCCAAGGCATATCCATTTGAAGATGAGAAAACAAGATCGGAGCGAAAATCACGGACGCGAAACTGTTAATTCTTCAGATAACAACTATTTTCCTTTGTTTCTCTCTTTAATTCTTAAACCCTTATTGGTGTTTGATCATATTTAGCTTGTTTATAGTTGAATATTTGGTTATGGACATGTATAGCTAAACATATATTGTCTAGGGTTTGATTGAGTTCATGAAAACGTTGTTTGTATAAATCTATGTGTCGTTAATGGTTGTTCATGTATATTTGATTGTATTTACCATTTTATTACTTACATAGTATGCTTGTTATGATATTTTGGTTGGTTTTGAAAAATTGGGGTTTGACACTCGGGAGAGGTAATCTCGAATTCGGACTAGGGTTTAAACACAACGCGACGATCTAAAGACTCGGGAGAGTATTAGAAAGTGTGCAATCCATGAGGTTGGGTATAGATGCACGTGATTAGTGTCATTTAAATGCTAGATGGGGACATTGGCATTGACGCGAAATCGCATATTCATCACTTTATACTCGGGAGAGGTAGTGAGTGAGTTTTCGATACCTAGATTATCGGATAGTTTGAATACCGTTAATGGAAACTAGATTGGATCAAACACGTATAAGTAAACGAAGTTAATACCTAGATAATCTATTCCCATATAGTATACTTAGTATTATAGTTTAATTAATTGTTAATTTAGTTTAGTATATAATCTAAAACCAAAAATCCTAAATTCAACCGCCTAGATAAAGTTCAGTTATGATAATCGCAGTACTTAGTGACAATTTAATCAAACCCCTATGGATACGACAACCATTACTCTTCCATATTCTATAAAACTTGACCCATACACTTGCGGTTAAAGCAGCGACGTAACATTCCGCTACCAACTGTAACTTTAAACTTGAGGATGAACCAAAAGTCGAAAGTTACCTTGGTCCTACGAAGCCAAGTCCAAGCTCAAGTCTGTTTGGAACAAATTTGAGAATTGCCTGCTAAAGCTATGTCTTTCTAAGATTCCATATGCACATCATGAACATCATCATCTATATAGACATACTCACGTATAATTAATAATATAACCACGCATATTGGTAAGTCAATTTACATCCTCAAAAGTTCATTAGTAGAGGTCTAGGTTGGTTATTTACTTAATAAACCTAGGAAATATACTTTAGATAACTTTTGCTAAAAGTCATCCGGTAGCTGCTTGCAAGATCGTAAAATGGACCCAATCCCTCTCTCTGTTGGAAGCACATAGAACGAATCCAAGATCTCGACGATGCTGGAAGATATTTCCCCCCTGACATAAATGTTGAGCCAGATGAATCCAACCCAGCTACTCCAAGAAGAGGACCAATTACCATTACCAGGAGATACCCTTAGCATGATAAAATATTGGAACGAATTACAAATCGAGAGGCTCCATCATGGAGAATGGATTTCTACTAAAAATCACAATAGCCTTGCTAAAATAGAACACTTCACTTGTGCTACTGGTACAAGTTAAGACCTGCCCAGCTGGGAGAAAAACCTCAAACCTAATGAAAACCAAATCCTAGGGGATAGTTCCAAGATATAGAAGCAGTTAGACTACATAAGCCTTGAAATATGCTTCTTGTCCTAGTGCATTAACGATTACATGTTTCTAGATTCTATCCATAAGGAAGATATTAATTGATATCATGCTACATTGATGAAATGTTATGATTGCCTCAAGTTTATTCTCTTATGCATGAATTTGCTTATTTATAATTATATACGGGGATATTTCATGCTTAGAATGATGTTTTTGGTATGGCTAGGCATAATGATGTTTGCCTAGAGTAGTCATGTTTTTAGTTTCCCTTCCCTACTTTTTGAGATTACTGATAAGTGTAATTTACCTATCTATTTCCAAACCTAACTTATTAGCTTTCAAGTGTTATTATAGTATTTTTAATACATTTTTATTTATTTTGTAATAAATCAGGTGTTTGGGGTGAAAAGGAATGAAAACGGATCATAAATGATCATATCGGATCAAGAACGGTGGAAGAATGGGGAAAAATGAGCAAAAAGGGCAAAATTCAGAACCTGCAGCCCACCGCCATGCTGCGGTGGTCAAAATATAAAAAGGGGCCTAAATCTTCTGATCGCTCACCACCGCGGCGGTAAGATCTACCGCCACAGTGGTGAAACAATAGAAAACTCTCTACTTCTACCGCTGCATGCACCACCGCAGCAGTAACATTGCCGACATACCCACCGCCGCAGTGGTGATCCTTGTAGTTGTAAAGTAGATTTTTAGATATTTTTAAACCCTAAACCCTAAACGCTAAACCCTTTATCTTCCTTCATCTTCTCTAATTCGGTAATGAGAACTCATATAGAGTTTAGACTATTTTGAGAGAGTTTTGGAGAGTGCTCAACCAAATCTGAAGGAGAAGAACACAAAGCGAAGAAGGAGAAACGATCTCGGAGCGGTTTTAGCGGTGGAACTTCGAAATACGACTAAGTTCCTTCATTTCTTTCTTTATTTTCTTAACTTTGGTAGTTGGTTTGATCATGTTTAGCTCATTTATTGTTGTATAAATGGTTATGGCCATGATCTAAACTTGGATTATCTATGGGATTAATGTAATTTATAAAAATTTCGTTTGTTTGAGTTGTGTTTCTTTAACGGTTGTTCTTCACTAATTCGATTGTGTTTATTGGTTTGTCATGTTTATATACTTGTTTAGATATATTGAGAAATTGGGGTTTGACACTCGGGAGAGGTATCCTCGAATTCGGACTAGGGTTAAACACAACACGACGATCTAATAACCCTGGAGGGATTTACAAAGTGTGCAATCAATGACGTTGGGGCAAGACTCATGTGACTAAGTTCTCTAAAAAATGCTAGAGGGGCACTTCAGCATTAACGCGAAGTCACATATTCATTCAATTGTCACTCAGGAGAGGAAGTGAATGAATTTTTGATAAGGAGATTGTCGGATAGGTCGAATACCGTTATTGATAACTAAATGAAATCAAACATGTATTATTAAACGAAGTTAATCCCTAGATAATCTATTCCCCTAAACGTCTCAATATAGTATAATTAGTAGTTTAGTTTAGTTTAGTATATTTTTAAAAAAAATTAATTTGAATCGCCTAAATAAAGTTAGGTTATGATAATCGTTGTACTTAACGATAATCTCAACCAATCCCTGTGGATACGATAACCCTGAATCTTCCAATCTATACTAAAACTTGACCCATACACTTACGGTGAAAGTAGCGATGCATCTACGCGATACCAATGACAAAGGGGAAGAATATGTCGATGTTTCATTGAATATCTTAAATGAATTGAATTGATTATAGGGGAAGATATAAAGGGAGAAAACATATTTGCGCTAAAAACAGGTTAGTTAATGTTTAGGTTTTGTTCGCTAAGTATTACACTGTTATAGGGGGAGAACAATGTTGATTATGCTTTTATTTTATGCTTTATTGAATATCTATAATAGATCATAATGGATCATATTTTGTGCTTCATTGAATATCTTATGTGTTTTTAAAATTATCTTCATGATTTTGCTTTAACAGAGTTAAAAAACTCGTCCTCAGATTTAAAAGGAGAATGGTTACATTCTTATTTTGACGAAAAGATCAAAGTTAATTGTCATCATAAAAAATGGGGAGATTGTTGATCCCAAGATTTTGATGAACAATTAAGTGTTGATTTTTTTTTTTTTTTGTGGAACTAACATGTTTATTGAGTGTTTCAATGTAAAAGTTCCATTAATAATATTATCATTAAGAAATTGTTAAGGATGCTAAGGATGTAAAGAGATAGACAAAAGTAGTGGATATTAAGAGATTGAAGAATTTGAAGAATCTAGGTGAAAATTACTCAGACTAATTTTTACTCTTGATGCATCCCGATTAAGATCACACACGACACATAATTGAATTTATATTTATGTGTGTTTTTATTATGATCCTAATTAGTTCACATATTTTCTCCAATGCAAAATTGAAGAAGAAATATTTGTATTTAAAATTGATTAATAGTGTCAATTAAGTTAATCGAGAAAAGAAATCGGTTAAAGGATTGAAAACATCAAAGATTGAAGTTGAAATGAATTAAGGTAAAGTTGTTTCAGCATTGATCGGTCAACCAACCATGTTGTATCGGTCGACCGATGGGCATGGGCTAGAAAATAGAGTAGTCTCTGAATCGATTGGTCAATCGATGAATGAGAAGTGAACTCTTTGAATCGATTGAGCAATCGACCATTGATGATCGGTCGACCGACCAGGCCGAAAAATGGCCTCGGGAGAATCCTGAATTGATCAATCAACCGACCGTCATTTGAGAATGGCTTGGCTAGAATCCTGCATCGATCGGTCGACCGATGGGTAGAGATCGGTCAACCGACCGTGCTGTTTCAGATTCTGAGAGTTTTCAAGATTTGATCCAAAACTAGCCGTCAACTAGCCATTTTTTAGCTGATCTTTTAGAGATATCTTAGGGATTTGAAAATATTATAGATATATTACTTCAATTTGAATATCCCTATAGATATGGTATATGAAATTAGAGTGTTTCTCAAATTGGTATATTTAATACTTCCTATCTAGTTTAATTTGAGATAGAAATATTTGGAGGACTTAATTGAATATTTTAAAAGCTATATTTGAATGAATTGAACCTAGATTGAGTAATATTGATATATGGGGTCTATATGAGTATTTAAATGTCATATCTTGTGGGAACTAGCCATTAGAGGGCTTGTTTCAAGTCTGTTTAAATAGACCTACGTTTTTCACATAATCAAATTATCCCAATCAATCAAGAACAATAATTTCCTGAGCTTTCTGAAAGTTATCATTCTGATATTATATTGAGAGATTATTGTGAGATCATTCTATTATTGAAGTTCTTGAGTTAAAACGCTAATTGATTTAGCGTCACCAAGCTAAACTGTCTAGCGATACGATTTGCAATCTTTCGGTGTTTTCCTAGTGAGATCGTTTCAAGATTTCATAGTTTATTGTTATTATATATTATTCTGCTTGCTTGGATTTTAAATCGTGTGAAATCATTTTTGAACTTTAAAGTGCATAAAAATTATTTTAAAACAATTTTTGTGATTAACTTATCACGTGCTCAATTTTGTGTTACTCACATCTATTATAATTGGATTTTGATTTCTTCACGGAATATTCTATCACTAGTAAATTCGGGACATTAATCGAGTTAAATTGATTTAAGGTGGTAGAAGCTTTGAGTGGGAAGAAACTTATCGATTTCTGTAATTGGTAAGTTTGTGCGGATTGGATATTGTTGGGAGTATCTAGTCAAGGGTAGATGGGTTTCAATCTCTTTCGGTAAAGAGATTGAGGTTTAATCTTTACCTAGTGCATAAAAATGTTAGGTTACTATTTTCCCTTGAAAAGAGCCTAGGCGTGATTCTTCCTGATTAGAATTATTTGGAGTCATTTGTAACAATTCCATCCTTACCAGTGAAAATGATACTTGGAGTGTTTTTGGTGAGGTTTGATTCTTAGCCTAAGATATAAAATAATTAGGTTTGATCTTTAGTCTGTGAAAGAATTTGGTTAGTCTTGAGCCTGGTAAAAGATAGAGTTATTCATGCGCCTGGGAAAAGGATTAGGTGGTGATTCTTCCTTAATAGAATTAGGTTAATCTTTAGTATGGTAAAAAGATAGAGATTCTTCCTTAGCCTGTGAAAAGGGAATTGTAAAGTGTTGGTCTAGTGAGCTATCCAAGAGGAGGGTGAATTGGGTAGTATTAAAAATTATCAGAGAAATAATAACACTTCAAAAATCAAACAATTAATTTTATCCTAAAATTAATGATTATCTCTATAGCAGCGGATAAATGTAATAAACTTTAGGTGCATACCCAAACAACACAAGATAAAATAAAGGAAATAAAAAATACAATACACACTGATATATCCTGGTTCACCAAGCTACTCTTGGCTAATTCAGTTCTCCGAGCCCCACAGAGATTCGCACCCACTAAACTCAAGATTCCTTTACAGGTAGGAACCAAACCTTCACAATGATTATTTTCGCAGGCTCAGAATCAACCTTTACAAATTTCTTTTCCCAGGTTTAGGAATAACCTCTACTTTTTACAGGCTCAAGAATAACCTAATTCTTTTTATACCTGAGGCTAAAGAATCAAAGCCTTACAAAAATACTCCAACTATCATTTTCCCAGGAAATGATGAAACGTTTACAAATCACTCATAATTAATTCTATAAAGGAAGAATTAACACATAATCTTTTTATAATTTAGGGAAAGATCAAAACCTCAATCTCTTTACCGGAAGAGATTGAAACCAGCTACCCCTAATTAGACACTCCCAATAGTATCTAATCTGCACACAACTCACCAATTACAAAAATTGATAAGTTCTTCCTACTCAGAGCTTCTACCACCTCAGATTAATTAATACTCAATTAATGTCCCGATACTAGTGATAGAAATAAAGTGAGGAAACGAAATCTGATTATAATATAGAATGCGGGTAGCACAATTAAGCATGTAATCAGATTAACACACAAATCGTTTTAAAAGATTTTTATGCTTTTAAAGTTCAAAAACGATTTCTCAAAAAGATCAATTCACCAAGCAAGTAAAAATAATCAAATACTTAATTAAAGAATAAGCTTGGAATGATCTTACCAGGAAAACACTAATGGATTGCAAAACAGATCGCTAGACAACTCAGATTGGTGACGCCAAATAAATTAGCGCTTTAACTCAAGAACTTTAACTCCAGAATAATCTCTCAATATTTTTCAGTATAATATCTAAATGATAACTCTTAAAAAAGCTTAGGAACTAAATAGTTCTTGATATTCCGTGTATCTTATATAAAATCTGCAGGTTTTTAATAACCCTCAAACTAGACCTCCAACGGCTAGTTTTCAAATGTTATGTCAATAAATGACACATATGGACCTCATATATCATACATATTTATAACCACTATATTTAACCAACATTATAACTTCTAAAGCTCTCAATTTAGTCCCCAAATAATTTTATCTTAATCAATGAAAGTATAGAAAGAATTATATTTAAATATATGGACTAAATCGTAAGATCAAAATAAAATCCCTTAAATCTCTCCCATATTTTAGGCCCAAAATATTCTCTACCAAAATAGTAATATTCAAACTCAAAATTCGCAGGTTTACATATAGGAATTTCAAAGATATCTTATAACAACTATTTTTCAAATATTATGTCATTAAATGACACTCCAAGATCCCATACATCATATATAATCAAAATAGATCTTTTTCATTTAAAAATATTCTTGGAAAATCTCATTTTGGTCCTTAAACAATTTTAAATCAAAATTCATCAAAATAGAAAGTATTAAAGCACTTTAATTAAAAGAAAATTTAATTAAATAGACTAAATTAATAGGGATATCGTAATATATAGACCATATCTCAATTAAGTACAGATTCCTAGAATATATCAATCAGGTAATCCAAAAATGACTTGGCAACGGCTAGTTTTGAATCAAAATCCTCGAAATCCTCTAAACTTGAAACAGACTCATCAGTTGACCGACTAACACCCATAAATCGACCGCTCGATTTAGGATACTAGACAAGCCAAAATTCCTTCGCCCATGGTCGACCGACCATCCATCATCTGTCGACTGGATGATTTAGAGAATTTATCTTTTAAGCATAGGTCGACCTACCTGTTGACTGGGAGATTCAGAGACTTCTTCTTCTATACTCCGGTCAACTTACCTATTGACTTGTTAATACTGGTGACCTTTTCCAAATTCGTTTTTAATTCATTTTCTTCAATATTTTTGCCATTTTAACTGATTTCGTTTCTCAATTAGCTTCACTAAATTCTTAAATTCAATTTTAATTAATTATCAATATTTCTTTTTCAATTACATATAGGAGCAGATAATTTCACTAATTAGGATCCTATCAAAACACACAAAAATTTAAAATTTTTTTTGTGTCGTGTGTGATCCTAATCGGGATACATTAAGAGTAAAAATTAACCTGAGTTGTTTTCCCGTAGATTCTTCAAATTATTTAGTCTCTTAATGTCCATCGTCTTTGTCAGTCTCTTTTACATGTATTCATTACTTGTCATCATATCTTCATCATTAGAACTAATAAACTAAAACACTTAATCAAACCGTTAGTTCCACCAAAAACATCAACCTTTAATTGTCCATCAAAATCTTAGGATCAAAATAAGGGTTGATTCTGAGTCAGTAAAAAAATCATTGTGTAAGGGTTTGGTTCCTACCTGGGAAAAGAATCTTGAGTTTAGTGGGTGTCATTCTCCGTGGGGTTCGGAGGACTGGATTATTCAAGAGTAACTTGGTGAACCAGGATATATCCTTGTGTGCTGCATTGATTTATATTATTTATATTTTTGTTGTTTGGGTGTGTCCCTAGATTTGAACACTTATCTGTTGCATTATAAAGATATTTATTGGTTTAGGATAAATTGATTATTTGATTATTTAAGTGTTGAAAGAAAATAATTTACTTAAATTTTTATAACTACCCAATTCGCTTCCCCTCTTGGGTAGATCACTGGCTAACAATTGGTATCATAGCTGGTTTTAGCTCGTTAGGCTTAACATCCTAGCCAAACCGATCACGTGCACACACCATGGATTATGTTTTTTGTGTATTTTCTTTTGATGGTGATAGATCTTTATATGATAATATGATGTATGATTCTTGTAGTATTAGTGGTAGTGATGGAGATGATGATAATGAAAATTCCCATATTGTCATTGAAAAATTACTTTCTTTCACACTACTTTTTACTAAAGAGAGTTCGAGTTTAAAAATAAAAATTGATTCTTTTGAAAATGGATGAAAAAGTGTTCGAAAATCTAAAGTGCATTTGGATGATTATTGTGGTACAATAGAGTTTTCGGAAGTTATCTTTGAAATTAATAATTTGTTCTCTAAAGTGGATTTTCTTGAAAATGAAAATAGAGTTTTAAAAAATAATTTTGATATGATTTCTAGGTAAAGGTCAGATCTTGATTTAAAAATCGATTTACTTAAGAAATTTTTTGAAAAATCAAAAGTCGACCTCGAGTCTATTTCGAGAGCTTCTAAAAATGATTTTTCTAGGCAAAGTGGATATCTTTTATCGTCTCAACCTTCATCCCTAGCCAGTTATAGTTATGTTGCTATTGTTAAAAATGATCCATGCTTTATATCTCATGTTTTTTATGATAATCAATCGGATTTGAGATGTTATTATTGCAATAGGGTTGGGCGTTTTAAAGTATTATGTTCGTTTAGGAACCCTAAGTTCACGTCTAATAAGAATGGATCCAAAATGAAATAGTTATCAAAGAGAGCTGTTAAAATGTCTTGTGCAGAGTTACATAATGTTGGGAGTGGACCCGAAAGAACAAACAAAGAGGTTATATCAAAGCCAAGACAGGAAGTCACCAAGGATTCACAAGCGACATGTGCAACCTGAAAAGATGTAACAAAACCAAGATGGGATATCACCAAGGTCACAACCAGTCCCGGACTCCCATCATCCCGAGGAGGGCGTGACTAAAGCATGACATTACCAAAACCCAAATTTCCTAATAATAATTATGACAATATACATACACTGTATAATACAAACACTTATTATGGGGGCGCACTCGACCCGAAGTTTTTTTTTTTAACTAAAAGTATTTATCCCTGAACCCGCTTAGATTCGTCTCTGACAGTTTCTCTTAATCATCCACAAGACCCCATCACATAACTCTACCTAGTGCCAGTAGGAGACCGACTCTTAGCCGTTGTACCTACGAGTGTACTGCCTTCTTAGTAAAACATTTTCGAAAATATTAATACTTTCTAAATATTTCCACAATCTAGTATGGATCAAGTATAAGTATATAAGTACTGACAATCAAGCAGTATAGATAAGTTTCATCTAGTATAAAATCCCACCAATCATCATAATAAATAATATCAAATCAACCAATATATGTAAAACACCACATCCTAAGCACCAATCTTAAACACACACTTCCAACACACACACACTGGCCAGTCCTAGTGATCGTTTTAACCTCACGATCGGGAGTTGCAACGGTACCGTAACATTCATAGGAATGCCTTCCTATGAAATATCCACACCCCTTTTTGGGGAGAAATGTAATCTACACCCTCTACGGGGAGAAATATAATCCACACCCCTTACGGGGAGAAATATAATCCACACCCCTTACGGGGAGAACAACCATGGCATCGTCAAAAACAAATACAGCCTCATCGAAACACAATTTAATAGACGTCATTTATTCAACATTGTCAAATCACCACACCTACCACATTTCTACAAATCCCGCTTTTAAAATTCAAAAATCATATTTCGTACCTTCTTTTAAAGAAACGTCCGATTTTATCAAAACCATTTTCCATCCTTTATTTTTTAGAAAATCAGGCATCTTTAGAAACATAGATATTTCTTATTCTCTTTTTAAAACCACCGTCTAATTTCACCAAATCTAGCGGAAATTCATTTCCGATTCTTTTTGAAATCCATCGAAGTCCAGTTTACCACCTTATTCAAATCGTGCTTGATCCATATCATTTACAGTTTAAATATTCACATATTTCATCATATATATTCGTAGAAAAATAGTTTGGCAAGAAGACAGTACACTCACCTCAATATTCGTTTGCAAAACTGACACTGACCGCACTTTATCTGGACGCCAGCGCCTGTGAACCTAATAGTGGCAGATTCTAAATTAATATCTTATCGGAACATCCTAATCATGCAATGTGGACTCTATATTTTGAATCGTTACTAATTTTATGTACTACACACTTAAAATTAATTAATCGTCACGAAATTATGATGATTTTAGGATTTGTAACACTAAATAAAATTTAATTTAACGAGAATTAATAATCGATTGGAGTTTCACCTGTTTTTGACACGTTTGGCGACCATGAGATGAGTTTTGGATTCTTCTGGGGTGGTTTGTGCAATTCCCCATTTTTTTCTTTTTTTTTTCCCTTTTTTTTTTTTTTTTTTCTTTTCTTCTTCTTCGTTTCTGCGTCTGGTCCGATCATCCCTCAGCCGCCGACAAAGAACTTCGATCACGTCTCCCTCCTTTACCCCTCTTCCGGCCGGTCGAACAACCCTACACCTACACTACGGTGAACGAGATACCGCCAGAAAGTTCCGGCAACACATACCCACGACGGAGCCGAGCCGACGACGCTGAACGAACCACACTCCCGCCGTCACCAGTCCGAACGCACACCCATATCACAACGATCCACAACCTCTACCCACACAGCCGACCAACCACCCGGAGCCGATCACCCATCGACGGACAGCCTGCACCGCCGGACCGAACTCCTTTCTCTCTCCTCTGTTTTTTTTTTTCTTTTTTTTTTATTCCTGGTTCAGCCGACCGCCGGAGACTTCTCTCTCTCTCTATTTCTCTCCGCCAACCTTCATCATGGATAACAACGCACACAAACTTAGTTGACGACGTGCCGAACCCATTACCGAATGTTTACCGGACGACCGGCGACGACCACCACCACCTATGCCGAACCACCCTTTCCGTCGACCACCGCATGCCCCTGCACGCCCACAACCCTATAACCGAACACCCTGCCTTGCCGGCGATTACTTTTCAAGCCCCAAACTCCGGCCGGCTCTCTCTCTCTCTCTAGATTTTGGATTTTCAGATTTTCGGATTTTTTTGATCATGGGATTCTGTTTTTTTCTCATCACCGGTGCATGAAATTAGTGGATTCGAGTTTCCTAAGCGTGCCACGTCATTCCTCTTATTTGCTTCTTTGCCGGCCAAGTGTTCCGTCCGTCCATCGGCATGTGGGTGTTGTATAATTGATAAAAAAAAACATTTTCCATTAATTACTCTTTCCTCCCCCCAATTTCCTTTAAACCTTGATTTTAATCCTTTTCAACTTTTAAAAATTCCCAAGATTTTAAATTTCACCCCCTAAAGGTTTCATTTAAATATTAAATGTCAATTTACCTCCCTAAATTAGGATTTACTATTTCTATATTTTCAATTTGACCCCTAGACTTTTTATTTGAATTTTTAATGGTCCTAGTTTCACCCCAAATTTTCACCATTACTTTAAAATACCACTGAAATGATGTACCTACTACGATTAAGGTCTTACAACTCTTCCTTCCTAAAAGAAATTTCGTCCCGAAATTTTACTACCTTAGTCGATTAAATGCGGGTATCTGTTCCTCATCTCCTCTTCTCGTTCTTATGTCGCATCTTCCACCACATGATTGCGCCATAACACCTTGACTAACATAATTGTGTTCATTCGCACACCTGATCAATTCATTAGAAGAGTATAGCACATATTTCCAGAATATTGATTCATTGAGGTTGTCGTGTGGTCGAGATAATTCTGGCGGTAACATAAGTTCATACGCTGTCGTGCCCACTTGATCTAAAATTTTATATGGTCCGATGTACCTTGGACCTAACTTCCCTTTCTTCTTGCACTTCGTTAATTTTCGCCAAGCTACTAATATGTCAAAGTTGCATCACAAAGTTATACTTGTCTCCTGTGATTCCAGAACAACTATTTCCTATAAATAGTCTTAATATCCCAAATAGTCCAAAATTTATAACCAACAACTTTTCGCCAAATCCTAACTATCCAACAATCAAAGTGCACTTGGTCGGTTACCCTTAACACGGATAACTCTCCGTCAAAAGATCTCATGTTCCTAACTGCTTCCACTGCACTACTCTAATAAAATCAAAACCAACAACAACACTATATGAAGAAAATATTTCGGTATGGTGAGTCTATTTCACCCCGTCGTAACCGGCACTTATCCCTTTCATCCGACATTTCCTAGTCGCTTGTCGCAACAATGTTTTCCATTCCACATTTAACCTAATAATAATTGCCACCAGTCCTATAGGCACAGATAACTCAATATTCATCAACCTCGATACCTATCTCAACCCTTTAATACTTATATCAATATCTTTCCTAATACCTAAATATAACCAACTCTCATAACTGCAATTCCAATATATCAAACAAATAACCTATAAGGAATCCCTTTATGCTCCCACATTTTACTAAGTCCCTGACATGGTCACGCGTTTCAGGTTCATTTCCACCAACCTAACATGCTTCAGCCATATATCCACGTATGTATACAACTCGAAGTACATAGGTGCACCCCAGTCACAACGAAATCGATACCTTCCAATAATTATTAGCTACTACTGTAAAATATTATATCATTCATACATATCAACTCAAAGATATTTTAAATTCTCCTTGTTCCGTAACATCTCAAAAATTTCTAATTTCCAGTAAAAGAAAGTAGTCACATCGGCTATTCTAAATTCCGCATAAGTTTCGTTTCCCTGTCTCAGTTCAGTTTATCAGATCGGAATCCTGTATTCTTTTCATATAACACTTTATGCGATGCCACCATAATTAACGACAAGATAATTATTAGCATAAACAGACTTTATTAATATTGCACCATCATCTCCCTTGCCAAAAACTGCTACGACACAATCGCTCAACACATCGTCCCATAACTGAATTGCATTTATAAGGTATCAACTTCCACTTGGACAACTAAAGGAGTATGAAAAATTTTAATCCGCATGTTCAAATAATCAACAGCTCCTGACACTACAGTTTCCCCTCGCAGGTTGTTCATATACTGACGACTTATTTTATTTTGATAACAATTATTATTCAGGTCGCCATGCGACGATAACATCTATGATTTCAGAATTTCAGTTCCAAAATTTCGAATAACCAATTAATAAAATTCCTAGAATTACCAATCCTTGTCCCTTTTGATTTTTATTATCATTATTATTATTATTATTATTATTATTATTATTATTATTATTATTATTATTATTATTATTATTATTTTTATTATTATTATTTTTTTTATTTTTTTTTTTAATATTTTGTCCCAACTTAATTTTTAATATTTGCATTAAATTGGTGCATCACACCATCGAACAATCCTATCAATATATATATATATATATATATATATATATATATATTGGACATACGTATCAGGATAACACTCCTCGAACTCCTCTCCCTTTCTTTTCTGGTATAGGTCAAGGCTACAATAGCCCACCTAGAGATTTCGTTACTTCTTGACCTTAACTTGACGAACAAATCATCGGATAAAAAAAAAATGTCGTGATTCCCTATTTCCATTCCCAATCTACTAATCATGCCCATGCTATTACCGTATAGTTAATATTACTGGGGTATTGCATATCTTATTCCATGTATTTTTTCCAAGATCTCATCTATAAATTGATATTATCAACCCTATGCATTTTAATTCAAATTTCCCAACTTTATCGTTTCTTCAGACACGCCGATCAGTTCTATAGTCAATTTTCACTGCCTCGCTAAACCTTCTTAACTGGACATCCGACCTTTACATGCCTACACCCACGATAAAAATCAATACAGAACAGCCTTACCATCTGACCAGCCGCCCACTATACTTACAAGGGCCTTAACTTACCCATGAGTTAATATGAACAATCAACTTACCAATTTTTTTTTTTTTTTTTATCCGAAATATTTGCTATAGTCAGCACTAACCATCATCATTCCCTTCTACTCTTATCGTTTCCAATTGGACATCTAACTTCTACGTTTCTACCATGCAATCGATAAATATCAACTTCGTATTTATAAGCTCAATTAGAGTGGTCATCCAACCAATCGCCTAATAGACTCACAAAGACCTCAACTTGACACATACATTAATATAAATAACCTAAATATGCGCAACCGTGCTTTTTCCAATTTTTGACTTAAAGCACAAATTCCGTCATACAAGAGATGTCACTAAACGTTAGAACAAATACAATCTCTACTAATTCCAACAAGTTTCGAATTCCAGTCACATGTTCCTGGCCTTCCCCATATTCCGTCAATCCACCACCTCGACTTCTTTTGGAGGCACTTGAATGCTATGCCTTAAGAGCAATAGTTATATTTACTACACTAGTCACCGCCTTAATAACACATTCGGGAGATGTTCGGCATGCTCCTCTTTACCTTCGATCGGGTTACCGTTTTTACCACGTCATAGTCCTTGACCTCCAACTGATAATATCCTACTCAAAATCTAACATCCTGATCTTTTGAAGTTGATTAAAATAACCGTCCATTTTAATTGATGAGTTACCAATACTGGATCTTCACAGAGAGAAACACCAGGTCTACATAAATCATTAGTTGATATTCTGATTTATTGTAACGACTTCTTCTTCTATTAAAATTTCCTTGAACTGCAAACAAACTTACTCTAATTCCCAATATCAATTTTATTATTATTATTATTATTATTATTATTATTATTATTATTATTATTATTATTATTATTATTATTATTATTATTATTATTATTATTTCCATACACCACCAAAATTATTCAAATTCAACTAAATGCAATCAATCATCGACTTAAATTAATCCACTCAATTTTTCCTATATCATAGCAATCGCCTTTAAAGTCCCAGGATTATAATTTCCAATCTTACTTTCCCACATTCATTAACACAAATATAATTAACCCATCCCACGAACCAAACGTTCCCCTCCTTATCCTTATGGAACCTATTTAACAGCAACCCTAATTACTAATTACGCTTACAAGCACCATGTTACTTCGCGAAACTATATAGGAAAAATTCCTAGCTATTTCAATATCCATTGTCAAAACTTGTTTGAACAGCTTCTGCGTACAAACTTGTGATATCCTTCTTTGACCCTTTGCTAACCTCCTAAACCCATTGTCAGACTAACTGAGGTACTAGATATGCCTTTCTAACATTACATATTTCTATTTATCCCAAATTTGACTCCGCCCGCAACTTTATATTACTTATCCAAATGAATTATATCTACATGCACCTACTATCCTCTTAGATCCACAATCCTCGACTATTTCTTATATATCATTTCCTATTACCTTGCTACATGCCACAACCGTTATTTCGTCTATTGACCAATCTAAAAAGTGCTTTCAAATTAAATTCTTGTCCAGTAATATTACAATTTCCTTTCAGATTGTCTAGAAAGCGATTTTTCCCCCTTTGAATATTATTTCTTATTACGTGTGTTCTACCATATCATTTAGTATATTGATAACGATGTAATTTGTTGTTTGTCTAACTTAGCCTTCTTATCCCGTGGAAGACATATCTCCTAGTAATATCACCATGCGGTCATATCGTTGCCTGTCAAAAGACGACCCCTCACACACCATGCTAATGCATAACTTTATAAAATAAAAACCTAACATCCCCATACCAAGCTCACCTATTAACGCCCTATCTCATGTCCCCTACTGACTAGACGACTGACACGTCTTCCTACCTCATAACCTTCTACTGATACATCTCCTGACCAGTGTACAGAACCTATAACCTAGGCTCTGATACCAAAATTGTCACAACCCGTCCCGGACTCCCATCATCCCGAGGAGGGCGTGACTACAGCATGACATCACCAAAATCCAAATTTCCTAATAATAATTATGACAATATACATACACTGTATAATACAAACACTTATTATGGGGGCGCACTCGGCCCGAAGTTTTTTTTTTTTAACTAAAAGTATTTATCCCTAAACCCTCTTAGATTCGCCTCTGACAGTTTCTCTTAATCATCTACAAGACCCCATCACATAGCTCTACCTAGTGCCAGTAGGAGACCGACTCCTAGCCGTTGTACCTGCGAGTGTACTGCCTTCTTAGTAAAATATTTTCGAAAATATTAATACTTTCTAAATATTTCCACAATCTAGTATGGATCAAGTATAAATATATAAGTACTGACAATCAATCAATATAGATAAGTTTCATCTAGTATAAAATCCCACCAATTATCATAATAAATAATATCAAATCAACCAATATATGTGAAACACCACATCCTAAGCACCAATCTCAAACACACACTTCCAACACACACACACTGGCCAGTCCTAGTGATCGTTTTAACCTCACGATCAGGAGTTGCAACGGTACCGTAACATTCATATGAATGCTTTCCTATGAAATATCCACACCCCTTTTTTGGGGAGAAATGTAATCCACACCCTCTATGGGGAGAAATATAATCCACACCCTTTACGGGGAGAACAACCATGGCATCGTCAAAAACAAATACAGCCTCATCGAAACACAATTTAATAGATATCATTTACTCAACATTGTCAAATCACCACACCTACCACATTTCTTCAAATCCCGCTTTTAAAATTCAAAAATCATATTTCGTACCTTCTTTTAAAGAAACGTCCGATTTTATCAAAACCATTTTCCATCCTTTATTTTTCAGAAAATCAGGCATCTTTAGAAAAATAGATATTTCTTATTCTCTTTTTAAAACCACCGTCTAATTTCACCAAATCTAGCGGAAATTCATTTCCGGTTCTTTTTGAAATCCATCGAAGTCCAGTTTACCACCTTATTCAAATCGTGCTTGATCCATATCATTTACAGTTTAAATATTCACATATTTCATCATATATATTCGTAGAAAAATAGTTTGGCAAGAAGACAGTACACTCACCTCAATATCCGTTTGCAAAACTGACACTGACCGCACTTTATCTGGACGCCAGCGCCTGTGAACCTAATAGTGGAAAATTCTAAATTAATATCTTATCGGAACATCCTAATCATGCAATGCGGACCCTATATTCCGAATAGTTACTAATTTTATGTACTACACACTTAAAATTAATTAATCGTCACGAAATTATTATGATTTTAGGATTTGTAACACTAAATAAAATTTAATTTAACGAGAATTAATAATCGATTGGAGTTTCACCTGTTTTCGAAACGTTTGGTGACCATGAGATGAGTTTTGGATTCTTCTGGGGTGGTTTCTGCAATTCCCCTTTTTTTTCTTTTCTTTTTTTCTCTTTTTTTTTTCCCTTTTTTTTTTTTTTTTTTTTTTTTTTTTTTTTTTTTTTTTTCTTTTCTTCTTCTTCGTTTCTGCGTCTGGTCCGATCCTCCCTCAGCCTCCGACAAAGAACTTCGATCACGTCTCCCTCCTTTACCCCTCTTCCGGCCGGTCGAACGACCCTACACCTACACTACGGTGAACGAGATACCGCCACAAAGTTCCGGCAACACATACCCACGACGGAGCCGAGCCGACGACGCTGAACGAACCACACTCCCGCCGTCACCAGTCCGAACGCACACCCATATCACAACGATCCACAACCTCTACCCACACAGCCGACCAACCACCCAGAGTCGATCACCCATCGACGGACAGCCCACACTGCCGGACCGAACTCCTTTCTCTCTCCTCTGTTTTTTTTTTTTTTTTTTTTTTTTTTTTTTTTTTTTTTTTTTTTAATTCCTGGTTCAGCCGACCGCCAGAGACTTCTCACTCTCTCTATTTCTCTCCGCCAACCTTCATCATGGATAACAACGCACACAAACTTAGTTGACGACGTGCCGAACCCATTACCGAACGTTTACCGGACGACCGGCGACGACCACCACCACCTATGCCGAACCACCCTTTCCGTCGACCACCGCATGCCCCTGCACACCCACAACCCTGTAACCGAACACCCTGCCTTGCCGGCGATTACTTTTCAAGCCCCAAACTCCGGCCGGCTCTCTCTCTCTCTCTCTAGATTTTGGATTTTCAGATTTTCGGATTTTTTTGATCATGGGATTCTATTTTTTTCTCATCATCGGTGCATGAAATTAGTGGATTCGAGTTTCCTAAGCGTGCCACGTCGTTCCTCTTATTTGCTTCCTTGCCGGCTAAGTGTTCCGTCCGTCCGTCGGCGTGTGGGTGTTGTATAATTGATAAAAAAATATTTTCCATTAATTACTCTTTCCTCCCCCCAATTTCCTTTAAACCTTGATTTTAATCCTTTTCAACTTTTAAAAATTCCTAAGATTTTCAATTTCACCCCCTGAAGGTTTCATTTAAATATTAAATGTCAATTTACCTCCCTAAATTAGGATTTACTATTTCTATATTTTCAATTTGACCCCTAGACTTTTTATTTAAATTTTTAATGGTCTTAGTTTTACCCCAAATTTTCACCATTACTTTAAAATACCACTGAAATGACGTACCTGCTACGATTGAGGTCTTACAACCAAGAAACCACAAGTAATACGTGCAAAGGGAATCATCAATGAATCAAATGGAAATAATCAAAGGTAGAGAATATACGGACAAGCCAAGAAGAGTTGTGCACCCAAATCAATCATCGGTATAGATGAGGTAAAGAGTAAAATTATCCCGAAAGATATAAAAGATACTCCTAACCCTTACAGTTTAAATTTATTAAATTTGTTAAAGAGGGAGGTGTCCAAATTGCCAAATAGGTAAGTTGATACTGGTTTCTAAGACTAATACTAAACGATGTCCTGATTTGCTATCTTTGAAATATTGCATGGTGATTATGTGAATTACATTTAGTTAAGGGGTATTAATATATTTTTATGTGCTTATATCAAGTAGTGATCATGTGTTAATTTTAAAACATGTTATGTGATTTAGAACATGAATCAAGTGTTTGTGATCCCACTAAGTATTATTAATAAATGGTTGTATATTAGCAAGACAATTTGTATAATGTGATCTTATTCATGAATATATCTTTTATGCAAATGTGTTAAATTGAGTTGATATTTTATGCATCTTGAAATGATATCTTGATTCATTATAATGTATAATATCGTGTTATACTAAAGTTTTTCAAATGATTACATAATGATTTAAATTGGTTTATACGATTAAAATTGCTTGGAATTAATTAGTGATCATGCATGATGTTGAGAATAATAGATAAATATATGTTTACTTGATCTCTACTAATGATTTTCTTCCAAGCATGTTTCAAAGAGTTTCAGGTTATAATTCAAGGAGAAACGAATATTCATACCGAAATTCAAATTTTAGTCAAGAATAAGATCGGGGCTGATTCAAGGAGATAATTGATTAGAGTTGCATATTCATTCAACTCAATGGTAAAATAATCCCATTCTTGCATGATTGTGTAAAGAAATTTAAGTGATACGAAAATTATCATTTAATTTACTGAAATTAACTCACATCTCTATGAATATCATGCTTTGATTATATGCCTAAGTGGATTTCTATTGTTAGCTAATACTAGTTTATTGACGAAATATTTACTACTAAGAAATGTTTGACAAAATCAGTATTAATCATAATCTTACATGTCGGTATATCGTATAAATTTAAGCTTACATATTTATATGTGATATTTTTATGCTATGCTATACGAGGTCCACTAAAAGTCATGTTTAAAAATATGTGAAATATGTTGTATCAATTCATGACTTGTTCATCATTGAATTAATAATGTGTTAAAATGCATGATATCCTGATTTATTTGGAATATTGCGGTTATTTAAATGATAAATAAATTATATAATGCATTCATAAGTTGAATTCCAAATATTGATCATAACCGTCATAAAAGCATGCATTAAATTTATGATTGACAATTTCATAAATTATTATTGAAATATGTTTCCTGTCCTAATGCATTAACGATTACATGTTTCTAGATTCTATCTATAAGGAAGATATTAATTAATATCATGCTACATTGTTGAAATGTTATGATTGCCTCAAGTTTATTATCCTATGCATAAATTTGCTTATTTACAATTATATCGAGGGATATTGCATTCTTAGAATGATTTTTTGGTATGACTAGGCATAATGATGTTTGTCTAGAGTAGTGATGTTTTTGGTTCACCTTCCCTATTTTTTGAGATGACAAATGGGGATAATATGTTGATGTTTCATTGAATATCTTAAATGAATTGAATTAATTATAGGGGAAGATATAAAGGTAGAAACCATTGTTGCGCTCGAAACGAGTTAGTTAATGTTTAGGTTTTGTTCGCCTAAATAATACATTGTTATAGGGGGAGAACAATGTTGATTATACTTTTATGTTGTGCTTTATTAAATATCTATCATGGATCATATTTTGTGCTTCGTTGAATATCTTATGTGTTTTTAAAATTATCTTCATGATTTTGCTTTAACGAGTTAAAAAACCTGACCTCGGATTTAGGGGGAGTGTGGTTACATTCTTATTTTGATGAAAACATCAAAGTTAATTGTCATCATAAAAAAATGGGAGATTGTTGATCCTAAAATTTTGATGGACAATTAAGTGTTGATGATTTTGGTGGAGCTAACATATTTATTGAGTGTTTCAGTGTAAAAGTTTCATTAATGATATTATCATAAAAAAATTGTTAAGGATGCTAAGGATGTAAAGAAACAAACAAAGAAGTGGATATTAAAATATTGAAGATTCTGAAGAATCTAAGTGAAAACAACTCAAACTAATTTTTACTCTTAATGAATCCCGATTATATTTATGTGTGTTTTTATTAGGATCCTAATTAATTCATGTTGGCTTAGTGAGATACCCAAGAGGGAGGTGAATTAGGTAGTTATAAAAATATAAGCAAAATATTTATCTTTCAGTACTTAAAAATTCAAAAGATTAATTTAATCCAACATTAATTATTATATTTATATAGCAGCGGATAATTATAAATAACTTGGTGTACACCCAAACAATAAGAAATAAAGAAAATTAACAATGCAGCACACCACGATGTATATTGGTTCACCAAGTTACTCTTGGCTAATCGAGTCCTTTGATCCCCATGGAGAGTCGCACCCACTAAACCACGAAGATTCCTTTAAACAGGTTAGAACCAGACCTTTACACAATGATTCTTTTCAAAGGTTCAAAATCAACCTTTACAATTTTCTTTTCCCAGGCTCAGGAATAACCTTATTTTTTTACTAGGCTCAAGACTAACCTAATCCTTTCACAGATTAAGGATCAAACCTAATTCTTTTATACCTTAGGGTAAGAATCAAACCTCACAAAAACCACTCCAAGTATCCTTTTCACTGGTAAGAATGGAGCTGTTACAATTCACACAAATTTAATTCTAATTAGGAAGAATTATGCCTATCTCTTTTCACGGGAAAAGAGTAACCTAATCTTTTTATATTTTAGGAAAATATTAATCCTCAATTTCTTTACCGAAAGAGATTAAAACCCAGCTAACCCTGATTACATATTCCCACATTATATAATCCGCACACAACTCACTAATTACAAAAATTGATAAGTTTTTCTTTCCCACTCAGAGCTTCAACCACCTCAAATTAATTTAAACTCGATTAGTGTCCCAATAAATACTAGTGATAGAATTTTACGAGAGAAATTTAAAATCTGATTATAAAATAAATGGGTAGCATACAATTGAACACGTAATCAGATTATCACCAAAATCGTTTTAAAATAATTTTTATATACTTGAAAGTGCAAAAACGATTTCACAATATCTAAAAATTCAAGCAAGCAAAATAATATGTAATCACAACAAAGAATTAAAACTTGGAACAATCTCATCAGGATATCACCGAAAGAATGAAAATTAAATCATGACAAAACTTAGATCGGTAACGCCAAAATTCACAACATTTATTCACAAGAATTTTTTCTCAAGAAAAATCTCACGATAGTCGCTCAATATAATCTCAGAATAATAACTCTCAGAAAACTTATGAACTCAAGGTTCTTGAATGATAACTCTCAGAAAACTCACGAACACTTAGTTCTTGATTGATTGGCATCTCTCACAAGTGAAAATGTAGGTCTATAAATACTTATTTGAAACAGGCCCTTCAACGGTTAGTTTCCACATGTCATGACATTCAATTGCTCATATAGACCCAATATATTGATATGACTCAATTATGGTTTAATTCACTTAATTATAACTTTCAAATCATTTAATTAAATCCCCCAAATATTTCTCAAAATCAAATCGATAGGATAGAAAGTATTAAATGTGCCAATTTGAGAAACACTTAAAATATATGCACCATATCTTTAGGGATATCAAAATAACAACAATATATCTATAATATACTCAAATCCTCATAATATCTCCAAGATATTATCCAAAAAATGGCTAGTAACAGCTACTTTTTGATCAAATCCATGAAATCCTCCAATCCTGAAATAGCACCATAGGTTGACCGACCAAAACACATTGGTCGACTGATTGATTCAAGTTGTAGCCCAAGTCAAAATTATTCGCCAGTCAGTCGACCGATACTCCATGAGTCAATTGACCGATCGATTAAAGATGCTCCCAAGGCCATTTTCGGCCATGGTCGATCGATCGATTATCGATGGTTTGTCGACCAATCAATTCAAAGAGTTTAGGTATTGACCATAGGTCGACCAATCTCCCCTCGCTCGGTTGACCGATCGATCCAAAGACTTCTCCATTTTCCAGCTACTTCCCGTCGGTTGAGCAATCCTCCCAGGTCAATCAACTGATCCTTGCTGGAACACTTCCTCCTTAATTAATTTTAACTCCAATCTTTGACGTTTTTACCCCTTTTAACTGATTTCTTTTCTCGGTTAACTTAATTAACACTATTAATTAATTTTAAACACTAATCTTTCTTAGGTCAACATTTCTTCTTCAATTTCACATTGGAGTAGATATGTTTAATTAATTAGGATCCTAATAAAAACACACATAAATATAAATTCATTTTGTGTCATGTATGATCCTAATCGAGATATATTAAGAGTAAAAATTAACCTGAGTTGTTTTCACCTAAATTCTTCAAAATCTTCAGTCTCTTAATGCCCAACTCTTTGTCAGTCTCTTTGCATCCTTAGCATCCTTAACCATTTTTTCATGATAATATCATCAATGGAACTCTTATACTAAAACACTCAATAAACTCGTTAGTACACCAAAAACATCAACATTTAATTGTCCATCAAAATTTTAGGATCAACAATCTCCCCATTTTTTATGATGACAATTAACTTTGATGTTTTTGTCAAAATAAAATGTAACCACACTCCCCCTAAATCCGAGGATGGGTTTGTTTTAACTCATTAAAGCACAATCATAAAGAATAATGTAAAAAATACATAAGATATTTAACAAAGCACAAAACATAATTAATAATCTCTCCCTATATTAGTGCAATGCTTAGGTGAACAAACTTAAACATCAACTAACTCGTTTAAAGCCCAATTTTGGTTTTCCCCTTCATAGATATTTAATAAAACATCAACATAGATATTCTCCCCCTTTGTCATCTCAAAACGTGGGGAAGGGGAACCAAAAGCACCACTATAGGCAAACATCATTGTGCCTAGCCATACCTAAATCTCGAATGATTTTCATGAACTTTAATATTTCGCTAGAGGTTTAGTGAATATATCAACAAGTTAATCAAAAGTATTAAAATATTCAATATAATCTTTTTCGATTTAAGCATAACACATTATTGCCCCACTTATAAAAAACTTATCCTTCTAAATAAATAATTGTAAACAAGTCAATTTATACTTAGGAAAATAAACGTGAGGCAAATAAAATATTTCAGCATGCAGCATGCAATCATATAATTTTCGTTAAGTCAACATGCCTTTCTCATGATACCAAATAATGTCTTCCTTTTATATAGGATAAAGACATGTAATCTTTAACACACTAGAACAGAAAGTATATCCCAATGATAATTTATCAACATAAATCTAGTGCATGCATAAACATGGATTATAGCATATTTATCTCAAAGAATTTCAACTCCATTTAAGAATAACAATTGTTAAAAATATGAGACATTAGATGAAAGCTAGACACCTAATGCTTGTAAGGATATCCATGTGCGACAGTATTATTCTATATATTTTGAGATCATGCAGATTTTTAACACACTAGAACAGAAAGAATATCTCAATGATAATTTATCAACATAAATCTAGTGCATGCATAAACATGGATTATAGCATATTTATCTCAAAGAATTTCAACTCCATTTAAGAATAACAATTATTAAAAATAAGAGACATTAGATGAAAGATAGACACCTAATGCTTGTAAGGATATCCATGTGCGACAGTATTATTCTATATATTTTGAGATCATGCAGATTGACCAATAACTCAATGATAAACAAGTCATGAATTGATACAAGATGTTTCTCATATTTTTAAACATGACTTTGAGAGAATCTCATATAGAATAACATAAAAATATCACATAAAAATATGTAAACTTTTTTTTTTATTATTATGCAATATATATATATCATTACTAAATCAATATTTGCTAACAATAGAAATTCACGTAGACATATAATCAAAACATGATATTCATAGAGATATGAGTTAATTTCTGTAGATTAAATGAAAATTTTCACATCACATAAATTTATTTACACACTCATGCAAGAATAAGATTATTTTACCATTGAGTTGAATGAAGATTCAACTCTAATCAATTATCCCCTCGAATCAGCCCCTGTTGGCCAAGCGGAATACCCAAGAGAGGGTGAATTAGGTAATTAAAAATTTATCAGAATAAAACTTTAATAAATCAAATAATTAATTTTAATCCTAAATTAATTATTATCTTTATATCACAACAGAATTAAATAATCAACTAAGTGCACACCAAACAGCAATAATAAACAAAGTAAATATTGCAGCACACCAAGATATATCCTGATTCATCAAGATACTCTTGGCTAGTCCAGTCCTCCGAGTCCCATAGAGATTCTCACCCACTAATACTCAAGATCCCTCTAAAGGTAGGAACCAAACTCTCACACCAATTCTTTTACAGGCTCAGGATCAACTTTTACAATATCCTTTTTCCAAGCTAAGGAAGAACTTCTACTTTTTACAGGTTAAAGAATAACCTAATTATTTTTAACACTAAGGTCAAAGAATCAAAACCTCATCAATCACTCTAAATATTCTTTTACCCGGTAAGAATTGAACCTTTACAAATTTCACTCAAAAATACAATTCTATTCAGGAAGAATCACTACCTCAATTTCTTTACAGGAAGAGACTGAAAATAGGTTACCCTGATTAAATACCCTAATAGTATTTAACCCGTCACACTACTCACCAATACAAATTGATAAGAAGAAAATCTCACTTGGAGATTCTACCACCCCAAATAAATAATAACTCAATTAATATCCCAAGTCTAGTGATAGAAAAAATGTGAGATTGAAAATCTGATTTTAAACAAGATATGGGTAGCAAATAATTTAGCACGTAATCAGATTTAAGAAATTATTTATAAAAATATTTTCTTCAATGAAGAATAAAAAAACAATTTCTAAAGATCAATTTCCAAAAATAAACAAGTAATGCACAATTAGAAAGTAATTGAAAAGATCTTACTCGAAATTCACAGAATAAATAAATAAAGCAATGTAACTTCAAATCTAGTAGCAACAAAGATTGATAGCAATTGATATTTAAGATTGCCTCTCAGAATAGCTCACACAATATCTCAGAATGATGACGCTTATAACAGCTCACAAATGATCTTAACTCTTATGCTCTTTCGATATTGATTAATGATTTATGAAATTCGCAGGTCTATATATATGAGAAATAAATTAGCTCTCTAACGGCTAGTTCCCATGTGTTATGACAATTAAATGCTCTCTTAGACCCCATATATCATTATGACTTCATTTTGGTTTAATACACTTAATAATAGCTTTTAAAACTTTCAATTAAGCGTCCCAAATATTTATCAATCTCAATAAAATTAGAATAGAATCAATTTTATGTACCAAATTGAGAAACATTAAAAATTAATGAACCAAATCAATAGGATTTAAATATTAGGTGAAGCATATCTTAAATATAATAATATACCTGAAATCTCTTCAACTAAAAATGACTACTTTTGGATATAATCTCAGAATAAACAAAATCCTGAAACTGCGTGTCCGGTCGATCGGTCCGTCAACTGCCCTATTCAGGATGTAGCCAAGTCATCGCTGTTGCATTCATAAGTCGACCTGTCTGTCGACTTGGAGATTCAGAGAGTTCGTTTTGCCTTCACCGGTCGACCTACCTGTCGACTTAGAGATACAGAGAGTTTAGCTTCTCTTCACCAGTCGATCTGCCTGTCGACTTAGAGATACAGGTTATTTCTGCTGCTTGGTTCGGTCGACCTATCAGTCGACTTACATCTGCTAAATCTCTTTTCTAAACTCGTTTTTAATTCTTTCTCTTTTACATTTTTGCCCCTTTAACTAATTTCTTTTCTAAATATGCTCTACTCATCTTCTTATATTCCATTTTAGTCAATTATAAATATTTTTTTTCAAACACACATAGGAGAAAATATTTTGATTTTATTAAAACACACATAGATAATAAAAAAAGTTTGTGCCATGTGTGTGTTCCTAATTGGGATATTAAGAGTTGAAATTCACCTGAGTTGTTTTATCTAATTTCTTCAAACACTTAATTCTTCATCATCTTCAACATCATCATTTAGCATCCATTTAATTTGCATCTTCATCACTGGAACTTTAATAATTGAAGCACTAAATTAAACCGTTAGTTCCACCAAAACATCAACACTTAATTGTTCATCAAAATCTTAAGATCAATAATCTCCCCATTTTTTATGATGACAATTAACTTTGATGTTTTCTTCAAAACAAAAATATAACCACACTCCCCCTGAATTCGAGGATGGGTTTTTTAACTTGTTAAAGCATAATAATGAAGATATTATAAAACATACTCAATGAAGCACAAATTTAAAAAATTTAAGAATACTCCCCCTTAATAAAACATCACTAATTTCTCCCCCTTTGTCATTTTCAAAAAACAAAATTTAGGGAGGGAAGAACACACAAGTAACTCTACTCTAGGCAAACATCATTATATCTAGCCATATCCAAACAGGGAATGATTTTTAGAAACTAATATTCCGCTAGTGGTTTGGTAAAAATATCAGCAAGCTGTTCGGAGGTATCAATATACTCAATAACAATATCCTTTTTCTACATGTGATCAAAAATAAAGTTATGTTTAATCTCTATGTGCTTAGTTCTTGAGTTTTGTGTAGGATTCTTACTTAGACAAATAGCACTTTTATTATCACAAAAGATCGAGACTTCTTTCATACAAACTCCAAAGTCATTTAATTGTTGCTTAATATATAAAATTTGAGCACAACAGTTACCAGTTGCCATATATTCAGCCTCAGTATTGGATAAGGCTATCGAAATCTGTGTCTTGCTTGACTAAGAAACCAAAGTATATCCTAACAAATGAAATGATCCACTTGTGCTTTTTCGCTTAACTTTGCAATCGGCAAAATCAACGTCGAAGTAACTTACCAATTTAAAATCACTCCCCCTAGGATACCATAATCTTAGGTTAATCATCCCCTTTAAGTAATAAAAAATTCGCTTAACCGTAGTCAAGTGCGATTCTTTAGGATAAGACTGAAATCTAGCACAAAGACAAGCACTATACATAATGTCAGGTCTACTAGCAGTTAATTACAACAGGTAACCAATCATACCTCGATACATTTTTTCATTAACACTTTTGCCCTTATCGTCTTTTTCTATCTGTGTAGTTGTTGCCGTGGGAGTTTTGTACTCTTTAGCTCCTTCCAAGCCATATTTCTTTAACAGCTTCTTGGTTTATTTAGCTTAATTTATAAATATCCCTTCTTTGGTTTGCTTAATTTTCAATCCAAGAAAGAAATTCAATTCTCTCTTCATGGTCATTTCAAATTCAACCAACATTATCTTAGCAAACTCTTGGCAAAGATCCTCATTAGTAGATCCAAAAATAATATCATCAGCATATACTTGTACTGATAGGATATCAGAATCAGTTTTATTAACAAATAGTATTATATCAGAAATATCCATTTGAAAATAGTTTTCGATAAAGTATCGGTTAAGTCTCTCATACCAAGCTCTCGGAGCTTGTTTGAGCCCACACAAAGTCTTGCGAAGTTTAAATACGTTATTGGGAAACTTATCACTTTCAAATCCTAGGGGTTGTTCCACATAAACTTCTTTAGCTAGAAAGCCATTTAGAAATACACTCTTTACATCCATTTGATATAACTTAAAATTACGTGAACATGCAAAAGTGAGTAGCATTCTAATTGCTTCTAGTCTAACAATAGGAACATAAGTTTCATCATAATCAATTCATTCATCTTGATTATAGACTTGTGCCACTAATCTTGCTTTGTTTCTAATTACCATACTAGATTCATCATTTTTATTTCTAAAAACCCATTTAGTACCAATAACTGGATGAAAATCTGGTCGCAGAACAAGACAAGACACTTTGTTCCGCTCAAATTAAACTAACTCATCTTACATTATGGAAATCCAAGATTCATCAATTAGTACCTCATTTATATTCTTAGGCTTAATTTGAGATAAGAAAGTAAGATTAATTATATCCCTAAGAGAAGAACGAGTACTTATACCTTTTTAAAAATTACCGATGATTTCTTTAATTGAATGTCCTGGTACTGTCTTTATAGCTCTTGGTAAAGTCGAATTCTTCTCCTTAGATTCCTCATCTTGTTGAGACTCCTTAGATACATTATCACTTTGGTTTTGGTTATTTAAAATACTTACATCATCATCATCCAAAACCTTTCTCGACAAAAATGGATCAGCTTCCTAAAAAACAACATGCATTGTTTCTTCTACTACTAAAATACGTTTATTATAAACTCTATAAGCCTTACTATTAGTAGCATATCCAAGAACAAACCCATAATCAGATTTTGCATCAAATTTACCAAGGTTATCCTTGTCATTCAAAATGAAACACTTGCATCCAAAGACTTTAAAATAGGAGATATTAGGAGTCTTACCATTACAGATTTCATATGGGGTTTTATTAAACCTTCTACAAATTGATACTCGATTTACCACATGACAAGCTGTACTTACTGCTTCGGCCTAGAAGTAGGTTGGTAAACGATTTTCATTGAGCATTATTCTGGTCATCTATTGAAGCGTTTTGTTCTTCCTTTCTACTACACCATTTTGTTGCCGTGATTTTGGTACAGAAAAATTATGAGCGTAACCATGCTCATCACAATAACTTACCACTTCATCATTCTTAAATTCTCTTCTTCTGTCACTACGAATGTTAATAATAAAGCATTGCTTCTCATTTTGAATACGTTTACAAAATTTAGCAAGAACGGAAGCAACCTCACTTTTCTTTGCAAGAAAATATACTCAGATAATTCTGAAATAATCATCAACTATAACAAATACATAAAACTTACCACCAAAACTAGCAACAGAGTTAGGCCCTAACAAATCAAGATGCAATAATTCAAGACACCTAGACATGGACGTGTACATCTTTCTCTTAAATGATGATCTAACTTGTTTGCCTAATTGACATGCATCACATACTTTATCCTTCACAAATTTCAAATTAGGTAGACCACGTATAAGACTCTTCTTAGATAAGTTAGAAATTAACTCCATACTAGCATGCCCAAGTCTTCTATGCAATAACCAACTATTCTCAGATTAAGCATTCAAACAAGATAAATTTTTAGAATTAAAATCATCAAAAGAGCAAGTATACACATTCTCAAAATGTAATGCAACTAGCAAGATACTACTATCATTACTATTTTTAATGATACATCTATCATGATCAAATATAACATTATAGCCCTTATCACATAGTTAACTAATACTAAGCAAATTATGTTTAAGTCCATCAACTAGTAACACATATTTAATAGTAGTAGTACCATTACCGATATTACATATACCGATAATTTTACCCTCTGCGTTGTCTCCGAAAGTCACATGACCTCCATCTTTAGGTGTCAAAGATGTAAATTTTCCTTTATCTCCCGTCATGTGTTGAGAACAACCACTATCCAGGAACTATTTGTCCTTGCTTATTGATATTTTTAGAATAACCTCACCACCAGTGGCCATTAATGCAAGCATGGACGTGTCTTCATTATCCGAATTTTTTGATCTACTTGAATCAATATCATCCCAAGTAGCCTTCATGGATTTCTTCTTACTCTTCTTTGCTTTCTTCTTTTCTTTCTTCTTCTTTTCCTTTTCTTTATCCTTATTTGGTTCGGGACAATTGTTTTGAAAATGACCGGTCTTACGACAGTTGTAACATTCCACTTTAGACATGTTGAGGTTTCTTCTTCCACAGAATGTGCACCGAGTCATTCTTCTAAAATTAGTTGTGAGAAGTGCTACATTTTAATCTTGCTCACTTTCAAGACTTTCATCATCACTATCATCCACTTCTTCAATTTTGTTGAGCTTTTAGCACCAAGGATTTCCTCTTGCCATTTCTGATATCATCCTCATAACCTTTAATCGCCGATTCATGAGTCATCAAATTGCCAATGTGATCATCAAAATCGTATTTTCTAAGATCCTTGGCTTCCTTGATTGCCGTCACCTTTGACTCCCATGTTTTTGTCAAGGACTTTAGGACCTTTCATACTCTATCTTCCATGGAGTATGGCTTTCCAAGTTGACTCATTTTGTTGCATATGATGTTGAAGTGAGTGTACATCTCATGAATTGATTCATTCTCTTCCATCCTGGATAACTCAAATTTTCTCATAAGAGCATTAATTTTTTATTGCTTCACAGGACTTATCCCTTTATGGGTGACTTGTAGCTTATCCTGAATCTCCTTTGCAGATTTGCAGCCTGAAACTCTAGAATATTCATTAACATCTAAAGAGCAAAAGAGAATATTAATAGCTTGAGAGTTAATGGAAAGTTTTTCATTATCGGAAGCAGTGAGTTATTTCTTCTTCTTCTCAACTCTGTTTTCTATTGGAACAAATGGACCATCCTCGATTGTAAGCCACACTTCGTAATTTTTAGCCTGAAGAAAGACTATCATCCTGTTTTTCCAAAATGAATAACTTTCACCAGCAAACAAAGGTGGTCGGTGTATAGACTGCCCCTCAGCCAGTGTGCCTACTATGTGTTCCATGTGATCTTTGTTAGCTAAAAATTTTGAGCTAAACCAGTTCTGATGCCAATTGTTGGCCCAGTGGAATACCCAAGAGGGGGTGAATTGGGTAATTAAAAATTTATTAGAATAAAAATTTAATAAATCAAATAATTAATTTTAATCCTAAATTAATTATTATCTTTATATCACAGCGGAATTAAATAATCAACTACGTGCACACCAAACAGCAAAAATAAACAAAGTAAATATTGCAGCACACCAAGATATATCCTGATTCACCAAGATACTCTTAGCTAGTCCAGTCCTCCGAACCCCACGGAGATTCGCACCCACTAATACTCAAGATTCTTTTAAAGGTAGGAACCAAACCCTCACACCGATTCTTTTACAAGCTCAGAATCATCTTTTACAATATCTTTTTTCCAAGCTAAGGAAGAACTTCTACTTTTTACAGGCTAAAGAATAACCTAATTATTTTTAACACTAAGGTCAAATAATCAAAACCTCACCAATCACTCCAAATATCCTTTTACCCAGTAAGGATTGAATCGTTACAAATTTCTCTCAAAAACACAATTCTATCTAGGAAGAATCGCTACCTCAATCTCTTTACAGGAAGAGACTGAAAACCAATTACCCCTGATTAAATACCGCCAACAGTATTTAACCCATCATACTACTCACCAATACAAATTTATAGGCAGAAAATCTCACTAGGAGCTTCTACCACCCCAAATAAATAATAACTCAATTAATATCCCAAGTCTAGTGATAGAAAAAATATGAGATTGAAAATCTGATTTTAAATAAGATGTGGGTAGCAAATAATTTAGCACGTAATCAGATTCAAGAAATTGTTTATAAAAATATTTTCTTAAATAAAGAATCAAAAAACAATTTCTAAAGATCAATTTCCAAAAATAAACAACTAATGCACAATTAGAAGGTAATTGAAAATATCTCACCCAGAATCCACAGAATAAATAAATAAAGCAATGTAACTTCAAATCCAGTAGCAGTAAAGATTGATAGCAATTGATCTTCAAAATTGTCTCTCAGAATAGCTCATACAATATCTTAGAATGATGATTTTTATAAAAGCTCACAAATGATCTTAACTCTTATGCTCTCTCGATATTGATTAATGATTTATGAAATTCGCAGGTCTATATATATGGGAAATAAATCAGCTCTCTAATGGCTAGTTCCCATGAGTCATGACAATTAAATGCTCTCTTAGACCCCATATATCATTATGACTTCATTTTGGTTCAGTACACTTAATAATAGCTTTTACAACTTTCAATTAAGCCCCCAAAATATTTCTCAATCTCAATTAAATTAGAATAGAATCAATTTTATGTACCAAATTGAGAAATATTAAAAATTAATGAACCAAATCAATAGGATTTAAATATTAGGTGAAGCATATCTTAAATAAAATAATATCCCCAAAATCTCTCTCAAATCCCAACAAAAAATGGATACTTTTGGATATAATCTCAGAATAAACAGAATCCTGAAACTGCATGTCCAGTCGACTGGTCCGTCGACTGCCCTATTTAAGATGTAGCCAAGCCATCGCTGCTGCATTTATAGGTCAACTTGTCTGTCGACTTGGAGATTCAGAGAGTTCGTTTTACCTTCACCGGTCGACCAACTTGTCGACTTAGAAATACAGAGAGTTTAGCTTCTCTTTACCGGTCGACCTGCCTGTCGACTTAGAGATACAGGTTGTTTCTACTGCTTGGTTCGGTCGACCTATCAGTCGACTTACATCTGCTGGATCTCTTTTTTGAACTCGTTTTTAGCTATTTTTCTTTTATATTTTTGCCTTTTTAACCATTTTCTTTTCTAAATATGCTCCACTAATCTTCTTATATTCTATTTTAGTCAATTATAAATATTTCTTTTCAAACACACATAGGAGCAAATATTTTCATCTTATCAAAGCACACAAAAATAATAAAAACTTTTTGTGTCGTGTGTGTGTTCCTAATTGAGATATTAAGAGTTGAAATTCACCTGAGTTATTTTCCTTAATTTCTTCAAACTCTTAATTCTTCATCATCTTCAACATCATCATTTAGCATCCATTTAATTTGCATCTTCATCACTGGAACTTAAATAACTTAAACACTTAATTAAATCGTTAGTTTCACCAAAACATCAACACTTAATTGTTCATCAAAATCTTAGGATTAACAGCCCCGATCTTATTCTTAACTAAATTTAGAATTTTAGTATGAATATTCTTTTCTCCTTGAATTATAATCGGAAACTCTTTTCTATCTTACGAAACAACTTTGTTTTTTTACCTCATTTATATCAATGATTGATTTGGGAGCACCATTTCTCTTAGCTTATCTGTATCCTCTCAACTTTTGATTATTGCCATTTGATTTACTGATACTTCCATTTGTACATGTCACTTATGACTTCTTGGTGATATCCCATCTTGACTTTGGCAAATCTTTTCTATTTGCACATTTTTCTTGTGGCTTCTTTGTAACTTTACATTTGGTCTTTGGTGTATCTTTTCGCTTTGTATGCATTTCTTGTGGATCCTTAAAGACTTTTTGTCTTGGCTTTGATATAACCTCTTTGTTTATCTCTTCAGGTCCACTTTCAACATTATGTAAATCTGCACAAGACATTTCAACAGCTCTCTTCGGTATCCATTTCATTTTGGATCCATTCTTGTTAGACATAAATTTAGGGTTCCTGAATGGACATGATACTTTAAAATGTCCAACCCTATTGCAATAATAACATCTCAAATTTGATCGATTATCATAAAAAGCATGAGATGTAGAACAAGAATTATTTCTTACAATAGCAACATAAGTATCACTGGCTTATGATGAAGGATAAGATGATGAAGTATATACACTTTACCTAAAAAAATCATTTTCAGAAGCTCTTGAAATAGACTTGAGGTCGGATTTTGAATTTTCAAATTTTTTCTTAAGTAAATCGATTTTTTAATCAAGATCTGACCTTTGCTTAGAAATCATCATGTCAAGATTATTTTTTAAAACTCTATTTTCTTTTTCAAGGGATTTCACTTTAGATAGCAAATTATTAATTTAAAAAACAACATCCGAAAACTCTTCTGTACCACAAGAATCATCCAAATGCACTTTAGATTTTTGAACATTTTTTCCTCCATTTTCAAAAGAATCAACTTTTCTTTTTAAACTCAAGCTCTCTTTAGCAAAAATTAGTATGAAGGAAAGTAATTTTTCCATAACAATATGGACATTTTCTTTATCATCATCTTTATCACTACCACAAGAATCATATATCATATTATCATATAGAGATCTATCACCATCAATAGAGGATACATAAAAAAACATCATCCATGGTGTGTGCACCTGACCAGTTTAGCTCAGATGTTAAGTCTAATTAAGCTAAAACTAGTTCTGGTACCAATTGTTGGCCCAGTGAGCTACCCAAGAGGGGGGTGAATTGAGTAGTTATAAAAATAAACAAATATTTATCTTTCAACACTTAAAAATTCAAATAATTAATTTAATCCTAAATTAATTATTATCTTTGTATAGCAGCGTATAAGTGTAAATAACTAGGTGCATACCCAAACAATAAGAGATAAAGAAAATTAACAATGCAGTACATCATGATGTATACTGGTTCACCAAACTACTCTTGGCTAATCTAATCTTCCAAGTCCCACGGAGAGTCGCATCCACTTAACCACGAAGATTCCTTTAAACAAGTAGGAACTAAACCTTTACACAACAATTCTTTTCACAGACTTAGAATCAACCTTTACAATTTTCTTTTCCCAGGCTCAGGAATAACCTTATCTTTTTATGAGACTCAAGACTAACCTAATCATTTCACAAGCTAAGGATCAAACATAATTCTTTTATACCTTAGGCTAAGAATCAAACCTCACAAAAACCACTCCAAGTATCTTTTTCTCCAGTAAGGATGGAACTGTTATAATTCACACAAATTCAATTCTAATCAGGAAGAATTACGCTTATCTCATTTCACGGGAAATGAGTAACTTAATCTTTTTATACTTTAGGAAAAGATCAATCCTCAATCTCTTTACTGGAATAGATTGAAACCTAGCTACCCCTTATTAGATATTTCAAATAATATCTAATCCACACACACCTTACCAATTACAAAAATTGATAAGTTTTTTCCACTTGGAGCTTCTACCACCTCTAATTAATTTAAACTCGATTAATGTCCTGATAAATACTAGTAATAGAATTTTACAAGAGAAATTTAAAATTTGATTATAAAATAAATGAGTAGCATAGAATTGAACACATAATCAGATTACCACCAAAATTGTTTTAAAATAATTTTTATATACTTTAAAGTTCAAAAACGATTTCCCAATTTCTAAAAATTCAAGCAAGAAAAATAATATTTAATCACAACAAAGAATTAAAGCTTGGAACAATCTTACCAGGATATCACCGAAAGAATAAAAATTTAATTGCGATAAAGCTTAGATTGGTGACGCCAAAATTCACAACACTTATTCTTAAGAATATTTTCTCAACAAAAATCTCACGATAATCACTCAATATAATCTTAGAATGATGACACTCAAAAAGCTTACGAACTCAAGGTTCTTGAATGATAACTCTCAGAAAGCTCACGAACACTTAGTTCTTGATTGATTGGGATCTCTCACAAGTGAAAAACGTAGGTCTATAAATACTTATTTGAAACAGGCCCTCCAACGATTAGTTTCCACATGTCATGACATTTAATTGCTCATATAGACCCAATATATTGATATGACTCAATTCTGATTCAATTCATTTAATTATAACTTTCAAATCATTCAATTAAGTCCCTTAAATATTTCTCAATCTAAAATCGATAGGATTGAAAGTATTAAATGTATCAATTTGAGAAACACTCAAAATATATGCACCATATCTTTAGGGATATCAAAATAATAATAATATATCTACAATATATTCAAATCCCTAGAATATCTCCAAGATATTATCCAAAAAACGGCTAGTAACGACTACTTTTTAACTAAATCCATGAAATCCTCCAATCCTGAAACAACACCATTGGTTGACCGACTAAAACAGACCAATCAACCGTTCGATTCAGGTTGTAGCCCAAGCCAAAATTATTCACCAGTCGGTCGACCGATACTCCATGAATTAGTTGATCGATCGATTCAAGATGTTCTCCAGACCATTTTTCGTCGATGGTTGGTCGATCGATCGATTCAAGGAGTTCAAGTATCGGCCATAGGTCGATCGATCTCTCCTCGGTCGGTTAAATTGATTATTTGATTATTTAAGTGTTGAAGGAAAAGAATTTGCTTAAATTTTCACCCCCCCTCCTCCTCTTAGGTAAATCACTAGGCCAACAATCCAAGGAAACCCTCAGGATCCGAGGTTTAATCATCTCACTTTCTGCCAGGATCGGTCGCGAATGACTGGTCGCCATACTAATCAAGGTCAGGACCTCAAAAAAAGTGTCATGGATCTCATCCAGGAAGGGATCATAAGTGTCTGAAGAGAAACTCTAACCATCAAAGAATAGGGGGATAAGCTTCTATAATTCGTTTCGCTTAGTTTCTTATGTACTTTCTAATAAACTAGGTATTATCCTATATGCTTATGTACTAAGATCTACAAATTACTAAATAAAACGCTAATTTTATCTAAGGTTGACTCATGTCTTTATACTCTAACTGTAAAAAATCAATTTGCTTGTCGCAATATACACACCGTTAATAATTAAAAAATAATGATAATATAATTTCAATACTAAATTAGACCATTATCTAAAGGAAAAACGTTAGGGAGAATGTCTAGTTTCAACCAAACGGTGGTGAGATATTGACGAAAAATCTGAGAACGTTAGAAAGACAACTTAGGATCCTTGTTATGGAATCACTACACATGTTCAACCTGGGAGTATCCAAGTAACCTTGAAGAAATACAGAAGACTTTTTTAGCCGGAACAAAGGAAGAAATATCCTGAAGACTTACGACACGAGGAGTAATAGATAAAGTCTTAAGAGCCTAAGCCTATCCGAGAAAAGTTCTTGAAAGATTAGGGTAGCTGAACAAATGAAGACTAACTGAGATAAGCTAAGATTTTATCTAGACATAACCAATTCAGAGACACCATGAAAAAACAAAATAAGAACAAAAATAGGAAGAACCTCGCATAATTGAAGACATTTAAGACTAGAAGAAAAATATAAGCCTTATCGAACAAACAAGAAAAGTAGTTGGGATAAGGGTGAAACCAACGAAGACCTCGAGATCAACTCAAATTGCCCTAGTTCTCTAAAAAAAAAAAAAAATCCTGAAAGTAGGTGTTAAGAGAAATAAAAGAGACCGCTTTTAGAAAGTTTCTAAACATTGAGTGGTCACACGAAAGCTATTAGGTGAATCATGTTCCCTATATGATCTGAGTATTATGTCATAGGGGTGTCTCAACGCCTAGTGAACTGCGCCAACTGGACCGGGATCACTACCCAAAGATTGTTACATAGATTATATAGAAAGTACGACTCCTTACTTGCTGAAGTCAGGAAAAACAATGGAAAATTCTCTTAACACAACTAGGATAAAAAAAAACATTTATTAGTAGTCAGTAACTAACACTTGTTTCTCCGTCACTTTTATTCTCTCTCCTCTGAGTTATCTCAGGAAGGCTCAATCCACCTACCCTCAATCCAAGATGGAAGAAGTAAAGTAGAACCATTGATGAAGTCTTTGGTAACAAATAGGGCCTAGGTAATCTCGATAACATTCTTAGAAAATAACAATATTAGAACTTGATGGAATTGAAACTAGATAACCTCATTAACTAATAACTATGGATATTTGGTCTAAGTTACTATTGAACTTATCTTTATCATAATTTAGATTAATCCGATGCAAAAATCACGTTATCATTGAGATGACTGAACATTTGATTATGATTACTTGAGTATACTCTAGACAAAATAATCTTGCATAAAGTAAAAAAAGAAATATACATGGCACATATAGGCTAATGCTTAAAGCATTAGAAATGAACTTAGGAAAATACGGGAAAAGAAGATAAGCAGCCTTACTAAATAAGCCATTCATTCAAACTGTCTCCCAAAACTCATCCAAAGTCATTCAAAGCCCGAGCTAAATTAGTAGTGATCTTCATTCCGAGCTAGATGTTCCCATTCCAGGAAATCACGATCTTAACCGAGAGAAACCTGAAATGATCCTCAGCTATCCATGTTCAAACCTTCCCATCTTGCCACCAATACCTAGAGACTATTCAAAGAAAAAATCTCAATCGAAATTCCAGTTATAACACAAGAAAGAGCAAAGTAGCAGGAAGCCTATCAGAAGCACCAGTTAACTCGTTGTATCAGAAACGGAGGGGAACTAACCAAAGAAGATGACTAATAGAAAAGGGTACCTAGTGAAAACATCTTAGGAAACACTTTAGGGGAAAACTAACATCTCGAGATAGATAATGTATTCCCTAGGAAAAATTCGGGACAAACGATTTGGGGCGTTATGCAAACATCCTAGGAAACACTCCAGGGAAAAACTAACATCTCTAGATAGATGACGTATTCCCTAGGAGAAATTTGGGACAAAAGATGATGCGAACCTCACCAAGGATTAGTGAGACCTGAAACCAACTTAGGGTTTCTTCGCGAAAATCGAAACTAAATAAGATTTTGAGCAAACAAAAAATACAGAAATTGAAAGATAGATTACCTTGACCCAACGTTTATGAACGAAACGCGAATCAATGGTATAATGATATTGACCCAATGATTATAATAAATCACGAACCAAAGATATAAGTTTGAACGCCACAAGAAATTCTTGATAAGTTCAAGAAAAGTTCTCTGAAGAACTAAAGAGAAAATTCTCACAATTTTATTAATAAAAAATAATGTAAAATCCGTAGGTCTACAAAGCCCCTTAAATAGGCGGCCAAGAGAATAAGAAAGAAACCCTAATACACTTTGAAATTCGTGGGTCTACATGGAGGAAAAAGGAAACCCTAAAATCTAATTACTAAATAAAGAATAAGGAAGCTTCCTAATTTGCCTTACATTCCTAGTTGGAAAAGGAAATGATTTACTTGGCAATCAAGCCTTACAAATTAGCCTAAAAATAATTAAAAGACTTAAAATAATAAAATAAATAAAATAAAATTCGTGGGTCTCATTCTTGGCCCGTTCAGGATAATGCTTTAAGCCCATTCACTTGCTTTAATGAGGTGGACTAGGCCAAGACTGTCCGATGGGCCTAATTTAGGCTCACCATTGTAGTTTCGGCCCCAATCTTTCGAATAAGCCCATTAAGTACTTCTTTGAATCTTTTTGCCCTTGTCTTTGTTATTGGGCCAACTGGAATATGAAACGAATCTCTTGGTGAAGCTGATATATTCTCATCATTCCCTCCCTCTTGAAAATGATTTGTTCTCAAATCTTCACCTACACCAAATGGAGACAAGTCAGTCACATTAAAAGTAGCACTTACATTAAACTCACCTAGAAGGTCTAATTTGTAGGCGTCATCATTGATTCGTTCTATCACTTGAAATGGGCCATCCCTTCTCGGAAGTAGCTTAGAATGCCTTTGTTAGGGAAACCTCTCCTTCCTCATATGCAACCAAACCCAATCTCCAGGTTCAAATACAACCTTCTTGCGCCCCTTATTAGCTTGGTTGGCATATTGCTCAGTTCTACTCTCAATATTTTGTCGGGCCTTCTCATGGATCTACTTAACAAAATCAGCCTTCTTCTTCCCATCTAAGTTGACACGCTTATGCATAGGTAAATAAGTTAAATCCAAATGAGTCAATGGATTAAAACCATACACAATTTCAAATAGTGAAAATTTAGTTGTAGAATGCACACTCCTATTATAAGAAAACTCTGCATGCGGCAAACAATCTTCCCATGTTTTCAATTTGTTTTGTATTATAGCACGCAATAAAGTAGATAAAGTCATATTAACTACTTCGGTTTGACCATCAGTTTGTGGGTGACAAGTACTAGAAAATAAAAGTTTAGTTCCGAGCTTACCCCACAAAGTCTTCCAAAAATAGCTTAAGAACTTAGCATCTCTATCCGAAACATTAGTCTTAGGCATGCCATGCAACCTAACTATTTTCTTGAAGAACAAATCAGCAACACGTGATGTATCATCGGTTTTATGACATAGAATAAAATGAGCCATCTTAGAAAACCTATCTACAACCACATATATAGAATCTCGACCTCTTTTTTACCTAGGAAAACCTAACACAAAATCCATAGAAAAATCAGTCCAAGGTTCACTAGGTATAGGCAAAGGAGTATACAAACCATGAGGTTTAATCTTAGACTTAGCTTGCCTACAAACAATACACTTCTCACAAATTCTCTCCACTTCATGTTTCATATGAGGCTAGAAGAAGTATTCATGCAAAACATCTAAAGTCTTAGATATGCCAAAATGCCCCATTAAACCACCCCCATGAGCTACTTTAACAAGCAAGTCACGCAATGAACATTTAAGCATACATAATTTATTTTCCCTGAACAAAAACCCATTATGCCTAAAGAACTTACCAAATGCCACTTTCTCATATGCATTGAATACATTACCAAAATCAGAATCATCAACATACAAATCCTTAATGTACTCAAAACCAAGCAATTTGGTATTCTAAGGTAGAAAGTAAGACGTACCTTCGAGATAATGCATCCGCCACAACATTTTCCTTACCTTGCTTGTACTTGATCACATAAGGAAACATTTCGATAAACTCCAACCACTTGGCAAGTCGCTTGTTCAGCTTTTGTTGACCCTTCAAATGCTTCAAAGATTCATGATCCGTGTGAATCAAAAATTCTTTTGGCCAAAGATAGTGTTGCCAAGTCTCCAATGCCCTAATTAACGCATACATCTCTTTGTCATATGTAGGGTAATTCAAGACTGCGCCACTTAGTTTTTCACTAAAGTAGGCTAGAGGACACCCTTCTTGCATTAAAATAGCTCCAATACCTATTCCTGAAGTATCACATTCAATCTCAAAAGTTTTTGTGAAGTTAGGTAAAGCAAGCAAATGTGCATTAGTTAATTTTTTCTTAATCAAATTAAAGGCCTTTTCTTACTCATCACCCCACTTAAAACCCATATTCTTTTTGACAACTTCAGTTAAAGGTGCGGTAAGACTACTAAAATCTTTCACAAACCTCTGATAGAAGCTAGCCAGCCCATGGAAACTTCTCACTTATCTCACACTTGTAGGTTTCAGCCACTCCTTGATTGCCTTAACCTTTTCTTCATCCACCTCAATTCCCTTAGCACTAACAACAAAACCAAGAAATACAAGCTTATCCGTGCAAAAGGTACACTTTTTAAGGTTAGTAAACAACTTTTCTTTTCTTAAAACATCTAAAACAAGTTTTAAATGTTCAACATGCTCATTTAAGTTTTTGTTATAAATCAAAATGTCATCAAAGTATACAACCACACATTTTCCAATAAAAATATGCAAAACATGGTTCATTAATCTCATGAATGCACTAGGTGCATTGGTTAACCCAAAAGGCATAACCAACCACTCATATAAACCATATTTTGTTATGAATGCGGTTTTCCACTCATCACCTTCCCTCATCCTAATCTGATGATATCCACTTTTAAGATCAATTTTAGTCAACACACAAGAACCATGCAATTCATCAAGCATATCATCTAATCTAAGAATGGGACGTCGATACTTTACCGTGATATTGTTGATGGCGCGACAATCCACACACATTCTCCACGTACCATCTTTCTTAGGTACAAGCAATACGGGAACCGCACAAGGACTCATGCTTCCACGTATATACCCTTTCTCCATAAGCTCACTAACCTGCCTTTAAAGCTCCTTTGTTTTCTCGGGATTGTTTCTATATGCGGGTCTGTTTGGAATGGATACTCCAGGTACGAAATCAATTTGATGCTCGATTCCCCTTATTGGTGGAAAACCATTTAGCACCTATTCGGGAAACACATCATCAAAATCCTGTAAAAGAGAAACAACAACACTAGGAAGAGAAGAGTTAAGATCGTTAGTGGTAAAACAAACCTCTTTGTACAAAAGTACAATCAAAGGTTGATTTGAAAACAAAGCTTTTTTTTTTATCTCACTCTCTCTCGCATAAAAACTCACTTGTTTCTTCTTTTCTTTTCCCTCGTATTCTGAATTTTTTTCTCTTTTTTTTTTTCTCTCACTTTCCTTTTTCTTGTCACTATCACTTTTTAACCTCACTTAATCATCATACACTTGCCTTGGCGATAATGGTACAAGAGTAATTGGCTTTTTATTAAGTACAAAGGAGTATCTATTGGTATAACCATCATGAGTTACTTGCAAATCATATTGCCATGGTCTTCCCAAAAGAATATGTCCCGCATGCATTGGCACCACATCACACAAGACCTCGTCTTTGTATTTCCCAATTGAGAACGATATGAGCACCTATTTAGTCACTTTAATTTTTCCACAATCATTCAACCATTGTAACTTATATGGCCTAGGATGTTTTAAAGTTGGCAAATTCAACTTCTCCACCAAACTAGTGCTAGACACATTAGTATAACTTCCCCCCATCAATAATCATACTACATACCTTATCATTGACATGGCATCTAGTATGAAAGATGTTCTCTTGTTGTATCGTCTCATCTTCTTTGACTTGTGCACTAAGAGCTCTTCTTGCAACCAGGAGCTCTCCATCAACCAGGTATTCAACATCATGTGTATTCTCCAAAGGTGGCATCGAATCATCCTTCTCATCTTCGGTCTTAATACCTCCATCATACCACATAATCATCACTCTCCTATTCGGACATTGAGATGCAATATGACATGTTCCCAAACACTTAAAGCATTTAATTTCTCTATTTCTAGAAGGTTCAGAATCGATTTTACCTTGGTTCGGTGTACCTCTAGCTTTGCAAATTTTGGGAGGTTTGGCCTTGGGCTGAAAATTTAGCTTCTCTTCCCCCTTGCTCCAATTCGGTTTCCAAGAAGAAGAAGAACCCGATTGTTGCCCAACTCGTGTGGAACCCTTTTGCTTCAATTGTTGCTCCACTTTGATGGTCATGTTCACTATGTCACTCAACTCAACATAATGCTGCAACTCCACCACATTTGCAATGTCACGATTTAGCCCGATTAGAAACCTAGCCATAGTTACTTCTCGGTCCTCTTCCATATTGGCTCGAATCATGGATACTTATATCTCTTTAAAGTAGTCTTCCACACACTTAGAACCTTGTGTAAGACTTTCCAATTTTTTACATAAGTCCTTATAGTAGTGTCTAGGGACAAACCGCATCCTCATGATGACCTTCATTTCCGCCTACGTCTCAATGGCCTCTCATGGTTTCTCCTCTTGTTTATCACAAGTTGATCCCACCATATTATAGCATAGTCAATAAACTCAATTACAGCAAGTTTTACCTTTTTCTCCTAGGAGTAGTTGTGGCAATCGAAGATCAACTCTACATTCTTCTCCCATTCCAAGTGTACTTCAAGGTCGTTTTTTCCTTGGAATTACAGTATCTTCACCTTAATGCTTTCCAAGTTATTATCAAGTCGTTCCCCATATCTATATCCTCTATTGCCATATCCATGCCCAAATCTTCCCAAGCTCGCGTTAGAGGCGTGATCGTCTTCATCTTGGTCATTCCTATAATCATCATCATATTCGAACCGAGGTTGATTCCTCTATCTTCATTGCACATTAGGAGCTCTCAGTAGCTGTCCCTTTTGTGCACTAGACTCAACTTTGTCTAGTCGCTCATGTACTTCATCAAACTGCAAGTTCAACTGTTGAAGCTTTTGCTCCAAGGCCTTGTAAAAAACTTTCACGTCCATGACATCCATCATTTCCAGGGCTTCATCGGACGAGCCTTTGTTTGTTTCTCGAGACATGTTTAGTAACCTGCAAAACAAAGTTAGCAAATCTCACAAACACTCCCTCATGTATTTACACTCAAACTATGTCACTCCACTCATGTATCACTCAAATTTGGATTTTACCCTCTAATAAGCTCACACTCTCTTGCTTTTTTCCACTCTTTAGTTCACTCTTTTAGTTTTTTATTGAAGTTAACCAATCTCAATCAGAATTTTCCTTGTAGCAATCTAAACTCAACAAATTGATTCACTAAGAATGAGATTTTAGGAACGAAAACAAGGCGAACAAAAAAGAGCACAAAGAAAAGTTTATGGCATAGAACAAGAAGAAATAATTCTCTTTTTTTTTTTGGGGGGGGTGCTGAATTTTCATTTTTTTTTTTTGAAATACAACAACTTTAAATTGAGATTTGAAGATGCACACTAAGAATAAAACGAAAATTGACCAGATTTGATGATATAGTTCGACCAAGAAAATGTTAACATAGGAATGAACTGATTACAATGAAGGAAAGAGAAAAAAAATATAAAAATGATAGATGAGACCAGATTTAGACCTTGCTCTAATTACCAAATGATGTGAATCTCACCAAGGATTAGTGAGACCCGAAACCAACTTAGGGTTTCTTCGCGAAATCGAAACTAAATCAGATTTTGAGCAAACAAAAAATACAGAAATTGAAAGATAGATTACCTTGACCTAACGTTTATGAACGAAACGCGAACCAATGCTATAATAATCTCGACCCAATGATTATAATGAATCACGAACCAAAGATATAAGTTTGAATGCCACAAGCAACTCTTGATAAGTTCAGGAAAAGTTCTCTGAAGAATTAAAGAGAAAACTCTCACAATTTTATTAATAAAAAATAATATGAAATTCGTAGGTCTATAAAGCCCCTTAAATAGGAGGCCAAGAGAATAAGAAAAAAACCCTAATACACTTTGAAATTCGTGGGTCTACATGGAGGAAAAAGGAAACCCTAAAATCTAATTGCTAAATAAAGAATAAGGAAGCTTTCTAATTTGCCTTACATTCCTAGTTGGAAAAGGAAATGATTTACTTGGCAATCTAGCCTTACAAATCAGTCTAAAAATAATTAAAAGACTTAAAATAATAAAATAAAATTCGTGGGTCTCATTCTTGGCCCGTTTAGGATCACGCTTTAAGTCCATTCACTTGCTTTAATGAGGTGGACTAGGCCAAGACTGTCCAATGGGCCTAATTTAGGCTTCACCATTGTAGTTTCGACCCCAATCTCTCGAATAAGCCTATTAAGTGCTTCTTTGAATCTTTTTGCCCTTGCCTTTGTTATTACACAAGCATTGTGCATAACGTTTCACATAGGCATGCATAATCTTCATACACATGAGGAAAACTAGGCATCAAAACTTCACAAAAAAAATAAAAAAATATGGCATCTTGCATCCATGGGCCATCATCGATATAAAACTTACACCCATACACTTTATCTATGAAGCTCTAGTAAGCTTGTAGGTAATCCTCGGACATGTAATAAGGTCAAGTTACCTCTCCAGTCACTGTACTAGTATCCATCTCTAATAATGGGTCCAACTAACTTAGAAGTTAAACAAATAATCGACCTCACTAAAGGTGTGTCTTGATAGACCATGCCCATTACTGCGAAACGTTGGACTGTATTAGAGTGTTTTTAGAAGTCTGACCTTGCTAGGATCTAACACGATCTTCCCAAAATTGAGTAAACCCTAGAATCGTTTACAGCACATTAAATACCAAACCTCCGGTAGCCTAAAACAAAAATAGCATAATCTAAAGACTTAAGCAAACTACCAATCAAAGAAAACAATCATATCATAACTAGCTAATGATCATGTAAGAGACTTTATCCATTAGGCTAAGACAAGATTACTGTCAACAAATGTAGCTATCTTTATGTGCGATTCTTAGAATTATCTCAAACCAGAATTATGTTCGACCTTATCCTTGGTAGATCACCAAGGTATGTAGGAAACTGAAGTGGATTTGGTCGATACAAAAAAATAAAGAGAGGTATCATCTTTAAGATATTCTCTCAGCCCTATATCAGGGCACACCTTTAGAACAATCCTTTGACACATTCCTTGCTATCAAAAAAAATAGAGGACAACTAAGCCAGAACAACGCTTAACCTGATCCTTAGCAACACTGCCAAGGTACGTAGGAAACCCATTGAGGTTCTCGGTCATCAAACTGTAGGACCCCTCAGCCATGGACTAGAGTGCGTTCTCACAGTTTTCCTCATCATAAATGGATTGGAATTCGACTAGTAATCTAGAATTCTTTAGGATTAGAAGGAGCGAAGGTCGAAAACTAATAAAACTGGGTAAACCTACATAGCAAGCTATGACTTCTGGTTGTCTACATTCTTCCTTCATCGCTAGGAAAATAGTTGAGAGAACAAAAACGATATAGGAAAAAAATGAAAGGCAAGAGATATATTGTCTAATCCTAAATGATCAACGATTCAACAATACTATACTACCCTAATTAGTCAACAATTCTACCATACCATCCTACCGCAAATGATCGAAGGTTCTACCATACCATCATACCTTCACGATAACTTATGATCCTGATAAACGATAGTCGATTTTGAAACCAGTTTGGTACGCCTACAGCTATCATTAAACCAACTATACACAAAACCTCAAATTCCAATAACTCTTGCCACTAAGAATATAGCCTTATCTAATACTATCTTGTGATCCAAATTTATTAAGAGGCCATAGAACCAAGAAACCACCACACACCTTATGACGGTAGGATTTTAACCATGAAACGAGTGTGGTACACTGTAAAGTTATATTCAAGATGGACCTTTCGACAAAAGAAGAAGAACATCTGTAGACGAATATTTCCCAACTTTAGAATAAAGAAGCCATGGAAGTCCCATTAAAGAATAGAAGTAATAGGACATAATAGCGCTAATCCCTCACCTCCGGGTCCTTTGGAGTTGGAAGGGTAAAGACTGACTTAGGTACTAAGCTGTTATATCGGATACACGCTCTGCTCTTCACTTCTGCTGGTATAGCACCCGAAGAGCCATCCATCATCGAGTCATCAACTCTAGACGCTCTAAATGTCTTCTCAGCAATAGAAGTAGAAAGGATAAGCACATCATTAGAAATCCTAAGTGCCAATGTCCTGGGTCGACCTCGAGAGAGCTTTGAAATACTCTCTTTGATTGAGGTCTCAGGGACCTTACCCTTCCCATGAGAATGGGAAGGACGATAACCACCATCACCTGAAGAACTCACAACTAATAAAATGGAGTTCTTTACCACATAATTATATATTAAATAAAAAAAATTCTAAAAAATGATATAATCTAACTTATTTACCAAACACTCATAAAACGCAGAAGAGATCTGTGTTTTTCTTAAAAACACAAATCCTTTTTGCGTTTTTCACCAAAAAAAAGAAAGATAAAAACTCATTTACGTTATGCATTTATACGATTCCTTTTTTTTTTTAAACCCATAAGTGATTTGCGTTTCTTGGGAGAAACACAAACTTCTTGTGAGAAACGCATGAGCTTATTGCGTTTCTTGTGAGAAACACATGAGCTCATGGCCTTGTCTTTGCATGTATGCAGAGATAATAGGTGTAATTTATCTACTTATTTTCAAGCCGATTTTGGTAGTTTTCGAGTATTTTTATAGCGTTTTATTATGTTTTAGTACATTTTTATTTATTTAGTTATAAATCAGGTATTTGGGGCGAAAATGGACTAAAACGATCCTTAAATGAGCAAGTTGGTGGAAGAACGGTGGAGAAAAAGAGTAAAAAGGTCATAAATTAGAACCAGTATCCACTGCTTCAGTGGTAAAAATACAGAGAGTTGTTGAACTTTCCACTGCTGCAGCGATGAAACCATTGCTGTAGTGGTCACTCGCAAGAAACCTATCGACCTTTCCACCGCTGCAGTAGTGCAACGGTCATCCGACAGACTGTTTAGATATTTTAGGATATTTTGAGATATTTTGAATCCTATAAATATCATCTCTTCTCTCCTAAAGATGTAGTTAACATTTTTTGGGAGTCTTGAGAGCTCCAAGGCTATTCAACCAAGAGAATATCATCAAGGCCAAGAGGAGGAAGCATTCTCGGAGCGGGTTTAGCGTCGGATCTTCGGATAATGGCTAGTCTCCTAGTTTCTCTCCTTTATTTCTTAGTTCGATTGAATGTTTGTATATGTTTAGCTTGTTTCTAGTTGAATATAGGGCTATGGCTATGTATAGTTAAACATATATTGTCTAAGGCTTAATGTAGTTCACGAAAACGTTGTTTGTATAAAATCGATATTTTGTTAATGCTTGTTCATGTTTATCCGATTGTTTTTACCGTTATTCCACATTTATATGCTTGTTATGATAAATTGAAAATACGGGGTTTGACACTCGGGATAGGTAACCTCGAATTCGAACTAAGGTTTAAACACAATGCGATGATCTAATGACCCAGGAGGGCATTAGTGAGTGTGCAATCCAGGATGTTGGGGCAAGACTCATGTGACTAAGTGTCGTATAGACACTCGAGAGGGACTTTGGTGTTGACACAAAGTTACATATTCATTCACTTTATACTTGGGAGAGGTAGTGAATGAGATTTCGATACCGAGATTGTCGGATAAGATGAATGCCGTTAATGTAAACTAGATTAAAACAAACACGTTTAAGTGAACAAAGTTAATCCCTAGGCAATAATTTCCCATAAACGTCATACTAGTATATTAGTATATTAGTATAATTAGTTTAAAATAGTTTAGTATATTATTTTATTAACAAAATTATAATTTTTATCGCCTAAATAAAATTTGGTTATGACAATCGCGCTACTTAACGACAATTTTAATCCAATCCCTATGGATACGATAACCCTTACTCTTCCTACTCTACTAAAACTTGACCCATACACTTGCGGTGAAAGTAGCGACATATTTATGCCCTACCAAGTTTTTGGTGCTGTTGCCGAGGATTAGTTTTTAGATTATTGTTGATATTGTGAGTAAGTAACTTCATTTTAATTTAGGCATTTATTTTGTTTATAATTTTTTTTTTGTAGTTTTGTTTTTCATGCAGAGTACTTGAAGATACTAGATCAACAAGTATTGATGCATTTCTTTCAACGAGATTTCGAGTCATTTTATTGTGCTTGGGATCGATACAACGAACTACTATTTCGGTTCCCCAATTATCGTTTCCCGAGGGAGTGTCAACTATTGAACTTTCTCGATAGGTTACTAGTCGCAACCAGAATATAGATTTAAGGAGGAAACGGTACCACCTCTTTCGACCAACTAACCACGGACGAAGCCTATCGGCTACTGGATGACATGGCGGAGGATGATTTTTTGTATTGGAATTATTCATCAAGCTACCAAAGCTTGGGGGATAGTTTACCATTTTAGAGCCATAGATTGACATCCGTGACCAATAGGAGGAGTCTTCCTCCACCCTGGAGGAAATGTTAGCTGAATTTATGAGGGAGACTCAGGCTTTCTGGAGAGAGACAAATGACTGGCTAAATGAGCACGAGAATCATCTTGACAATATTGAGACAGTCTGCGTCGAAATCGATGCGACCGTAGTATCTCTTCAAATGCAAATTGGTTAACTAATCTACTTTATTGAGGCCGAGTCAGAAGTGGTGGCTCTGAGAGACACAAATGCCACATCATTGAAAGCCACCACGAGGAACTAGAAACAAACGGGAGGAACTTGGGTCAATTCGAAGACGATGAAAATTCCCAAGATAACACTTGTGATTATCTGCCATTTGAGATCCACCAAGTGTTTCCACCACCGATCCAAGATGATCACATGTATGAGGATCTGATATGGCTCACTTGTCTTTCGTTGCCATTGGCACCGTTATTTCATGCCTACCAAGCACATGAGCCAGCAACGAATCAAGTTGAAAGTACGGGCCATACAATTCCAAATCTCACCAGTCTTGAGGGCGTTCTGAATCAAGACCCATACGTAGTGTTGTACGACACTTACTATGGGTGGAAGCCACTCTTTGACGAGGCCTTCTTTATGTCAGGCCGAGGACAATAAACCAAGCCCTTCTTGAGAAGCAACCCAAGTCCATAAATAAATTAGATCCATCACCATCGACTTCATTCGAAGGCAAGATTATCTTGCCTCCTAGGTACGTGTTCTAAACCCCCTTTATCAGCATGTTTTATTTCAAATGTTGAGATTGATGATTGGGATATTCTGGACACTGCCCGTTTTAAGTTTAGGGGTGATGTGTAGTATGTTAGTATGTTTTATTTTTTTAATTATTTGCATGATTGTTTAGATTAGTTTAAATATGTTTATGTTTGTAGTAGTTGTTGCATGTGTTGAGTTTTGCGTTCATCTGAGCCACAACTCGATGATGACATTACCCCCTGGTTGTTTTTCGAGGTCATACCCATTCATGTGTGTTATGTGTGCTTGATAATGCATTTTGGTGAAAGTTGTTATGGATCCTAATTTTCACGAGCACGTAGACTCAATGTATAGTTATTCAATTGATTTGAGGCCGATTATCCATTAGCCAAATTCATGATAATTTTAGGGATTCTAGAACCTGATTGGGGGAAACTTGAGGCAAAATCCCAGGCAAGGTAGTTCAGGAGACAAGATTTAGGCATTCATTTTGTCACTTGAGGCTTTGAAGCTGACCTTGTAAAATATTTATCCCTCATTACCCTGTCGAAGCTAATTAGCCATTTCAATTCTGAACACATAACAAATACCCTGACCAATTAAATTTTTTCCAAACCTATATCGCTGAACCGAAGGCACAATTTGAGTAAATCAAGTTAGTATTCGTTTATGCTACTTGAAGTGGGCGGTTGGGTTTAGGGCAAACTTGTGATTGATTCGGTATTCGAGTACTCACTTGTCATTTTTTCTTTCGTTTTCACCGCACCCATGAAATTGTAATAATCGAATAAGTTTGGGGGTGTGGTATGTTAAAAAAAAACATATGTAAATATAGTCCAATTTCCATTTCTTTTGACAAGTGAGTACGACATTCTTAAAGGATTGTTTAGGGTTGTTTCAAATTTATCTATGGGGGTTCGAGAGTGATTTTGTGTCAATCGTTGTGCCTTGGGTATCGTTAAGTTAACAACATTAACCTGATTTATTTTCCCGATATACCTTTGGCCATGTTCCAAACCGAACCAAGTCCTATTGATATTTTTGAACTTCCAAGCCTACATTAGTGGAAAATGGAACTCAGTTAAGAGTATGGATATCCTAATCCTTTATGGTATAAGTCGTGAGCTTCGTTGGTGGATAATCCAATCCATTTGTTGGATAGTTATATAATTGAGTTTTCGCACACACATGTTGAAAGGATCTAGAATGGTATTTACCATTATTGAATGTCGAAATTCTAGAACATCACATGGTGCGTTTTACTCCTAAACTCGATATGATTGGGGGTTGTTGAAATCAAATGTTTTGGTCGATAGTTGAATTCAAAACTCGCATATTGTTATGTTTAGGTAGTTGGGTTTTTATTCGTGTTTAGTTTTTGTGTTAGTTAATTTCGTTGTGTTTTTTATTTTTAGTGTGAGTGTTTTGCTCGAGGACTAGCAAAATTCTAAGTTTGGGGGTATTTGACAGGTGTAATTTATCTATTTATTCCCAAACCGGTTTTGGTAGTTTTATAGTATTTTTATAGCGTTTTATTATGTTTTAATACATTTTTTATTTATTTTGTTACAAAACAGGTATTTGGGACAAAAAGGGACTAAAACGGTCCATAAACGAGCAAGTCGATAGAACAATGGTAGAGAAAAAGAGTAAAAAGGTCATAAATCAGAACCTGCATCCATCACTGCAGTGGTGAAAATACAGAGAGTTGTTGAACTCTCCACCGCTGTAGTAGTCAAAATGCAGAGAGCTCCACCGCTATAACGATGAAACCACCGCTGTAGCGGTCACCCGCCAGAAACCTACTGACCTCTCCACCGCTGCAGGAGTGATCCCATCACTGCAGCAGTCATCTGGTAGACAGTTTAGATATTTTAGGATATTTTGAGCTATTTTGAGTCCTACAAATATCGTATCTTCTCCCCCAAAACACGTAGTTACCATTTTCGAGAGTCTTGAGGGCTCCAAAGCCATTCAACCAAGAAAAGATTATCAAAGCCAAGAAGAGGAAGCGTTCTTGGAGTGGTTTTAGCATCAGATCTTCGGATAACGGCTAATCTCCTCGTTTTTCTCCTTTATTTCTTAGTTTGGTTGAATGTTTGTATATGTTTAGCTTGTTTCTAGTTGAATATAGGGCTATGGCCATGTATAGCTAAACATATATTGTCTAGGGCTTGATGTAGTTCACAGAAACGTTGTTTATATAAAATCGATGTTTTGTTAATAGTTGTTCATGTTTATCCGATTGTGTTTACTGTTATTCCAAGTTTATATGCTTGTTATGATATATTGAGAATACGGGGTTTGACACTCGGGAGAGGTAACCCCGAATTCGGACTAGGGTTTAAACACAACACGATGATTTAATGACCCGGGAGGGCATTAGAGAGTGCGTAATCCATAACGTTGGGGCGAGACTCATATGACTAAGTATAGTATAGACGCTCAAGGGGGACTTCGGCATTGACGCGAAGTCACATATTCATTCACCTTATACTCGGGAGAGGTAGTGAATGAGATTTTGATACCGAGATTGTCGGATAGGATCAACGCCGTTAATGTAAACTAGATTGAAATGAACACGTTTAACAAAGTTAATCCCTAGGCAATAATTTCCCATAAACGCCATACTAGTATATTAGTATAATTAGTTTAAAATAGTTTAGTATATTATTTTATTAACAAAACTATAATTTTTATCGCCTAAATAAAATTTGGTTATGATAATCGTGATACTTAACGACAATTCTATTTCAATCCCTGTGGATACAACAACCCTTACTATTCCTACTCTACTAAAATTTGACCCGTACACTAGCGGTGAAAGTAGCAATGTATTTACGCGCTACCAAGAGACAAGGCCATGAGTTTAAAAAAAAAATTAAAAAAAAAATTGTTACTATTTGAAATTTAGAAATTGAAAATAAGTCTATTTTCAACTGTATTTTTTTGTGTATACCCACAAGTGTCCCCACACTCACACAGAGTGTGAGACTAATCTCGTTTAGGGTGCATGGCTGTCCTTACCAACAAGTATTTTTCTGCAAACTCGAATCCTTGACCTTGCAGAGGTCCCTCAACTGTTTTAACTCAAATGGGGCTCATTATTTGAGCTACGATATGTTAGTTTTATTTTCAACTGTATATTTCGCTAAAAGTATATCATTTTTCTAAGAGCATATAATAATTAAATATTAAGTATTTCACATTATAACTGTTGAATTTATTAATTGATGAATATATTTTAATATTTTTAATTTAAAAAAATTATATTTGTACAAACTTTTGTTCCTCATTTTTTTTTTAAAATATTCTCTCTACAACTTTTTCTCTTGATTTTTTTTTTTCAATTTAGTATTTTCTCAATTTGTAATTTTTAAATATTTCTTTTCATGAGATTTTATAGTATTGATATAAAATATTGGCTATGATAATCAGATATTTTATAGTGTAAGTGAAAAGTGCTAAAAATTACACATCGCTTAAAATTTTGAACAATTTTTATGTAATATTTATATTTTAAGTAATTGTTTTATTTTATTATAAATATATTTATTTTAATATATTTCAAATTATAAATTATGTTGGGCTGAACCTTGGGAAAGGAAATTGTAAAGGTTGATTCTGAGCCTGTAAAATAATCATTGTGTGGGTTTGGTTCCTACCTTTAAAGGGATCTTGGTTTTAGTGGGTGCGACCCTCCGTGGAGCTCAGGAGAACTGGATTAGCCAAGAGTAGCTTGGTAAACCAGTATAAATCTCTAGTGTGCTGTAATATTTACTTTTCTATTTTTGTTGTTTGTGTGTGCACCTAATTGATTAATTAATTCTGTTGTGATATAAAGATAATAATTAATTTAGACTTAAAATTAATTATTTATTTTAAAGTTTTTATTCTGATAATTTTTAAATACCCAATTCACCCTCCCCCCGTTTGGGTATTCCACTGGGCCAACAATTGGTATCGGAGCTGGTTTAACTCAAAATATTTAGCTAACAAAGATCACATAGAACACATAGTAGGCACACTAGCTGAGGGACAGTCTATGCACCGACCACCTTTATTTGTAGGTGAAAGTTACTTGTTTTGGAAAGACAAGATGATAACCTTTCTTCAGGCTACAAATTATGACGTGTGGCTAACAATCGAGGATGGTCCGTTTATTCCAATGGAAAACGGAGTTGAGAAGAAGAAGGAACAACTCACTGCTTCCGATAAGCAAAAACTCTCCATTAACTCTAAAGCTATCAATATTCTCTTTGCTCTTCATATGCTACTGAATATTCTAGAGTTTCAGGTTGTAAATCTATAAAGGAGATGTGGGATAAGTTACAAGTCACCCACGAAGGGACAAGTCAAGTGAAGCAATCAAAAATCAATACTCTTTTGAGAAAATTTGAGTTGTTCAGGATGGAAGAGAATGAATCGATTCATCAGATGTACACTCGCTTCAACAACATATGCAACAATATGAGTCAACTTGGAAATCCATACTCCATGTATGAAAGAGTACGAAAGGTTCTAAGGTCCTTAACAAAAATATGGGAGTCAAAGGTTATGGCAATAGAAGAAGTCAAGGATCTTGGCAAATACGATATTGATGATCTCATTGGAAATTTGATGACTCATGAATCGGCAATTAAAAGTTATGAGAATGATATCAGAAATAGCAAGAAAAAATCATTGGCACTAAAAGCTCAAAAATTCGAAGAAGAGTATGATAGTGGTGATAAGAGTCTCGACAGTGAGCAAGAGAAAGACGTGACATTTCTCACGAAGAATTTTACAAGAATGACTCGGCGTACATTCCATGGGAGAAAGAACTTCAACATGAATAAAGTGGAATGTTATAACTTCCATAAGACAGGCCATCTCCAAACCGCTAAAGAAAGACAAAGAAAAAGAGGGAAAAAAAAAAGAAGAAGAAAGTAAAGAAAAGTACGAAGAAGTCAACAAAAGTTACATGGGATGACTCGAAGTCGAGTAGCTCAGAAAACTCAAGCAGTGATGACTCGTCTATGCTTGCTTTCATTGCCACTGAATTTGAGGTACCTAAATGTTCAAGTTCTTGTCCTTTAGATTTTGATGAATTATTTGATGATTATCAAGAACTTTCGCATGATTATGAAATTCAGTGTTAAAAAATTAATGCCCTTCAAAGTACAATTAATATATTGAACAAGCAAGTGATGGATTATGAATATGAAAATATTGAATTGAAATCCAAGATGTCGGATTTACATTCAATTGTTCTCAAATTCACCGGCGGTGAAAATAATTTGAAAATACTTTTGGGAAGTTCACGAGGTATCTTTGATAAGCCAGTATTGGATTTCAAAAAAATTTTAAGCAAAAACATTTTCATAAATTCTTTTCTGAAACCAAGGATCTTATTAGATGTTTTAAATGTAACATTGTGGGGCATACTATTCGTAGCTGTTTTTCAAGAATATCTAACTGCAGGCAAGTTTGGGTTCCAAAAGGAACTAAAATTATCCCGACTAACAAGATCGGACCCACTTAGATTGGGTACCATCTAGTAACTCTTTAAGGTATTTCTTGCAGGTTATCACTAAATATCTATTTGCAAGGACAAATTATTTCTAGGAAGAATTGGTTGTTCTCAACACGTGACAGGGAATAAAGAGAAATTTACGTCTTTCACACCTAAAGACGAAAGTCATGTGATTTTTGGAAACAAGGCCATGAGTAAAAAGTTAAGCTTAAATGAGATGGTAAAAAATTCTAAGACTTGTGCTTTACATATTCCGAGGTTTTCTTAGATTTATTGCATGATTTCCTGATATTATCTAAGTGATAAATATATTATTTGTTGGATTTCTGATAAATGCATGCATTAGATTTATGATTGAAAATTTCATGAATTATTAATGAAATACTCTTCCTATATTAGTGTATTAATGATTATATGTTTCTAAATTCTTGGAAGATATTAATTGATATCATGCTATATTGCTGAAATGTTATGATTATTCACCTATGCATAAATATTATTCATTTATAATTTGATAGAGGAAGATTGTATGCTTAGAAAGATGTTTTTGGTGTGTATTTTGTTGGATTAAGTAAACTTGATATTTATCTATAAAAATGATCCACAAAGTGTTGATGTTTTGTGCTTAAAAATTAATTTGTTAAAATGAGTTTGATTTTTAAAAGTTGAATTTATAAGTTGATTCAATGTGCTTTTAAAAGAGTTATATATATCCGGATTTAATTACTTTAGGTTTATTCTTTCAAGAATATTATATGAATGCCTAGAGTTACTTGTGTTTTCCCCCTCCCTAAAATTTTGTTTTTGAAGATAACAAAGGGGGAGAAAGTAGTGATGTTTTATTAAGGGGAAGTATTTTTAAAATTGTGCTTTATTGAGTATTTTTAATTTGTGCATTATTGATTATATTTATAAAATCTTTACTACTATGCTTTAACGAGTTAAAAAATCTCTTCTCGGATTCAGGGGGAGTGAGGTTATATTTTTGTTTTGAAGGAAACATCAAAGTTAATTGTCATCATCAAAAAAGGGGAGATTGTTGATCCTAAGATTTTGATAAACAATTAAGTGTTGATATTTTGGTGGAACTAATGTTTTAATTGAGTGTTTCAGTGATTTAAAGTTCCAGTGATGAAGATGTAAATTAAATGGATGCTAAACGATGATGTTGAAGATATTGAAGAACTAAGAGTTGAAGAAATTAGGGAAAACAACCCAGGTAAATGTCAACTCTTAATATCCCAATTAGAAACACACACGGTACAAAAAGTATTTATTATTTATGTGTGTTTTGATTAAGTGAAATTATTTCCTCCAATATGTGATTTGAAAAGAAATAATTTTAAATGACTAAAATGGAATATAAGAAAATTAGTGGAGCTTTTTTAGAAGAGAAAATGGTTAAAGGGCGAAAATATAAAAGAGAATAAATTAAAAACGAGTTCAGAATAGAGATCCGAGAAACACAAGTCGACTAGTAAGTCGACCGGACCAATCAACATGAAGTCTTTGTATCTATAAGTCGATAGGTAGGTCGACCGGCCAAGAGGAGCTGAACTCTCTGAATCTACAAGTCGACACAAAGGTCGACCGGTGAAGGCAAAATAAACTCTCTGAATCTACAAGTCGACAGACAGGTCGACCAATGAACGTCTTTGGCTACAACCTGAATCTGGCAGTCGACTTGTTCATTTTTGGAAATTGATCTTTAGAAATTGTTTTTTGATTCTTTATTGAAGAAAATATTTTTATAAACAATTTCTTAAATCTGATTACATGCTAAATTATTTGATACCCATATCTTATTTAAAATCAGATTTTCAATCTCACATTTTCTCTATCACTAGACTTGGGATATTAATTGAGTTATTATTTATTTGGGGTGGTAAAAGCTTTTAGTGAGATTTTCTGTCTGTAAATTTGTATTGGTGAGTAGTGTGACGGATTAAATACTGTTGGGGATTTTTAATCAGGGGTAACTGGTTTTCAGTCTCTTCCTGTAAAGAGATTAAGGTAGTGATTCTTCCTGATAGAATTATGTTTTTGAGTGGAATTTGTAACGATTCAATCCTTACCGGGTAAAATGATATTTGGAGTGATTGGTGAGGTTTTGATTCTTTGACCTTAGTGTTAAAAATAATTAGGTTATTCTTTAGGCTATAAAAAGTAGAAGTTCTTCCTTAGCCTAGAAACAAGATATTGTAAAAGATGATTCTGAGCCTGTAAAAGAATCGGTGTGAGGGTTTGGCTCCTACCTTTAAAGGGAACTTGAGTATTAGTGGGTGCGAATCTCCGTGGGGCTCGGAGGACTGGACAAGCCAAGAGTATCTTGGTGAATCAGGATATATCTTGGTGTGCTGCAATATTTACTTTGTTTATTTTTGCTGTTTGGTGTACACCTAGTTGATTAATTAATTCCGTTGTGATATAAAGATAATAATTAATTTAAGCTTAAAATTAATTATTTGTTTTAAAGTTTTTATTCTGATAATTTTTAAATACCCAATTCACCCCCCCCTCTTGGGTATTCCATTGGGCCAACATGAATCATATAAATGCATAACATAAATGCGTTTTTATTTTTTTATTTTTATTTTGGTGAAAAATACAAATCCCTTCTGCATTTTATGAGTGTTTGGTAAATAAGTTAGATTATATCATTTTTCAGAAATTTTTTATTTAATATATAATTATGTGGTAAAGAACTCGATAAATGTTGTCTAGAAAAAAAAGTCAAGGATTTATCATTGGGGTTTTGACATCAGAGAAAAGTTGGAATCGTTAAGATTCATACGTGACTTTTAGAAGACATATCGAACTCACCACTCCCTTTATTCTACAAAAATAGTCAAGAGTGACCAGAACTAATCATTAACGATTCATCGCTAGCCGAGCACTAAGGGCAAAGGATTGAGTTTATCTCTCCAAGAATAACGATTACGACTATGTGCATTCTTTGCTACTTAAGACTAAGGCATAGCCAGAAAAACCAAGTCAAAAAATCCCGCCCCTACAAAGTACGATATACCAAATATTCGCACACCCATCTTACTTTGGAGAAACTTAAAAAATACTAAACTAATACACCACTATAAGAACAAACAATGATATCCAAGAGATAAACCAATTAAGTTACACTACGAATCTTGTGTAATGAAAGATGATATCCATGACTCTCTAAAAATGACAATTAATCTGGAAGCCTTAGCGACACAGGTAATCACTCTTACCAACTCATCACTAGATACAATACACAAAATTGCAAGGCCAAGAGGTCGCATAAACGACAAACTCCTAAGAGACCAACTTCACAAACAATAATAAACCCGTCAGCCAAGTATATTCCGGGATCCAATCAGTAAAATCCCAAATTCATCACCCTGACAAATAGCGAGACAAACCAATTTAGTTTCGCAATCCTATAGTTAATTAGTATCCTCCCCAACCCGCAGGCTGGGCATACCTTACACTACTAATAATCATGAATGGCACGATAGGAAGTACCGGATTAGATTCTCGAACGAAACTTATCCAGTCGCCGCCCCAATCTACGACTAAGGAAAATTTCATCCTATCCATGTTTTCCTAAGGGAAATAACATCCATTTCGTCTCACAAAGTGACATGAAATGCCTCAATCTTAATAGAAATAACTAATCTCACTAAACCAAAAGAACTAGGAATTATGTGTCAGCCTGATTCCTAGTAACACCCAAGATACATAGGAAACCCTTGCTGGTTCAGTTGACAAATTCAAACTCATCAACAGAACCAAGAACTACATGTTAGTTTGATTCTCGACAATGTCCAGGATACATAAGAAACCCTCATGAGTTTGATTGATAAGTCTAAACTCATCAAAGATGCAGGAACTACGTGTTACCTTGATTCCCAACAATGTATAGGAAACGTAGGAAATGCTAGCGGGTTCGATTGACAAAATCCCAACTATGTGCGATGAACAACGTGCCAACCTAATTCTCACTTATGTGAGATATGTAGGTAACATTTACAAGGTTTGGTCATGCCCTTTAAGCTACAAACTATTCATGCGCATTAAGCTAAGTGTCAACCAGATTCCCTATGCAAAACAGGAATACCCAGTAGTATTTTGACTAAATCCTTGGTACATCACCAGGGAACATAAGAAAACCCAAGTGGGTTCGGTCAAAATAAAAAATAATAGATGAGTATCATCTTTATGACACTATCTCAGCCCTAGACTAGGGTGCATCTCTAAGAATAACTTGTTGACTCCCCTGAGAAAAGATATATGCACTCTCCTTGCTTACCAAACAATAAACGATGCTTAACTAGGAAACTACGTCTAACCTGACTCTTGACAAAACCCAGGATGTGTACGAAGCCTTCTCCAGTTCCCATTAGTAAAAATACACATCAATCGAGATTGAATCACATCATCAACACTAAAAATCCCCATGGAGTCACATCAATAATCAAAATCCCGCACCAATCGAGATGAATTATGACAAACAATATGATCCTCACAAAATTTCTCTATAATAAATCCCCAAATTAATTAGGATCAAATCATGCCAAACATAACAATAACCCACGAATCCAAATCTAACCATACTAGACTTCAACCAGCCAAGGAAAAATTAGGTGTCGACTTAAGTCCTGGTAAACACCAGGATACGCAAAACCTTCACTGGTTGGGTCATCACCTTAAATAAAATTTCTCTATCCTCAGCAAACTACGCCTTGACCTAGCCTTGGTAAACCACCAAGGTACGTAGGATACCCAAGCCGGTCCGATCGAAACTAGAGAGATGTCTGCATCACGACATTCTCTCAGCCTTGTATCAGGGTGCATCTCCTGAGAAGTCCCTTGACTTCCTTGAGAAGCCGACTACTAATACTTTTGTTAAGTAGACAACAAAAGATGCATGTGCTTGAACTACTTGTTGACCTGATCCTTGGTAGATTACCAAGGTAAGTAGAAATCCCTTGCGAGTTCGGTTGATAATCTGAGATAGCACAGTGAAGGCTAAACTACATTTCGACTAGATTCCTGATATAGGAACTCAGTGTATGTAGGTAACCCAGGTGGGTTTCGATCATCTGATGATTACCATCCTAAACCAATAATACATGAACAACCCAACAGGGGTTTCTAGACTAAAACGAACACTACAAATTGCACGCTCTGTTCAGGATACAGTGGTGACCCGTGTGGGCTCTACCACATGATTGGAACGCTCAGGAGGTATTCCCATATCCCAACTAGAGATAGGGCACATTATATCCGGTTTCTTAAATCTAGAATTTGAGACGGGACTTGCCCCAGCTACAGCTAGGGCACATTATATATGGTTTCTCCATTGACATTCTGTGATAAGAGTAACTCCAGCTAGAGTTGGGGCACATTATATCAGATCTTCTTTTTGTAAAGTTTCTTGATATAAGACTCGAATCAATCCCAACCATAATCAATGTAAAAATTTTAAAGTGAAATTATAATCCCAGAAAATGAATAGGCATAGTCAAGCCCGAGTCTACGACTGGGGCACATTTTACCCAAGGGTCTTCGCTCGTGGTAAATACTCTCAGTCATTTTCAATCTTGTATTAATATGATGATCCAGGAATCAGTTTCCCTAACCAAGAACATGTTCCACCCAAATATTGACATACTTCTTAAATCCAAACTATATAACCAAGAGCCAATTGACCAAACGTCATCCTCCACGCAACCAGGAGTTGATTAACAAAGTGTCATCCTCCTTACAACCATTACTAGGAGATTATTAACAAAGTGTCATCCTCTAGGAGACGAATTGACAGAGTGTCATCCTCCTTACTACCCGGAGATGATTGATCGAGTGTCATCCTCTTCGCGACCTAAAAAGGATTGATCAAGTGTCTGCCTCTCCATATCTAGGAGTCGATTGACCGAGTGTCGTCCTCCCCACAACCAGAAACCTTTCACTATGTTCTTCGCTATCCTTAAAACACTGTGTCTGAACCAAGAAACCTTTCACCGTGTTCTTCGCTATCCTTAAAACATTGTGTCAGAGACAAAAACCTTTCACCATGTTCCTCGCTATCCTTAGAACATTGTGTAAGAGTCCCGTCACTACGATCCTTGCTACCCCTGGATCATTGTGTCAAAAACCTTTCATCGTGTTCTTCGCTGTCCTTAGAACACTGTGTCATAGTATCATCACTGCGATCCTTGCTACCCCTAGATCATTGTGTCAAAAATATTTCACCTTGTTCTTCACTATCCTTGGAATTCTATGTCAGAGTTCCGTTACTACGAAACTCGCTACCCCTAGATCATTGTGTCAAAAACCTTTCACTGTGTTTTTCGCTATCCTTAGAACATTATGTCAGAGTCTCATCACTATGTTATTCGCTACCTTTAGAACACTATGTCAAAAACCAAAGAGCATGCCACTATGTTGTTCGCTACCTTTAGAACACACTGTTAAAATCCCAAAAAATAAGAACCTATCATTATGCTTTTTACTATCTTTAGATCGACATGTCAGAATCCTATTACTATGTACAGTCACAACCAGTAGTCGATTGACCGAGTGCCATTTTCTCTACATCCTTAAAATAGAACACGTGTCAAATTTTAAGAACATAGTAGTATAGTATATATCGTCGGGAAAGCTTCGACTATACCGTCGTCCTCCCCGAGACCATAGGGCCAAGTACTGTGAACACTGTCCTAAGATATATTAGTGTAATAGCAACCGGTAGTGTAATACCAACCAGTAGTGTAATAACAATCAGTAGTATAGAGATATTTTATAATTCTGGCCAGCCAGTAGTATAATATAATAGTATAATACTTAGGAGGACTTGCACAAAGTGTCGTCCTCACAATACCCTATAGGATTAGATATATCACCATCCTCTAAGAATACAGAAAGACAAGAACCAGATGTGTCACCATCCTTCCAGCAGTAACCTTTCAGAGTTGATTGTTCATCATCCTCTGAGGTGTATAATGGTAGATGTGATTAATCATCATCTGTGTCAAATCCTCCAGGATCAGGTACGTCTCTATCCTTTAGGATATATTTAAACACTTTTCTTCAAATTTCATGTATAGAGAACCAAAATGGTAGTGTCCCCTTCTTTGTTATTACGAGTAAACTCGCATGACAAAGAGGGGCAGTTGTAGATACTGAATTTTATCCCACCCCGTCAGGGTCGAATCAAGTACAAGTTCAGACAAACTTTAAACTTGGGTGTAAAGAGAATGAATTTCTACCTGATATCACACCATACAACATACAAAAATAAACAAAAACATGACAAAAACGTAAAGTTAAATTTGACAAAATACAGCTAAGTAAAAGTTTCGGGTTAAACTCGAAATTCTTATACTTTAAGGAGGTCTAAAATGAATTCACCAAAGTATGATTTTCATCAAATCATATTTCGTATAGATAAATCTTAGTCACTACCCATAAATCATAGGACATTTCAGACAATTAACTCAGTTACCCACCCCGCCCTTGAAACATTTACAATCTCTTAATCTTATCAATTTAACACAAAAAACATTCATTTCATTTATGCATATTACATCACATACTACCAAAAAACAATACAAGACACCTTAATCAAGGCTTGGAAATGTCATGACAAAGTTCTATATCACAAGGTGATTTAAGGATTGGGCTTGACTTGGATTTACACCAAATCCAAGTACTCTTGAGAAACCAACCTAGACCCAAGCAATCAAGGGGCCTAGCCATCATTTAAGGTCCACATATCAAGCCTTATAATGACCAAGGAGCCTTCCGAGAAGTTGCCTACCAAGTGGCTAAGGAAGAAAAAATAAGACATTTAGGGTACAACTAACCGTTATCGAAACTAAACCGATTCGGTTTGCTACCTGTGTAAGGAATTCAATGAGTATTGAATAACTATCCCATCAAGTATTAAATGATTGGGATGAAATTTCAAGACCACATTCAAGGTTTCTAGATATTTTAAGCAAAATATCTTAAGACCAACCGAAAACCTTAAATCGTGACGACCCATTACCGAAACCAAATAGGACGAGTAGCCTCCAAGCAATGCATCAAATACACATCCCATAAATCACTAAATGCTTGGGATGACATAGAATGACTAGGTTCAAAGGATGTGGATATTTTCACCAAAATATCTTAAGGGTTAATTAGGAACTGGAAAACCAACTAACGGTTACAAGGATAGTTAACCTGATTCCATCAGAAGCCAACTGTATGAGTGCCCTTCATGTCAAGACTTATCACTTTAAATTAAATACAAAGTGATATCTAAGGACTTTGTTCAATAAGCCTTGGATGCATTTATGACGACCAAACTAAAATAGTGGATCTAACCAGTACTTAGCCCCTAAACTGAACCAAATCCATCACATCAAAGTGCAAGGATTTTTATTGGAGGAGAGAAAATGATTGGTAATGATTACCAAATCTTTGAGAATCTTACTTCCCATCCTAAATTCGTTCCAAGCCAAACAAAACCAAAACAAGGTAAGTAGTCTCTTAAGCTAAACACTACCCAAGGAACACCCTGGAAACAAGGTAAGTAGTCTCTTAAGCTAAACACTACCCAAGGAACACCTTGGATTGGCTTGTTTATTGGCCAATGCGCAGGCCTCCAGGTCTATAAATACCAGGCCACCTCTCTCATTTTTGCAAGTCTAGAAGTCCTAGCTTCTCTCCCTAAACTCGAGCAATTCTCTTAGGTTCTATACCTCTCAATCATATTTCTCAAATAATACATTGTTATTCTGCTAAAATTTGGTTTTGGAAGGTGTTCTTGAATTTCTTAGAACAAGAACTCTAAGGATCGACGATCACTGATCAACACCAAGCCAAGAGGAGCAAGAAGGGAAAAGAGACTAGCTACTTAGGGACTACCACATCCCCTAAGTAGGGTGTTCTTCGGTTGTTGGCAAAGAACTCATGGAATTGACAACCACTGATCAACCACCGACCAAGAAGATTAAGGAGGAAAAGGAGGTAAACACTTAGGAAAGACCACATCCCCTAAGTAGGCATGTTTCTTTAAAAAAAAAAAAAAAAAAAAAAAAAAAACCTATGATTATTGTTTAATCTTGTGCATATTGCATGTATATAGTAGGATCATATAGATAATACACTTAACTTTCATGTATATAACGCATAAAACCCATGAAACAACCAAACAAACTTTTGATTTTGTCAAGAACATCAAACAAACACCTAATCTTAACTAAAACAATCAAACTAGGGTCAAATCATACAAAATCATTCCAAGCATCTCAAGAACATTCGAAAACATTTAATATCATTCAAGAACATTCAAAGACATTCAAAAAACATTAAATCATCCAACAACATGTTAAGAACATGTAAGGATTCAAACAAAACTTCTATTACACCATGAGTTGTGCATAGGCTATACGATTCCCCCAAGAGCATTGTATTTCTTTTCTTTTTTAGCTAAGAAAATACACACACACACACACACACACACACACACATACACACATATATATATATATACAAACTTATAAACTACACCGACAGACCCTTGTGGCTAAGAATTCGAGATAAAGGGAAGGCGTCTATTCCTTCGGAGATATGTGTGATTCTTCTTGTGAAACCTTCTCGTTTTTCTTAGTTACGAGTAGGACTGATATAAATATATGGTATTTATTTTCATTTTTAACTAACAACTCACACACTAACACTAAACTAACCAAAATAAAGGAGTTTGTTTAAGGTTCTTGACAAAATCAAAGGGTTGTTATGTATATATTAGGGTTGTGATTTAGGTTATTCACAATTCTAAAAACTATTAATAAACCTAATTAGGGTTGTGATTCAGGTTGTTCACAACTCTAAGAACTGTTAATAATAGCTAATTAAGGTTGTGATTCAAGTTGTTCACAACCAAAACTAACTGATAATCAACCAAAACAAACTAAACAAATTAGTCTTTGACTAAAACTAACTTAGCCTTAAACTAAGCTAACCCAGCTTTTCAAACATAACAAGACTAAACTACGTTCGACTTGATCTTTGGTAACCACCCAAAGTACATAGCCATCCCATAAGGATTCGATCACACCTTTAATAATAAATACAGTTTTCAACGAGACAAGAATGAACTACGTTTAACTTGATCTTTGGTAACCTCCCAAAGTACGTAGGCAACCCATAAGGGTTTGGTCATAACTCTAAGAATAAACCATATTCTTTACCCTAACCAGAAAGAACTACATGACGACCTGATTCTCATTTAAGATACGTAGGCAACCCACGTACGAGTTTGGCCGTATATCCAAATAATTTAGTCTTAGTTTTCAGTCCATTTAGTATAGCTTGCATATTTACATATTTGTCTGTATATAAACTGTTATTGGGTGTCGCTGACTAGTAGTGGTTATAGTATTTACCTACTTTCCATTAAATCATGTCAAAAATATATAAAATGAACAAAACCTTTAAAAAGAGAAATTATTTATGTTTAAGTAAATCAAAGGAAACTGCTTGGATAGTGTTTAATAGTGAATATCCATTTAGACTAAGGTAACGTCATCGGACAAGTGCCTTGGAGTGTCTAACACCTTTTCCCGACCATAACCGACTCTTGAACGTAAAGAATATCTCTGGTACATAGACCTATGGAAGTCAAAACACGAGCCATTTCAAAAGGAAAAATGATTTTTTGAAAATCCCAGTGACCTAGCATACCATTTAAGCCCATGCTAGGTGGTAACTTCGTTTTTAACAAAAATCTCAGCCCAAGAAATTTTTCAAAATTGGCGCTTAGAAAATCCCTTGAAAAACTATTTTAAAAAAATGAATGGATTTGGATGAACTTAGAGATGAAGGAATAAAACTTGTTTTCATCCTCTTCCTGATTCTCTACTTTTTTCGGTATGAAAATTTGGGGTGTGTCACCCCTACATGCACTTCTCTCAACACGTACTCATCCTCTTTGGGATTAGACATCTAGAGTAGGGGACCAAGAAGGATTTTTGGTAGAGAACCCTGTCAATAACGGTATACCTTACTGCTCGGTATCTCATTCTTCTAGCCTCAACTTGGTCACTTGGTAGGGTTCCCTGTTCAAGATATAGTTTGATCGAATCTAGCTAGGTCGGCTCATTTGTGAGTTCACAAATTGCCACTATTTTGTCCAAGCTCACCATGCTTGGGACGTCTAGGTACTCTACGGGCATGGTTCTCTTTAGGGTATACTCCATAGCTCAGGCCAAGTTTACCAGGGAATTTGCATGCCTATTTTCTTCTCATAGAATTTGAGTTACTTAAACCTTTTCAAAGTCATTCATAAGTGTTCTTACCCTTTCCAGCTATGCTGTTATACTTAGGTTTGTGTCTAGATAATCCCTATTCACCTTTTTAAATCCAAGATTTTGATGAATAATTAAGTATTGATGTTTTTGGTAGAACTAATGGTTTTATCAAGTGTTTCAGATTTAGAGTTCTATGCATTTGATTAAGAAGAATATTTGATGAAGAAAACATAAAGGGTGCATGATGGACATAACGAATATGAGAAGACTTTTGAAGATGTTGAAGAAAAATATGTGAAAATAACTATTTACTTATATACTCTTAATGTAACTCGAATTAGAATTACACATGACACTTAAAATGAGTTAATTTTGTATGAGTCCTGATAAGAAGTGATAAGTTTAAGATCCTAAAATGAGATATTGCATGTGCTCCTTATGTGAAAAATATGCTTTAAATATAAAATTTTGTGTTTTCGGATGAATTCGGTCAACCGAGGAAAGCAATCGGTCAACTGAATAAAATAGTGAGTTTTAGAGTTAAAACAATGTCCTATTGATCCAGTCGGTAACCCGAGAAAATAAATTGGTCAACCGCTTGAAATAGTAGCTGAAGTGGATAAGAAAGCGAGCACACTGATCCAATCGGTCAACTGAATGAAGAAGGTCGGTCAATCGTTTGAGTTAGTAGATGAAATAGTGGAAATTGGAAACACACTGATCCAATTAGTCAACTGACTGGGCAGGGTCGGCCAACTGACTGGTGTTTTGCCAACCGTTAAATTAGAAGCTTGGGTCAACTGACTGCTTCAGTTACAAATTCAGCTGATTTGGTGTCTCGGTAAAAACTATCCTTTTTTGATAATTCTAAGATAGGAATTTGGGGGATTTTAATATATTTCAAGTTAACCAACCTATTTTCTAATCCCTATTGATATGGTCCTTATATTTTGAGATTATCTTAATTTAATTAATTCCATACTTTCTATTTCTATGGTTTTAAATTTAGAATAGTTTTATGGACTTAAATTGGAGATTTGAAAGATATTTTTAAGTAGAATATACCTGAAATGAAAGGTTATAATATATGGTGTCTTAGAGTGTCATTTAATGTCATATCTTTGAAAAATTAGACGTTGGAGGGCTAGTTCTATGTCTTTTTAATAAGACCTGCAGGATTAAGTTTTGACACATCAAGAACATCAGCTTTGAACTTTCATAAGAGTGATATTGTCGCTGATATTTCTATCAAAGATTATATTCCAGTTCTTGATCTAAAGTGCTTATTGTTTGGTGTCACTGACTTGTGTTTTAATTGCAATATCATCATTATCTTCGGTGTTTTCTTGGTGAGATCTATCCAAACTTTATTACTAGCTTTAAAGTTATATTTATAATGATATTTATTAATTGGTTTAAGATTGCTAGAAAATCGTTTTGAACTTAAAAGCATGAAAATCTTTTGAAACAATTTTTATCTATTTATTTGATTATATGGTAAAATTTGTGCTATCTATTTTATTTATTAATCAGATTTTAATTACCTTACATTATATCTATCATGTAGTAATTATTTGGGACATTAATCGAGTATATTTGTATTGAGGTGGTAGAAGCTCATTGTGAAAAGAAACTTAAATTTTTATATTTGTGAGTTTGGGCAGATTGGGCACGTTTAGGATGGTGTCTAGTTAAGGTAGCTAGATTTTGATCTTTTTCCTATGAAAGGGTTTGATCTTTGTCTTGCAAAAAAGTTAGGTTATTCTTTTTCCTTGAAAAGAACTAGGTTTTTATTCTTTCGGTAATAGAATTGAGTAATTATAAAGGTTCTTCCTAAGCCTGTGAAATGGATAAGTGTAAAAGTGTGAGGGAGTGGTAGATTTGATCTTTAGCCTGTTAAAATGATTATGTTTTGATTCTTCCTGTAATAAAATTAAGTTAGTCTTGGGCCTTGTAAAAAGATAAGGTTCTTCTTGAGCTTGTGAAAATGATGATTGTAAAGGTTAATTCTGAGCCTATGAAAAGAATCGAGAATGTAAGGGTTTGATTCCTATCTAGGAAATTAATTAGGGGTTTAGCGGATTACGAATCTCCGTGAAGCTCAGGGGGTTAGATGTAGGTAAGAGTAGCTTACCGAACTAGAATATATTGTTGTGTACTGCATTAATTTATTATTTATATTGTGTTTGTGTGTGCACTTAGTATTGAACATATATCCGTTGCGTAAAAATATAATAATCTATTTAGGGAAATTGATTATTTGTGTTTAAATGTATTATTTGTTTATTTTTAGTAACTACCCAATTCACCCCCCTCTTGGGTGGCTCTTTGGGCCAACAATCCTGATTGACCATGAGCTAAGAATCATAGAGGACCTGGAAGGTTTTTGCATTGAAATCTTTTCCCAATCAGAGTCCCACGAGTAGGGCCTCATACTCGACCTTATTATTGTTTCCCAGAACCCCAATCTAAGCACATATTCTACTTCCTCTTTGTCTTGAGAAACGAGGACGACCCCGGCCCCGTACCCACTCGCGTTAGAAAACCAATTAGTGAATAGTTGCCAGGCACCCAGTCCTAGGTCAGTTTCTGAGCTGGAAGATATACCGACCTTCTCAGCACTTGAGGATACTACCCCTGCTCGGGTGTTTTTTGGTCGGCCACGCCTTAGTCATCCGGGAAGGTGAATTCGGCGATAAAAGCAACCAAAATCTAGCCCTTAATAGCTGTTCTCGGTTGGTAGTCTATATGAAATTACCTGAGCTTGATGTTATATTTCATTAGCCAACCTGAGACGTCGGGAGAGTGGAGAATTTGCCTTAGCAGTTGATCAGTTAGAACAACAATGGTGTATACTTGAAAATACTGTCTCAGCTTTCGAAAGATGACCAACAAGGTATAATCCAGTTTCTCAAACTTTGAGTACCTCATCTCGGCATCCATTAGGACTCTGCTAGAATAGTATACTGGACTTTGGATGCCATTTTCCTCTCTCAAAAGAGCTGCACTTACTGTTGTGGTTGATGCTGAAATATAGAGATACAACTCTTCTCCCCTCCTCTGTGTGCTAAGCAAGTGACGACTCTGGATTTTAATAGTAGAGGAAGTAGAGATCGGGAAGAAGAGAAAACAAGTCTCCATTCCTCCCTCTTAAAATCCTCTAAATTCGTTCATTTTGGAAATGGTTTTTCAAGGCGTTGATTTTGAAAAACTTCTTGGGTCGGGATTATATGCTTGAAAAGGAGTCGCCACCTAGTATGGGGTTAAATGGTGTGCTAAGTCATCGGGGTTTTAGAAATTTATTTTTATTTTAGAAATGGCCCATGCTTTGACTCGTAAAGGTCTTGTACCAAAGATTTATTTAAGTTCAGGGTTCAAATATGCTCAGAGAAGGTTTTATGCTCCCCAAAACCCCAGTCCATAAACGATACCTTAGTCTAAATGAATATTCACTGTTAAACAACATCCAAGTAATTTTTTTTATTTGCTTTAACAAAAAATAATTCCCTTTTTAAAGTTTTTACCTTTTCTATGCATTTTTTATGTGATAAAAGTAGTAAAGGTTTAACTATCTATCATGCAACTACGAATAAAAAATGAAAATATTTTTGTATTTTTTGAAGTTATGAAAGCAAGTAAACTAGACTAATCTAAATAGAAACAACCCAAGAGTAGTATATAAGGTACAGAAATATAAACAACCGAACCTTATATAGCCACCAAACTAAACCGGATATGTCACTTCAAGTTATTAATAACCCTATGTTCAACCAATCATATCCAAGGAAGGGTAATGATGACCAATGATAGCCAATCATTACTATTTTTTGCCAATCATTACCTAAATATATTTAAAGATTTGGTAATCATTATCAAAATCTTTTAAAGATCTTACAAAATCTTCCAAATTCGTCCAAACCAAAGCGAGATCAAAGCAAGAAGGGATCACATCTAAGCCAAACAGCCCCTAAGGAACAGGTTAGGTTACTCTATGCATTGCTTAACGCGCAGGGAGATCAGCCTATAAATACACGAGTTCATTTTTCAAGGCTTAGAAACCACTTGATGTGATAAGGTTTGATTCGGTTGGATTTGGATTGAATTAACTTAGTTTGCCTTGTAACCGGTAGTTACATTTCAAGTGCTTTTGTTACCTTGAGATATTTTGCTCATAATATCTACATGCCTTGAACCTAGTCTTGACATATCATCCCAAACATTTAATTATTGATGGGATGGGCATGTAATTATCATTAAATTCCTTGCTTAAGTGGCAAACCGAATCGATTTAGTTTCGATAACGGTTGGTTACTACCTAAGTGATTTGGTTCCTTGCTTAGATATTTTGTAGGAAACTTATAGGAAGCTTACTTTGGGATTTTAATTGATGAGTTATTATGCTTGGTTTGGCCCTTGGTTGGACGGGCTTTGATGGTTAGTCAAATGACTTCAGTTTGGTTGATTTCGAACCGAGTCCTAATCATTAGTTACGTTGTGTAACTTGGACTTGTCATGACATTTTAATGCCTTGATCATGGTCTTTAGCATTGGTTTTATGGATATTTAAACTTTAAAAAAGTATTTAGATAGGTATTTTTGGTGTTGAATAAATGAAATCGGTGATAGTAAATGTTTCAGGGTCGAATTAGGTAACAAAGGTAATTGATGAAATATCCTATAATTAATGGGTTATACTAATTTTTATTTTTATTAAATATGATAAAATCATCCTTTAATACAATCATCTTAGACTCCCTTTAATTTTAGGAATCTCGAGATTAACCTGAAACTTTTATTTTACCAAATTTAGTCAAATTCAACAGTTTTTGTGTTGTCTTATGTTTTTTGTTATTTTTTTGTATTATCCAGTGTGATCCAAAGTAGAATTTTATTTCCTTTAAGCCTCAGTTTAAACTTTATTTAAACTTGTACTTTCAATTCGACAAGAAGAACAAAATGCGGTGTCTACAGTAGGAGAACCGTGGATACGTATTTTTCATTTCTTGAAAAGACATTTCACATTCTTTGGTCCATTCAAAATTTTTATTGAAGAACCTTGAAGAAGGGAAGGCACTTCTACGAACAGGATATAAATCGGTTGAGGGTTGCCGGTCGTCCCATGAGCATTTGGACCTCCTTCTTGGTGCGGGCTAACACCATCCCGAGAACAACACTGATCTGGTTGAGGTTGGAATTAATACCGCACTAGGGACACCATATATCCGAGGAACTTGCCCGTAGAAACTCCAAATATGCACTTATTTGGATTGAGCTTCATGCTGTAGGACCAGAGCTTGTCGAAGCAGGCCTAAAGATATGTAAGGTGATCTTGATCTCGGTTATTCTTAACCAGCATATCATCTATGTACACCTCCATCATTTATCTAATATCCTTCTTAAATATTTTATTGACTAGTCTCTAGTAGGTGGTCCCGGCATTGCACAACCCAAATGGCATTACATTACCCTAAAAAATAAAAATAAAATAATAAAATCTTTTATTTATAGGAATTAATCCTTACGAACCTTAAGTTGAATCTAATGATTCGATAAATAATGGGAGACTTTTCCATTGCCTCGTTTCCATTCCTCGACCCAAGTGGAGTTTAGAAACGAATGATTTTCGAAAATCTCTTCCCTCGATAAATTTTTCCGTGGGATTTAGTTTAAGTTTCAGAAATATTAATTTCAATTTAATTATTTTCGCGAACCTCCCTCGATTCTCATATCTATAAAATTTGAGAGAATTTCAAATCGAGACTTCTTTAAATTAATTGGGCAAACTTAAAATAGACAATTTTGCATTCATCTAGCATATTTACTTCTTACATTATTTAGACAACATGTTTAGTACACTTTTATCACTCATACAATTTTTTTCTACACATAGTTTTCTTTTTTAATTTCATAAATCCATGTTACTTTTTCATATTTAGTCACGATACGTGCACCACTTACATTTTTTGTATAATTAAATCATTGTCACATATAATCAGGTTAATTTACGTACTATTCATTTTAGTTTGCATTGACATATTTAAATTAAACTCTTTAGTTCTTTTTTGGTCATTTTTGCATATAAAATAAATTCATATAATTTTAGTTTTTGCATTCATATTTTCATATTTATTCACTTATTTGAGTTTGCTCATTTAAAGTAAATAAATCTTTAGGAAACATATATGAATACCTCCCGGGGACCATCCTTATCGAATCATTAATATTCGATAAAAGGTTGTACCGGGAGAACATTCCAAAAAATTCAAAAACTTATCCCACCTTATTTGTGAAAATACCAAAAAGATTTTATAAGAAGGAAATTATTTCAAAATAAAATAAAACACTCAGACTAAACTAATTGGACTTAATTAGACATGAGGTACCACTTTTGGACGGGCGTCTTGGGGTACCTAATACCTTCCCCGAGTGTAACCGACTCCTGAGCCTTTAAATGAATATTTGGTTTGACTGTATTTTTTTGGAGTCAATTTTTTACTTGGGCCTTTTAAATTGTTTTCTAAAAATTTTGGTGACCTAGCACACCATTTAAACCTAATGTTAGGTGGTGACTCCTTATTTTTAAAATGGCCTAAGTATATTTTTTGAGAAAACCAGTGCTTCAAAAAAATCCCTTTTCTTTAAGCTAATTATTTATTATTTAATATTATTTTCCTTTCAGAAAATCGTGGCACGTCAACTGGCGACTCCACTGGGAATAATTAGAGGGTCAAGACTAATATGTCTAAATAAGTCCAAGTATTCCATGTCCGAATGTTATATTTTATTTTGTTATCTTTTCCTTCTATTTTTATAAATAAGTTGTGATGTTTGTTTCCTTTCTTCTTTTCGTTATTTCCTCTCGGGCTTTTATATTGTTGTAAACCCTCCAACACAAGTACCAGTGGTCTTGTATACATATTATCCCCATAGGATTTTATGAATACAAGACGTAGAAGGGGGTTTTATACTTGACAGATTGATGATGTCTTACGAAGTCTTAAAAACCAAACAAGTTCAAAGTTTCCAATACCGATTACGTAACGAAAGAATTTTATAAATCACTATCTATTTTGATCAGTCATTATAGGAATTGAGAACTTCGAACTCGAATGGATTTTAAGACTACCTAAGACCCACGTGGACTAATAAATGGGTTTGTTATAAGAACATAACAAGACAGAAAAATTGGTCCCAGAAAAGCAATTATGGTTCCCCCCCATCCGAAGTCCGGTCTTTATTCACACTCGGGCCTAGACTCATTCCAGGATGACATCAGAAGATAATCCCGAATCTCCCCTTACGGCCCAAATGGCTCGTATACAAGAAACCATCGACATGCTGAGGGAGATGATCAACGAACTTAACCGACCACAGGAGGTGCCTGCTCCTTCATCCAGTGGAACTCCCGTGACTAAATCACTAAATGGAAACCCTCCAAGTACTTGGATGGAGAACTCAGTACCAAATCCAAACTATGTTAGCCCGAACTTCATCGGACCGGTCTACTATGGACCCTAGATATGCCCTCATCCTTTCGCCTATGGAGGACTTGCATTTTTCATCCAAGGGTATGTCTATGAGGCCTCACTAGAAGGCTCGGCCCCCACTGCACCACATATCCTCATTTACCTGGAGAGGGTCGTTGCTCCGCCAAACGAACCGAATGCTAATCGACCGGCCCCGACCACTAAAACCAAAAATAGAGAAGAAGATAATGAACCCCCTCCAGCCTGGGTTCTTAAAATGGAGGAATTGGAGAAAACCATAAAAGAATTGAAAAGTGAGAATCCATCCAAGAAAACAACGTACAAGGAGTTGTCAGTACCGCCCCGGGTAGTGTATCAAAAAAACTTCATAGTTATGGAGTTCACTAAGTATGATGGCACTAGCCCCACAGAATGGCATGTCACCATCTATAAGGAAGAGTTGGGAGTTCATGCTCGGAACGAAGACCTTTGCTTGAAAATATTTCGGCGATCGTTGAAAAGCCCTACTCTCAGCTGGTACATGACCCTAGACCTAGCATAGATTAAAACGTTTGAGGATATGGTAGAGGCCTTCTGTGAGTAGTATGTGTACAATAAGGATATCACGCCAGACCGTAATACCCTGTACCAGATATTGAAGAAGAAAGATAAAAGCTTTCAGAGGTACACTGCATGTTGGAGGGAGGAGGCTGCCAAAGTTATCCCTAGGATGAGCGAGGAGACTCAGTTAGAGGTATTCAAGTCAATCCAGATACCGTCGTTCTATCAAGATCTTTCGAGCATAGAGCTGGCTTCTTTCGGTGATGCAATCAAGTAAGCCTAGGTGATAGAGAAAGGAATAAGAAACGAGAAAATTGAAGGGGCCTCACTTGATTCGACTAAGAGGTCAACCCAACCAAAGAAAAAGAGAAGATGAAGTAGATATCATCGTTGCTTCCCAACAAACCCTTTACCAAAATAATTCCCAAGTTTTTTATCCCTAAAACTACCCGAACTAGAACAACCAATATTGCAACTATCCTCCTCAAAATTTCCAAAACCAACATTATCCCCGGAACCAGCCATATTTCCAAAATCGTCCCTGTTATTACCAGAAAGTACCCGCTCTTACCAAAACCACACTCCCCAATATTATCCCCAAGCCTACCAAGCACCCTCTTCCCATACATATCAGTCAAACCCGAATACCCCACCGCAAATTCCTAACCACACCCTAAATCTAAGAACCCAATACTACAAAGGTTATCTACCTCGTGCTACAAGGGGGAACTTTCAAAACGACGAAAATGAATTGTTGGACCTTTTGATCTCAATCACCGAGCTGTACCAAAGTTGTTTGAAGCAAGGGATGCTGATAACCCTCCCATCCTATGAGCTTAAGCCTGGAAGTAAAACCGCATCTTCGAATGCTTTATATGAATACTACTCAGGAGCTAGGGAACATACGACTGAGCAATGCTATCACTTGAAAGACAAGATCCTGGAGTTCATACAAATAGGAGCCATCACATTTTCTAAAAAATTTGAGACTAGTACACTAAACTATCAGTAGAATCCGTTGCCTAAGTATACCTCTTCAAGAAGTGGTGAAACCGATCTTTAGTAAAATGTTGGCAAAAATGGGAGCGAGTCATATGTTCGAGGCTCGATTTGAAAAAATCTAAAGGCTGGAAAACTGGGGTTCTTGTTTACTTTCAATCTGATAGGTGTTTTGATAAAATTGGGACATCTTCACGTACTCACCTTTCCATCCCATTGGTCTTTTGGATGAAAAATGATTTTCTCTGTAACGGCATTTTAAATTTCAATAATGCAATACTGTTTATCCAAAATTGTGGTCTAATGTTTGAATTTTACTCTTTCAAGTACCCAAAATCGTCTGCATATGATGCAAGTATATAATTTCAATACAGAGCTAGACCATTGATAGGTGTGAAAAACCTATCTATTTCTAAACCGAATTTGTTAGTTTCCAAGCGTTTTAGTTATATTTAATTGTATTTTAGTTTGTTTTAGTGTAAAACAGGTGAAGGGACGTCAAAGGGCGATAAACAAGTGAAACCGGTGGAGAAACGGTGAACAAAATGTGAAAAACAGGGTTTCGGTGAATGAAAACCATCGCCTAGGCGGAAGTTCCACCGCCTAGGCGGAAAAGAGGCAGAATGTTGGAGTACTGAAGGGTTAAACCACCACCTAGGCAAGAAAACCACTGCCTAGGCGAGAAAAGATCAGAATGTTATGCCAGTAGCTACCGCCTAGGCGGAGAAACCACCGCCTAGGCGAAAATCCAACAGAAACTTAACCGACTTAAGCCACCACCTTAGCGGTGAACCACCTCTTAGACGGTGACACTCTGCACAAAAATATCTATTTTTAGATATTTTGAAGATATTTTCAAAATCCCTCATTTTAACCCCTTTCTCCACCAAACCTCAAAGACCCTTAGACGTGAGAGGAGGCTCTGGTTGTTCTTGAGAGCTCTCCTTCCACCTTATTTAGGTTTAGGTAATTTAGGAAGTAGATTAGATTAGTTTAGGAGGTGTTCTTGGCCAATCCTTGAAGAGCTAGAAGAGGAAGTTCATCAACGGAGAAAATGAAGCTCGGGAGGATTGTTCTTTGGCGAAAGTGGACTACTCCACTTTAAGATTTGGCTTTTCTTCCCTTGTTTCCATCTTTTTATTTAATGTTTATTGTTGATATTGATGATATCCTCTTGATTTAATGTTGTATTAGCTAAGAACATGTTAGTGTAATTCAGAGATTAGTTAGGGAAATGTGTAGTTGTGTAAATACTCGTTTGGTTTAATATATGTTTCTTTAACGGTTGTTGCTTTTAAGTCCGATTGTGTTTATCATTTTATAAAGATCTTAGTATGCTTGTTATGGTATTAGGGTTGGATTTGAGAATCTAGGGTTTGACACTCGGGAGAGGTAACCCTGGATTCGGACTAGGGTAAACACATCGTTACGACCTAACGACCCGGGAGGGCATTAGTTAGTGTGCAATCGATGACGTTGGGTCAAACTCACACGGTCTAGAGTCATTAAGACATTGAGGGGGACCTCTTCGTCGACACGAAGTCGCGTATTCCCCTGTCTTACACTCGGAAGAGGTGGCGGAGGAGTTTACGAACCGAGATTGTCGGATACCTAAACTCCGTTATTGTTAACTAAACGAAATCAAACATGTATTAAGTGAACGAAATCAATCCCTAATTAATCAGCTTAGTTAGGATTAACCCACTAATTGTAGTTTAGCTTAGTTTAATTTAAATTCACGTCTTTCGTTGTCAGGATAACATGAGACTACGTCAATTGCGGTATTCAATTATTCACACTCTTTTCTGTGGGAACGATATCCGATCTTCAAGATCCACTATATTAAAACTTAGACCTCGTATACTTGTGAGAGTAAGTAGGTGTGCATTTCGCTCCCCTACCAACCATGATCCAATGGGACTAGAAACAAAGGAAAATTATGTTTAGCCAAACGATGGTGAGATCCAAAAGGCCCCTAACCAAATCCGATAGCAATTCCAGAGTACTAGAGGATTCAAAAATCAATATTGGCTTTCATTACCCTAACGATACTTTGATATGTTGTTGCAAGCTAATCAAGCCGTCTCCGGTGGTCCTTTAGTGATTTGATAAAATCGGGTATAAACATCCTGGTTTGCCTGCTATCAGACCCAATTGCGAAAAGGGAACACAATCATTCCAGGTCAATGATCCCAATATAGAAGCTCAAATGTTGTAAGAAGATCTCAATTCCCAAAGAATATCCGATTTATTTTTACGCTCGGCTGCTCCCAAACCATTGTAAGTTCGATCATCTATTTAAAAAGAAAAAAGAAAAAAAATGAAAAATAAAAATGAGGAGGTAATTGAGAAATAAGCGCTAGTATGGAAGAGATTAGAAGAGGAAAAAAATGATAGTTTGGTCTGTTCAAGGTTTTCGCCTCAAGTCAATTTGGCAAGTAAACGACGTTTCTTTGAATCAGAACTTGATGGATTTGAATGGAATCTGAATTTTTGAAAAGAAAAATAGGTCATGGTTTGGAAATGTATTGGAACCATATTGTTATGCAATCCGACTCAAGATCTCACAGAAAATTATATCGGGTATTAAAGGTACTTATTTCAGTAATTTTTTTACATTTTACCATTTTTTTTGGACTAAATCAGTTTTGCAGGATTTGAGAAAACACAGAGCATGCAGGAGTATTAGAACCGTAAGCATTGAATCACCGAGAAATTTGAAAAGATAAGAATCCAGTCGGGCAAGCTAAGAAGACCTTAATGAAGCATGTTAGACCTTCCCATGAGTTGAAAAGCGAAATCTCGAAAATTAAAAAAAAAAAAAAAAAAAAAAGCCTCATTGAATCACCCCGAGGCATGTCAAGCCCTGAGTTGGAAAGCGAAGCTTCTAAATTCAAACAGAGAAATCTCTCGGTATTACTCCGATCTAAGCGCTATCAGCCGAAGCGATTACGGCCGAAATGAGGGAACGGAATTGCAAGTCATCAAAGGTGACAAGTATTTAGACTAAAAATTTGTTTTGCATGTGTTTTCTTGTCCACTTATAAGGATCTCGAAAATGACCAAGAGCATAGACACTAGGACCTCTCACTTTCCGACAGACTTAAATTGGAAACCATTATTGCTAAAATTCAAAAATCTCTAAATAAGCATCCAGGTATGCGTTTTTCTCTGAAAGGGGCGTTTAGTGAACTACGCTAAACTTGATCCTCGACGTAATGCTAAGGTACGTCAGCAACCTATAAAGTTTCGGTCATCAAAGTGTCAATATCTCCCCAGCCCAAGGTTGGGGCACATTATATGGAATTTGTTTGTTTTTGCATTTAGGAAGTTTTTGAACTGGGCAGCCCCAGCCACAGGTTGGGGCACATTTTATATCCTGCTCTTATTTCATTATGCCCCTCCGTGGTGGCTTTTCATTTTACAGTATGCCCCTTCGTGGTGGTTTTTTATTTTTGCATTTTGCCTCTCCGTGATAACTTTTCCATTTGCATTCTGCCTCTTTGTGATGGCTTTTTATTTTTGCATTTTGCCTCTTCGTGATGGCTTTTTTTTCATTTTGCATTTCGTCTCTCCGTGATGGCTTTTCTATTTGCATTCTGCCTCTCCATGATGGCTTTTCATTTTTGTATTTTTTGCCTCTCCATGATGGCCTTTCAAATTTGCATTATGCCCTTCCGTGGTGACTTTTTATTTTTGCATTTTGTCTCTCCGTGATAGCTTTTCCATTTGTATTATGCCCCTCCGTGGTGGCTTTACATTTACATTATGCCTCTTCGTGATGGCTTTTCATTTTTGCATTATGACCCTCTGTAGTGGCTTTTCATTTTTTGCATTATGCCCCTCGTGGTGGCTTTTCATTTTTGCATTATGCCCATCCGTGGTGGCTTTTCATTTTTTGCATTATGCCTCTCCGTGGTGACTTTTAATTTTGCATTATGCCCCTCTGTGGTGGCTTTTCATTTTTTGCATTATGCCCCTCCATGGTGGCTTTTCATTTTTGCATTTTGCCTTTCCGTGATGGCATTTCATTTTTGCATTATGCCCCTCCATGGTGGCTTTTCATTTACATTTTACCTCTCCGTGATAACTTTTTCATTTGCATTTTTCCTCTCAGTAATAGTGTTTCTTTTTGCATTATGCCCCTCTATGGTGGTTTTCCATTTTTGCATCTTACCTCTCCATGATGGCTCTTCCATTTGTATTTTGCCTCTCTGTGATGGTTCTTTTCTATATTTTTTATTGCCTCTTCGCGAGTGCCATTTTATTTTTGTATTCTTTCATCGCCTCGCTTGGGGCATATATTGAACTCGTGTGATCTGATTCTTGGCACTGTCGAAATACGTAGGCAACTCTTATAGGGTTCGGTCGCATTTCATCCATATTCTATTCCATCACTTTTCCTTACGCCCTGAAAATAGCCCTTTTTTGTTATAAAATTAAAAAAAAAAAAAAAAAAAAAAAAAAACAACAACTTTAAAAAATTTAGAAAATGGGACGATCAAAATGACATGATCTTCGATCTTTGTCAAGTAAGTGGAACTCGCATAACAAAGAGAAGCAGTTGTAGACATGACATTTTGACCATCCCGCAAAAATATCTTATGCTTTTTTATTTACTAGCGTATAACCTGTGCCTGAAGGCACGAGTGTAAAACAAAACAAAATAAATTTAAGAATTGATCTATTTCATTTAAACATCAACAATAATTAACAATCGAGATTAACAACATACACCTATTTAATTTGAATATCAATAATAACTAATAATTGAACATCACTAAAAATTAACAATGAAGATTAAAACTTGTATCGATATAAAATAAGAAGATTATATATTCTTTACAAATACATATTATTTATATACTACATAGAGCTTTTCATAAATTCTCTTTTTTATTCAGGATAATGGCACTTTTGATCCCTCACAAATGTAATCGGTGCTCAGTTGGACTCCCAAATTTGAAAATAGACACATTGGCTCTTTGACATTTCAATTTTGTTCTGATTTTGCACCAATACTATTCAATGATAACGACCAAAAAGTATTTGTCATTTTACGTTCAAATCTAAATAAATAATAAACAAAAGCCATCAAAGAGAAAATAGGAGTAAACTGAATCCTGATAACAGAAACACAAATCAGATGCATTCCAGTTCCAAATTTTCTGTGAACAGAAGCATCAAAACAGAGCTATTGTTTTGTTTTTTTTTACAGAAAACAAAAACAGTTCTTTTGGTACATAAAACCGAAACCAAAATAGAACATCAACTTATGAACCCAATTTTTCTTTGGGTACAAAAAACAGAAACAGAAACAGTTTTTTGGGAACAGAAACAGAATTTTTTATTTTTTATTTTTGGGTAAAGAATACAGAAACAGTAACAGAACATCAATACTCGTAACAGTTCACCAAAAAATCTAGAAATAGGATAATCTATATTTGTATTCAAAGAAACAGGAAATTGGGAACAAAACAAAAACAAATCTCACATTATATATAGCAAAAACAAAATTGAATCGACATACCTAAAAACAAAATTGAAACAATTGAGTTTCAACCCCTCTGCCACCCTTAAACCTCGAGCATTGACAAAACTCTACAACAAAAAAACACCTTCGCATCAATTTATGATTCCAATTTTTTTTGGAAGAAACACATAAATATTTTTTTTGCGAAATGAAAACAGAGCCATATTTTTATTTTATTTTTGAAAAAAAAAACAGTTGTTTAGGTACAGAAAACCGAAAAAGAAACAGAACATCAATTTATGAACCCAAAATTTCTTTGGGTGCAGAAAACAGTTTTTTGGGAATAGAAAATAGAAACATTTTTTTGGGAGGGTAAAGAAAACAGAAACAGTAACAGAGCATCACTTTGTGAACCCACTTTTATTTTCTTTTTTTTGGGAACAAAAACATTTTTTTTTTGGGCGAAATGAAAACAGTGACATTTTCTCTTCGGAACAGAAAAGAGAAACACAGTGTCTTTGAGTACAAAAAACAGAAGCATTTTTTACAACCATTAATTCAGAACACCCAACTTGGACTAAAATGCAGAGAATCGAGAATCAGTTGCGATGAACAAAAATCAATTCAGAAACACACTCAACAGATCAGCGAAGAGAGATGAAGAAATAAAACCTGGATTCAAGCCTACTGCTAGACCACAGTGCTTTGGAGATGGGGGATGCTGTCGAACGTTGAAGATGGAGAGAAAAGTCAGGGGCGGTGAGGAACCTCACTAAAGATAAACGCAAAAGAAGAACACAATGAAAACAGAAACACTAATCTGGGGGCAAGAGAGAAGAATGGGTGTCGAAACATACCAGAAATTTCTGAAATAATTTAAACAGAAACACTAATTCTGAACAGAGACACTAATTTAAATAGAAACAAAATGATACCTGAAATTTCTGAAATGTAGGAGAAAAATATCGAAGCAACCTGTTCAATAAAGAGAGAGGAATGAGCATCAGTCACTAATGTAAATAGAAATTTACAACATGCATAGCCAAACAAACTTTGAGACCAAAATAAGTACTCATATATAAAGGATTAAAATTTTAAGTTAAAAAATGAGACTCTAGAAGGTCTCTAGATATATAAGTATCCAACGGGCAATCAAAAATGAACAAATGATAGAGAAAGAAATGAAAATAGGCAATATTACCTTAGCTAGATGGCTCTGGATTGTTTAGCCTGAGAGTTGTCAACGACACAGAATTTAACCAACTAAATGCCTAAAAAAGGTACAGAAAATCGTCAGGAATATATATAGAGAGAGGAAAAGGAAATTAATCTAATTCGATGGTATATCCTCAAAAAGTTCAGTAAAATTAAGCATGAATTTAATCAAATTCAGTCACAATTAAACAAAACTGAAATGAAAAACCATCAAATTGAAGAAAACCCTAGATCGTCCAATTACCTGTCGCCAACTGAAGAAATCGTCCAATTAGCTATCACCGATTCCAATGCGATGGTATATCCTCAAAAAGTTCAGTAAAATTAAGTATGTATTTAATCAAATTCAGTCACAATTAAACAAAACTGAAATGAAAAACCATCAAATTGAAGAAAACCCTAGATCGTCCAATTACCTATCGCCAACTGAATAAATCGTCCAATTAGCTATCACCGATTCTATCTCCGTGATTAGCAAACCTTGTTCTCCCTAAAAAAACCCTAAAAACCAAGCCGCTCCATCACTGAAAACATTAATGAAAATGCATTCTACATAACTAAATTAATGATTGTAAAGATAGACAAAACAGATAAGAAACGATATGCACAGTTTAATTAATCATTTATTTTAAGGAAAAAAAGGAAATTAGAAACAAAAACAAAAAATTAAAGCAGAAATTAAAAAATAAAACAAAACAAAAATTATAAATCATTTTTTGAATCTGAGAAGAGGGTTAGGCCGCCATGGCTGCAACATCAGCAACCAATCGTGTTGCCCACCATATAAGACAATTCAATATACCAAATAATTAACAAACTAACCCATAGAAGACTAAGAAAAACACAGAAACGGGAACAGGAAAAACCTAAAACATATCAAAAACAGAGGGGAAAAAAAACTACAATAACTGAAACCAAAGAAATAAAATAAAACTGAAACAAAAAAAAAATGGAATAAAACTGAAACATACACTCTTAAAAAAAAAGGAATGGAATAGAACTAAATAGAAAAAGAAAAAGAAACATTCAGGACCTTAGAGATTAATAAGATTAGGAAAAAAAAATCAAATGAAAAATGTTAGATATGCAAGAGAAATTGGAGTTTAAAGAAGCAAAAAAATGAATAATAGATACAGAGAGAGAGAGATCTTACCAAAAATTGATCAATCCAGACAGTCAATGATTGAGACGCCAAGTCTAGAATCGTCCATACCTTGCCCTTGGTTCTGAACTTTCAATGACATTGTAAGTAGAAACAATTTTGGGATTAATATCAGCGAAAATCATTATAAATCATTGATCAAGAAATTAAAAACTGAAAATGAAAAGGGAGATACACGTTGGATATTAATCTGGTAGAAAAAATCCGAGACCAATAACTTCACATATACAACCAAATCAGATCATATCAGATCAGATCGAAGAAGCAAAACACCAAAGAATAATGTATTTAGCAACATTTCTTGGAACATAAACAAAAATCTGGGAACCAAATCAAACTCGACATGGCCAAAATTCTCTATAATCGACACCAAATCAAACTCAACATGGCCAAAAACAGTAACATGATTTGAACTATGGTTAAGAATTTGATCATGATTTGAAAAAAAAATAGTAAAAAAACAAAAAACAGAAACTAACTTTGCCAAAATTCTCTACAATTGGCAGCAAAACAAACAAAAAACAGAAACTAACCTTTGCTTCCAATTTTCTGGGAACATAAATAGAAATCTGGGAACCAAATCAAACTCGACATGGAACAGAAACGGTAAACATGACCAAATCAAACTCGGCATGGCCAAAATTCTCTACAATCGGCACCAAATCAAACTCAACATGGCCAAAAACAGTAACATGATTTGAACTATGGTTAAGAATTTGATCATGATTTGAACAAAAAACAGTAAAAAAACAAAAAACAGAAACTAACCTTTGCTTCCAGTTTTCTGGGAACATAAACAGAAATCTGGGAACCAAATCAAACTGGACATGGAACAGAAACAGTAAACATGTCCAAATCAAACTCGACATGTCCAAAATTCTCAACAATCGGCACCAAATCAAACTCGACATGGCCAGAAACAGTAACATGATTTGAACTACGGTTAAGAATTTGATCATGATTTGAACAAAAAACAGTAAAAAAACAAAAAACAGAAACTAACCTTTGCTTCCAATTTTCTGGGAACATAAACAGAAATCTAGGAACCAAAGCTTCCACCACTCCAAGAAGCTGTTCTTTGTGAATGAGATGAAAGCGAGCTACTGTTGCTTTTCATCCCTTTGTTTGAGATGAATTCCTAGATCCAATTAAAGAAAAGAGATCACACTCATTTAAAGCAACTGTTAGCTCAATGAAACAAAATACACGACATTAATAAGGTGACTACAAAAAAAAGTGGTGAAACAATGCGTATACAATATGCATAAACTACCGTCAAATAGAAGAAAATAATAAGGTGCTAAAGAAAACCATTACCTTTATCCTACGTAGACCAGCAGACATGATTAATCTGAAAAAGAAAAAAAAAAAGAGCCAAGCATAGCAAATCTTGCAAGAAATGAATAGAGACCGATATATAATTGCATACAAAATAAAGTAGATTTGCAATCATCGGAGTGGGAGATCGAAGCAATGAGCATAACCAAACCAAATATGTTTAGGTATTACCCATCTCAAACAAAATCAAACACAAATCGAACAAAATCAAACCCAAATCAAAAGAAAGTAAAGCTAAAAAAATAACACCCATTACCTAACTAACAATCTGAGACCATGAGAATATAATAAGAACTTTATACATACTTGTAAACACAAATTCAACAATGTGTTTCATGAGAATATAATAAGAACTTCATACATACTTGTAAACGCAAATTCAACAAAGTGTTTTTGCAGTGGATGCTATCATAGCAAACAAAATTCACAATTTGTGTTCCCAATTCCATTTGTGCTTGCATTAAATCAGAAACCAAAAAGGCAAGTCAGATTCAACCGAGAGAGAGGAGAGTACCTGTGATTAGGGATGAATAGAGAAACGAAGCTTTGCGTCGCTGAGAAGCTTGAGAAAGAGATTTGTTCCATTTGTGTTTGCATTAAATCAGAAACCAAAAAGGCAAGTTAGATTCAACCGAGAGAGATGAGAGTGCCTGTGATTAGGGATAAATAGAGAAATGCAGCTTTGCGTCGCTGAGAAGCTTGAAAAAGAGATTTGTGCATACCTGAGCGGTGATGTCCGGTGATGGAATAGCGATGACAACCATGGCCGTGCGTGGCAATGCCCGGCGATGGAGCAGCAAAGACGATCATGGCGGTGGGTGGCAATGTGCGGCGATGGAGCAGCGATAGCGGTGGTTTCGGTGGCAGATCGAGGCAAAAATAAACACAGAGAGAGGGCGATGAAAGAGAGAGAAAGGGAGATCGATCGTAAATCGGACCAAAGCAAACCCAAATCTGGCCAAATCGGACTTCAATGATGGTGGCGGCGATGGTTCTGCGACGGGTCGACGCCAGGCGATGAAAGCGATGACGAAAGGCAGCGATGGCGATGGATGGTGCCGTGGATGAACGACGACGATGGATTCGGTGGAGTTGAGAGCGACAGAGATGGCAATGGCAATGGCAGTGGCAGTGGCGATGGCGATGGCCATGGTGGCGGTTGGCTGATTTCAGAGGCGATGTCGGAGGTAGGAGAGAGAGAGAGAGAGAGAGAGAGAGAGAGAGAGGAAGAGGGATGGGAAAGAGAGTGAGCTGTGGCGACTCTAACCCCAAAATATGGGGATGTATAAGATAAATATCATCCAACGGTTGGGAATGTCTTTGATGTTTGTCTCTTGATCCGACGGCCCTGAATATAAATGAGCTGATTTATTATATAGATTTTATCATTTATTTTGTTTTATTTTCAAAAAAATACAAAAAAAAAAATAGAAAAATGGAAAAAGAAGAAAAAAAAAAGTTGAAGAAAAAAAATAATTAAAAAAAGAAAAAAGAAGGGAAAAAAAATATATATATAAAACTGAAAAAAAAAATCAGAGAGAAACCCTTCGGGGAGATTTAAAAATTGAGATAAGCCACCTCCTTTAGAAGAATGATTCTCAAAACCCTTTTGGGAAGTCGTCTGCGAGAGAGGAAAAGTCTTAGCGTTGGGATTTTTGGCCTAGAACAGAGGAAAAGCTAAAAAAAGCAAGTTATCCGATAATCCGATGAAGACGCCGGGGCGGGTTTCTCCTGCTTAAACCTAACCCCAAGCGATAGGTAAATGATGTTTTATTATTGATTTTGCTGCATTTTTTTATATTTTTATTTTCTACATTTTTTTTTATTTCATTCTTCCTATCAAAACCCTAAAAAATAAAAATCAAACAATCAAAAAAATAATAAAATATTTTATTTGTAGGAATTAATCCTTACGAACCTTAAGTTGAATCCGACGATTCGATAAATCGTGGGAGAGTTTTCCATGACCTCGTTTTCATTTTCCCGACCCGAGTGGAATTTAGAAACGAATGGTTTTAGAAAATCTCTTCACTCGGTAAATTTTTTCGTGGGATTTCGTTTAAGTTTCGAAAAGATTAATTTTAACTAAATTGTTTTCGCGAACCTCCCTCGATTCTCATATCCATAGAATTTGAGGGAATTTCAAATTGGGACTTCTTTAAATTAATTAGGCAAACTTAAAATAGACATTTTTTCATCCATCTAGTATATTTACTTCTTACATTATTTAGACGGCATGTTTAGTACACTTTCATCACTCTCACATTTTTTTTTCTACACGTTTTTTTTTTTAATTTCATAAATCCATGTTACTTTTTCATATCTAGTCAAGACACGTGAACCACTTATGTTTTTTGTTATAATTAAATCATTGTCATATATAATCAGGTTAATTCACGTAGTATTCATATCAGTTTGTATTGAGATATTTAAATTAAACCCTTTAGTTCTTTTTCGGTCATTTTTGCATATAAAATAAATTTATATTGTTGATCCTAAGATTTTGATGGACAATTAAAGGTTGATATTTTTTGTGGAACTAATGGTTTGATTAAGTGTTTCAGTTTATTAGTTCCAAATGATGAAAATATGATGAAGGATTAAGAGGTTGAAGAATTTGAAGAACCTAGGGAAAACAACTCAGGTTAAATTTCAACTCTTAATATCCCAATTAGGATCACACAAGACATAAAAAGATTTTTAAATAATTTTTATAAATATGTGTGTTTTTAATAGGATCCTAATTAGCTAAATTATTTGCTCCCATATGTAATTGAAAAAGAAATATTTATAACTGATTAAAATTGAATTTAAGTATTAAGTGGAGCTAACCAAGAAAAAAATTTGGTTAAAGGGACAAAAACGTCAATGAGAATGAATTAAAAATGAATTTAGAAAAGGTTCCATCATCGATAAGTCGATAGGTAAGTCGACCGGAACATAAAAGGAAAAGTCTCTATATCTCTCGATCGACAAGTAGGTTAACCTGTGCTTAAATATGAACTCTCTGTATCTGTAAGTCAACAGAACGGTCGACCTATGAAGAGAAATGTAACTCTCTGAATCTCTAGGTCGACAGATAGGTCGACCTATGGGCACAAAATATTTGGCTTGGCTACATCCTAAATCGAACAGTTGACAGCTGATCTTGGTCGGTCGATTTATGCATTTGTTTCAGGATATTATGGAATTCCGGATTTTATTCTGAAAGTAGCCGTTACTAGCTGTTTTTTTGTTAGGATTCATGAGAGATTTTAGGGATTTAATATTATTTGAGATATACAACACATGTTATGATATCTCTATAGATTTGGTTCATTAAGTTTAAATATTTCTCAATTTGGTACATATAATTGTTTATATTCTATTTAATTGTGATTGAAAAATATTTAGGGGACTTAATTGAGAAGTTTTAAAGTTATAATTAAGTGATTTGAACCAGAATGAAGTCTTAATGATATAAGGGATCTATAAGAGTAATTAAGTGTCATAACAAATGGGAACTAGCCATTAGAGAGCTTATTTTAATCCCATTTATATAGTCCTACATTTTTTTATATCAGAAGTGAGATTAAGGGAGATCAAGAGTATTATACTAAGCTTTTCTAAGAGAAATCATATTGAGAATTGTGAGAGATTTTTTAAGAGTCATTCTCGAGAATTATTTGTTGTGAATCATTGCTACTACCAAATCTGAAGTAACATCGCTATAATTATTCTTTCGGTGGATTCCGGGTGAGATATTTCCAAATTACTTTCTATTTAGTATTGCTTGATTATTTTTTGGAATTTGATCTTTAGAAATTGTTTTCTGATTTTTTATTGAAAAATATTTTTTAAACAATTTCTTGAATCAATCTAATTACGTGCTCAATTAAGTGCTACCCATTTTTGTTTAAAATCAGATTTTGAATATATCACTTTTCTATCACTAGTTTTGGGATATTAATTGAGTTTTAATTTATCTGGGATGGTAGAAGCTTCGAGTGAGAAAAATCACTTATCAATTTTTAATTGAGTTGAGTGACGGATTAAATACTATTAATAGTATTTAATCTAAGAGGAGCTGGTTTCAGTCTCTTCCTGTAAAGAGATTGAGGTAGTAATTCTTCTTGAATTGAATTGTTTTATGAGAATTTTGTAACGGTTCAATCCTTACCTGGTAAAAGGATATTTGGAGTATTTGTGAGGTTTTAATTCTTTAGCCTTTGTGTTAAAAATAATTAGGTTATTCTTGAGCTTGTAAAAAGTAGAGGTTATTCCTAAGCCTGTGAAAAAGAAATTTTGTAAAGGTTGATTCTGAGCCTGTAAAAGAATCTTTGTGAGGGTTTGGTTCCTACCTTTAAAGGGATCTTGAGTTTAGTGGGTGCGACTCTCCGTGGGATTCAGATGACTGGATTAGCTAAGAGTAGCTTGGTGGACCAGTATAAATTTATAGTATGCTGCTATCTTTACATTATTTATTTTTGTTATTTGGTGTGCACTTAGTTGATTTTATATTTTTGTTGTGATATAAAGATAATAATTAATTTAGTATTAAAATTAATTATTTGGGTTATTACAATATTTTTTCTCTGACATTTTTTTTAACTACCCAATTCACCTCTCCTCTTGGGTATTTCACTAGACCAAGATATATAATTTTAGTTTTTGCATTCATATTTTCATATTTATTCACTTATTTGAGTTTGCCCATTTAAAGTAAAGAAATCTTTAGGAAACATATATGAATACCCCTGGGGACCATTCTTATTTGTGAAAATACCAAAAAGATTTTATAAGAAGGAAAAGATTTCAAAATAAAATAAAATAATTGGACTTAATTGGACATAAGGTACCATTTTCGGACGGGCGTCTTGGGGTGCCTAACACTTTTCTCGAGTGTAACCGACCCTCGAGCCTTTAAATGAATCTTTGGTTTGACCGTGTTTTTTTGGAGTCAATTTTTCCTTAGGCCTCTTAAATTGTTTTATAAAAATTCAGTGACCTAGCACACTATTTAAACCCAATGTTAGGTGGCGACTCCTTATTTTTAAAACGGCCTAAGTATATTTTTTGAGAAAACCAATGCTTAAAAAAAAAAAAAAACTTTCTCTTTAAGCTAATTATTTATTATTGAATATTCTTTTCCTTTCGAAAAATTGGGGCGCGTCAGGGGTACATAGGGATTGGGTTATAGCCAGCATATGTGTCAAAGAAGCTCAAGAGTTCATACCCCGCGGTGGCATCTATAATGATGTCAATTCTTGGCAGGGGAAAGAAATCCTTTGGGCAGACTTTATTAAAGTATTTGAAATCCACACAAAGATTCCATTTGTTGCCACCCTTAAGAGCAAGGACTACATTGGCTAGCCAATCCGGGAATTTGACCTCCTCCACAATATCCGATTTTATCAACTTATCCATATCTTCTTCAATGATTTTTTGCCATTCAGGTTGAAAATTTCTCCGTTTTTGTCTGATTGGCAGGTGGTATACATCTGCATGGACACCCCGGGGTCAATCCATAGTAATTCGTCGTGAGACCATGCGTAGATATCATAAATCTTTTGAAGAAGGTTGAGTCCGATATTTTTGTCCAAGGCCAAAAGTGTAGGGCATCCGAGCTCAGTACCACTGAGCTCAGGCCCGATCATTAATTGTTATTTCTTCTCTTCCATGGCCCTCACAACCTCGTGTTGATTCTTGGTCCTCTCTCACTTTTCTTACCCCTTGCTTAGTGGGGAACCTCCCCATCTGATAATAGGGATATCACATAGCCTTGAGAGATTAGATAGTAGGCCGACCCATTATAACATTTTAGGGTGATGGTCTGTCCAAAATAAGGAACTTAGTCCACACGGTGGCCGTCCTGGGACTGGTACCTACCGTGACAGGGAGAGATACCCACCCAAGTGAATTGAGGATATCCCCACCGAACCCGACCAGGAGTTACCGAGTGGGCTGCAGGGCACTTGATTCTATTTTCATTTCATCGAATCTGCTGAGCTTCCTCCATCAACTAGAATACATCTCACCTTGAAATGGTTTACCAGGGCGATGATGACCAGGGCATCATTGTGAGGCTAGTATACCCCATAGAGGTCGGCCTTACTGAAAAGGATGACACCATAAATGGTGGCATCGACCGTACTGACCTCGAACATGTCTTTGTCAGCCTTTCTCTTCGCTTTATGCTAATGCCTCTTCTTAGAAGAAGAAGTTTCCCCTTCCAGGTTGAGACCCCCGTGGATGACGTTGATCTCACCATCCACTTGTTGTTCATCTTCATCCATCGCCCTTCCTTCCCTAGGTTGAGGGCAGTTGTAATTTCCTCTCATTCTCTGACCTCGGTGTTCCTTATGTTGATTATTCTCGTCGATCCTTGGATCCATATTATCTCTTTGGACATAATTACTGAGGTAGACCCTACGGATGAGCGCCTCAATCTCCTCCTTGATCTGGAAATAATTCTCAGTTGAATGGCCTTAATCTCAATGATATTCACAATATTTGTTTAGGGACTTGCCCATAGGTTTTCTCCTTAGGGGAGGAGCTAGTGGAAAGAAGTCTCACCTAGAGTTTTTTGCATAAATCATCACCACAAACACTGTCAGAAACGTGAAACCTTGCTGGCAATGCCTTGGGAGAGAGAGTGGTCTTTGATTCTCGGGCAGAGGTCTAAGTCTTCCCTCGGCCTAAAGTCTTCTCGACCCCTGGGCTCGATTCAAGGGTTCTTTAATCCTTCATTTTTTCTTCTGGCCACATTTTTAGTCTTTCTAGATGTTATCCCTCATATCAATGTTGTAGAACTACATACCCCTTCTCCAGGGCTACAAGGAGATTGAGGGCGAGATTCAATTAGAGATCATATGATAACCTCCTATGCTTGAGTCTATAGATAAAGGCATTCAATGCTGTAGCCTCTGAAAGGTCCTCACAAATGTTGATTCCTTCTCGAATCGATCCACGTAAACCCCTAAGCTCTCACCAAGTTCTTACAAGAGAGCGAGGATGTGAGTCATAGTTTTCGGCCTTCTGCATGAACGGCTAAACCGAGCAATTGAAAGCTGCTCAAGTTCGCAAAGCATTGAAATAGAGGACGGGTTCAAGTTGTGGAACCAAGCTCTTGCCGCTCTAGTGAGGGTGAAAGGGAATGACTTGCATCGCATCGCCACCGTAGAGGTATGCATGTCCATGTAGGATTTAAAAATTGATAGATGATCAACCAGATTCGTGGTCGTGTCATAGATCAGAGAGTGATTTTTCAATTTGTTTGTCTCAATCTAGTTCAGATTTGGGAATCTAAACCTCAATGTTCATTTTCGCTTTGTGTGTGGTTTAGAGATGTTCAAATTTGGTAAATGTTCATACTTGTTGGATTTGTTTTGATTTTGTTGAATTTTTGTAATTTTTTTTTGTTTATTCTTTTTGTTAGATCTTGTTTTGACCATTCACATTTGTTTATTCTTTTTGTTGAACATGGAGTTAGTGAACATTCAGATTTTGTACAGTCAGCTAGTGACTCATATTTTGTTTATTTTTTTTGGTGATTTTGTTAGATCTCTTTTGAATATTGATTTTAGATTTCTTTCTCTTTTCTTGATTTGGTTTTTTTTTTTTTTTTTTTTTTTTTTTTTTTTTTTTTTTGTGAATGTTCGCACAGAGTTTTCAGATATGTTTTGATTTAAATATCGGGGTGAATGTGTCGACGATAAATGGTTATGCTGATTTTGTTCGTGTTTGTTGTTTCTGGTGTTTGGGGTGGATATTCATGTAGTTAGATGAATTGTTCACACTGATTTGTTTTTTGTTGATCTTAGTTTTTTTTCTTTTCAATTTTTTGATTTTTGGATGGTTTTTGGTGAAGGTTAATACTGAGATTGTGTTTTGTTGATTTGTTCACGTAAAGAACAATGAACATTCACAACGTTAAAATGTATTAAAATGTTTAAAAATAGCAGAGTGAAAATATGAATGTTTACGTTTTAATTTTTTTTTTTACAAAATGGCATTGACGTAAATAATAAAAAAAAAGATGATTAAAGAATAGATGACTATTTTCTAAAAAACAGTGAGAACTAAAAGTTTTATTATAATGGTTAGGGGTTCATTTTTCAATTTATATATTATATAATAAATTTCCCAATTATAATAATAACATTGTAATATAATATCTCATAAACATATATTTAGGACACCTAATTATAATAATTATATGATATATTAATAATATTATAATTTATGTATATATAAATAAAGTATTTAATTTTAAATTACTTTTTTAATAAATATTTCATGTTATATTTATAAATGATATGAAACTAATATTAATTTTTTTTGGGTATTTTATTATGGCCCCAGGATCATTACTAATTTATTTTTATACTCATGTATCTATTTAAGTTTAGAGAAAAATCCAATTGACATATGATAATTATTTACTGTACAATGATATTTATATCTTCATTCATTATGTTGATGTTGATATTGTTACTGTGCATCAACATTTGCATCTCTCCCTTCATTATATTGCTATTAACATTGTTGTTGAATAATAATATTTGCATCCTCCCATTTTATTATGTTGCAATTGATGTACTAAGAGAATATGTATTTGAGTTTTTTTTAAGGGGATGACTACAATACAACGGTTGTATCGATACAGCCGCTAAAGTTACAAGATCGACTAAAGGAAGTTACAAATTTTTTGGGAAAGTTACAAGTTTTAAGTTACAAATTCACATAAAAACTTGTAACTTCTTTTAACCGAACTTGTAACTTTGGTGGGCTGTATGAAGTTGTAGTTGTATTATAATTTTTTTTATTTTAAATAATAAATATATAAGTGGTATTTTTTCAAAATGAATTTGTATGTAATGACTTATTTTAATTTTAAAGGTAAAAAAGAGATTCTCTCAAATTTTTTTATTTTTAATAATTTATTACAAGAAAAAAAAGGAGTTGTTTAGAGTGTTTTTACTAAGGAATGACAATCTCCCTCCCTTCTTTTGTCCTTTTTCTCTGAAATGCTTAAAGGGTAAGAGCGAAGTGGTGGTACAGTGCCAGTCTGACTGTAAAGCAGATTAAAGTGGAGTAAGGGAAAGTCTCTCGCTCATCCATAACACATCCGGTGGTTCTGGGACACTGATTCTCTAGTTGTCGCTGTAGAGAGAAATCGGTGCACAGAGAGAGGGGGTTGGATCCCCCACCCCACCAGCCGAGGAGTGCTGATCCATTTGGTATATACTCTTCTTTCTCAGTCTCTTCTCAACACTCGAAATAATCAAATACAGGTTCGGAACTGTCAAATGCAGGTTTTCTTTGTTTTACGAACTTGTATTATCTTTTTTTTTTTTCGTGTTTATGAATTGAATTATTGCTGGCACCACAGTTGATAATTTCCCCTTTCTTTTCGGTTTCTTTTGTTGATTTAGGTCATTAATCGAATTCGTCGGCGGTTAGGTTCAAAGTTAGGGATTCTTGTTAATATTTTCGTTCTTACTCTTGTTGCTTTTACTGTTATAGTGGCGAAATGATTGAAAATGCCTTCAAGGGTATTGGTTAAAATTTGAATACTTTTCGTGGTTGTCATCATTTCTATTTGGTATTATCGTTTCTTTTTAATGTCACAGTCCGTTGCTATGCTGCCAAACAAGAATTTAATGCAATTTTAAATTCTACAATAGTTTCATTGCTCTGGCCTGAAATACATTAAATCTGCAGTGAGCGAGGCCATAGTAGTTTATTGGGTAAATTGGCAAGTGTTGGCCACCAAGAACAACTCTTGGTCATGACTTGTGACTAACTAAAGCTAAAGTTCCAGAGGGTTTCCATGTGGTGGAACCTCCTCATCGAATATAACGTTTTCAACGTTTTCATGATGCTTGTGGGATTCATCCACAATCATAACAATTTCATATAAATGAAGAGTAATCCCTCTCAATTAATAGTTTTTGGCCCCCCCACCCAAGTGCTTTATGAGTGTCCTATTTATACTTATTCCTTCCCTTCCAGACCTAGCGGATTTCCTAAACTATACCCCCGATTTTTGTGGAGATCCCGGCCCCAAATATCGGATGGTGACACCCTCGGGGCAGCTGGCCTTCCTTTATGGACCAGTTCCCCCTTAGAGTTAGGGCTATGCTACCCCGATGCTCTCTTGGGCTGGTGATTGCTAGGACTTGGGCCGACTACTCTAAATAAGCGCCTTCTTCCTTCAGGGTTGGGTATATTTGAAATTCCCTCCACAATTTCCCCCAATTTCCCAAGAGCTAATGTGGGTCTAGGGAAAGGTAAATGTTGAACAGTGATTACGACTACGACTACTAGACGTGACACTTAGTCTGCATGACGCATCACCATCATGCGAGCTGACGTCACCCCTTGTAACTGCTGCAAAGGGTGCCAAGAGTCCCTTTATTCACCACCTTTCCTTTTTATTTCCTCTCTTTGTACCCTTTGTTTGCCGTCCCTCTTTGGATTATGTTCTTCCATTAGCCCGGTTCTCGCCTTTCCGCTTTCTTAGTACACCTCCATTTTCTTCTCTCATTTATTCTCCATGGTCTTATCTTTTGTCCTCCTCGATCTTGTCATGGCGGTGAGGCAGACCTAATTGTGTAGTGTGCACTAATGAGAGGGTTACGAAATTTCGACGCCGCTGCTACAACCCCACTGATGTTATAATCACCATGATCAATCCGTTAGTGGTTGTCTAGATCTCAACCCTCCCTGAAGGCCGCACTACTTTTCACCCCTTGTTTTTTCTTTAATGTGAACTGGGCTTCCCTTCTTCGATTTTGCGTTGCATGCTTCTATTCTACAATATAACCCCTTTTCAATGCGGGCCCAAAATAATCTGAATCCTCATGGCCGTGATGAGACCGAACGAGTGGCAAGATTGTAGGCTCAGAGTGAGGGAGATTCTACATCTTTATATGCTAAATTGACTCAAGTCCACCTACATCTACTACCTCTCCTCGAGCCTATGACTCCGAAATTGATCACCGACCTCCCGGAGTCAGACAAGGGGTGGAATAAGGACATCCTCGTATTGTTCGGTCCTTAAGAGGCGTCTCTTTGCAAGGGCAAACTCGTCACTAGTTTACCTTGGGAAGTGCTTATACCAGGTCAATTTGCTATATTCTCCCGCCTCACTTTTTTGTTTTCTTCTTTTTGTGCCTTTTAGCCTATGTAGTGTTTGTTGATTGTATATCTGTTTTGTAGCTCCCGACCACAATCGTCCACATCCTCAAAGTCCAACGTAGAGGAGGTTCGTCGTGCCTTCGCATTGAAGTCTCATAAGAGGGACTTCTACGTTCTCTGCGATGACCCCGCTGAAACTCTTGGCGCCCAAATCCATAATTCCGTAGTTTTCGATCCTCCACCATGCCAAGATCATACAGATGATGCGCCAAGTTGTTTTAGGAGTCTGATAGTACTCGCCAAGCGAATATGGGCCCACTTGATACCTTCGACGCTTTCTTTCAATGTTCCCCTTATGGAAGGTGCTTCTACTCCTTAAGCAGGGGACGCCGTGTTGCCTGCTACTATTGACGCTTCAGTAGATGCTAATATCGATGAGGATGCCCTCGCTGTTGACCCTCCCTCAAAGGTTCCTCTTGCTCTCAAGGATCTGCATCAAGGCAACCTTGGGATGAAGTGCGACACCCCTTGGTGTACCTTGTCTACTCCGATAATGGGGCTTCTGGATGCTGAAGGGCATTAGCTGAAGCTCCGGAGGACTCACGAGGCTCGACTGTGTCTTCTGGCTCGACCTTGGTGGCTTAGCTCTCTGGGTCCCAGTACATAAAGTAAGAGGGCAACCAATGACCCATGAGTTTTCCTCTATCAATAGTGTGTGCTTGCTAGGACAATGATTTGAAATTGTGTCCTTCCACGCGACAAAGACATAGCCTGGGGTCTACCTGATGCGGATCTAGACGGGTTCTGGCCCCAGGATTTCCTTCGGGTACGTGCTCGACTATTCTCCTTTCCTTCATGCTTCTTTTCTCATATCTTAACGATTTTTTGCTCTTTCAATCTATAGCTTTCTTAAATGAGGCGTTACGTCACTTAAGGATAGGGACTTTTCTGAGTGCAAGATCAAGGTGGAGCACTTAAAGGTTTCTGTAGAGGCTGAGTCCCTCCAGCGGGAGGTTGCCTTACTAAAGCGAGAGAGGAGAAAGGGCGAGGCCAAGTTGTTGGAGGCTGTGCTGGGGTGGGAAAAGACAGATGTGAAGCTCCTGGAGGTAAGTGCCAAATTATCTGATGCTGAGAAGTTGTTTGGGTGGTTCATGAGCCCGAGACCAAGCCTTCGACGAATGTTGCCTTTTGATAAGGTTTGGAGTGTAGGGAATGAGGTCTATGGAGATTGCCTGACTGTTTTGCCCTTAGCTCAAGAGTGCTCGGACGAAATTTTCAAGGAGGGATACGTGGTGGGCTATCGGGTAGCTAGGACTGTGGCAGCTGATGTCATCATACCCCCCTGTTGATCAGTCGTGCAACAAGACCTGATGTCGGGGCTAATGAGCGAGCCTACTGACACTTATTTTCTTTCCTTTTCTTTTCCTCTTTTGGCTTGTAATCTTTTGCACCTACAAGGCTATTTTTGTGCTGTAGTTTATGTAATGCTTGAATCGATTAGTAATTTATAACATGCGTTGCGTTTTCTTACTTTTGGTTCATACTTGATGATTTTCAATAAAAGAGAAATATGGAGAGAATGAAAAGAATTATGGAGAAAAAAATGAAAAGATATTGCCCTAAAGAAATATTGAATGGGTAGCAACCTATAATAATTAACTTGGTTACCCAACTTAGTTGTTGAACCTGGACTTGGCTACCCAGACGTGGACTTGTTAAGTTGCCGAACCAATTTGTTTGAAGATTGTGCCTTGGATTTTGTTTTTGCTCTCTAGTTGCTTCGAAGACTGACTCCTCCCTTGGGCCTCTTGGCTAAGGACAATTCTTATGTCCAGGCGCCTTTGGGCCTGCCACACATACCCCCCAGTCATCCTTCAGGGTTGGCGGCCCTGAGGGAGGAATGGATATGTGTAATGCTTGGTTCCCCCAGGACTTTGCTTGGGCTTTCTCATAGGGACTTGGGCCTTCCTAGACATTATATGCCCAATCGTGTTGTGTCTTATTCGTGCTATCCATCTTGGGGATCTGATTCAGGCTTTTCTTTTCTGGAGCTGGCAACCTTGCTCTTAAAGCAATGGCCACTCACTTGGCTAATGACCTTGGGCACTCTGGGGGTTGTCTGGGAGGCTAACCTTCTCATAGAAGAGGGCATGCGGTTAATCAGGTAGCAAGCCATAAGGGCTGCATCATTCAAGTAATTGCTTTGGAACACACATTTCAAATAATAGGGTTTGGGTTATATCAAGAAGATGACGATTCTTATGCTTGACAACTCCATTTTTTGTGGGGTGTGAGCATAAGACGATTGGTGAAGAATACCAGATTGTGACATGAAAGACATAAAGCGGTGTGACTTGGGGATCTAGTTCAGGCTCTTCTTTTTTGGAGCCGGCAACCTTGCTCTTAAAGCAATGACCACTCACGTGGTTGAAGGCCTTAGGCACTATGGGGGTTGTCTGGGAGGCTAACCTCCTCATAGAAGAGGGCATGCGGTTAATCAGGTAGCAAGCCGTAAGGACTGCATCATTCCAGTACTTGCTTTGGAACACAAATTTCAAATAACAGGGTTTGGGTTATATCAAGAAGATGACGATTTTTATGCTTGACAACTCTATTTTTTGTGGGGGTGTGAGCATTAGACGACTGGTGAAGAATACCAGATGAAAGACATAAAAGACATAAAGCGGTGTGAGAAATATTCAAGAGCATTACACTTCGGAGTATACAGACAGGCACCTGGAATTGAGTTTGTATTTTAGCACAAAAATCAGAAAACATGGAAAATAACTCCGAACAATATTTCATTAAATATAGTCAAGAAATTTGTGAACAATCATCCACATATGTCAACAAATAACAAAATACCAAAGTGGATGATGTGTGAGAGGGACCCCAAATTTCAGTATGAACTAGCATAATGGGCAACTCTCTGTTATTGAATCTTGAAGTAAAATACACACGATGGTGCTTTCCTAATTGACACAAGAGTCATAGTCTAAGGAGGACGCATGACTTGAACTAGTAACCAAAAGTTTGGGATTGGCAAGGGATGGATGACCAAGGCGATAATGAATCTGGTGAGCGGATGCAACGGTAGGGCAAACAGGAGGGGCAACAGAATTGTCATCTCTATCATCAACATAGTATAGGCCATTAAATTCACTCTCGACACAAATTGTCCTCCGAGTCCCCAAAATCCTGAATAAGAACAAAATCAGGAAAAATGACAGGAAACAATCTAGTGTTTTTGTCAATTGAATAACAAACAAGAGATTAAACGACAATCATGGAATATATAATATGGCGAAAAAGATATGAAGGAAGATGGTTGCACGTGCCCACCACTAATAGGAATCGTGGACCCATCAACAGTAGTGACAGGGTTCATTGAGGGAGACAATTGAATGTGTGTAAAAGTGAAGAAATCCCTTACATATGGTTAGTGGTATCAGAATCTATAACCTATGATGTGGGAGGGGAAGGGCGAATCGAAAGACAAGCAATAGAAGTACCTTGTTGAGCTAACGAAGCAATAGGGAGAGGGGCTTGCTGGGATGCCTTATACAGAAGGAATTGAGATGTCCTTGGCCGCGTGAGACTCAGGAATTAGGGCCAGGTGCAATTGTATCAAATGTCATTGCATTAGCAAACCTTGGTGGACGGCCAACTAAGTCCCAACAAGTTTCTCTGGTATATGATTCTCCTTATCACAGAATGAGCACTGGGGATGTTGACTATGCCCACTATGTCCACCTCGAGGATCACACGACCACCACTAGGTTGATCACTACGATCTCATGGAGGGATTTGTGTAACGAGAGCTGGATGCTCAGACGAAACAAATGAACTAGGTATGGAAATACTTTCTTTGCTGGTGCTACGCAAAACTTGTGAATAAATTTCAGTGATAGAGGGAAGAGTAGCACAAACAAGGATTTGTGATCTGATTGTCTCAAATTTTGAGCGTCATCCTGCTAAGAATTCCATAACGACAATCTACTCACGTTGATTTTGTGTTTCTTTCCGATCAGTAGTCATTGAGAGAATGACATTTAGCTTCTCATGAAGCCTGTTGAACGTAGTAAATGATCATAACAAATTGCATGACTTGATGGAGTTGGAAATATTCGACCAATAGATCATACATTCGACTAAGATTACTGAAATATAAAACACGAAGATATCCCCAAATCGCTTTGGACGTATTTACATGAGTACACATATCAACAAGCTGAGGTTACATCGAATTCCACATGGATGCAATTTGCGTGTCAACTTGAGTCCACTCCTCATATTTCTTATCATTTTGTGTTGAGGTGGATTTAGTGAGATGACAATGTTTCCCTTATTTGATAAGGTTTTTTTTTTCATAGTTTTGGATTATTGTAAGTAGTTGGTCCATTCAACTTTCGTGTTGTTAACGGTTGAGGTGAAACCGTCAACGTTGGTGCCCTATGAAACATATGAGACATATTGGAGATTGAGGGGACTCCACACCGAAACAACTATAACTAGGACAAAACAATTATGGACAAGTGAAATGAGCAAACATGATCGAGTAATTTAGCTTAGATAAGGAACATTAAGGTTTTTTTTTTCCTTATTTTTTAAAATAAACTATTAGAAAGGATTTTTTTTTTTAAAAAAAAAAAAAGAAAGAAAGAAGAGGAAGAGAAAAAAATAATAATAACACCAAAGGGGAAAAAAGAAGGGTCTTAGGTGCTAGGGTTGAGAAACATGGTTCGTCAGGTAGCGGTAGCAATCTAGGTGAGGGCGCTACAACGCTGACGGTGGCTGAGGAAGGCCAACTAGGTAGGATCTAGTATCCACGAGGCGAGCTCTGAGGTTTAGATTAGCAGTTAGAGTGTTTTTCGTTGTTCAAGGGTCGGAATGGTGGACGTGGAACTCGAGTTGACGCTAACGGAGGCTACGGGGACCAGCGAGAGGAGAATTTTTTAATTTATGATTTCAATTTTCAAATATTTATGAAACCCTATTTTTCTGATTTATTATGATTGTTAAAGTCATTTGTCCGTTAAATAGTTAATTGTTAGTGTTGAAATTTTTTGACATTTCTTGCTCTAGGATTTCTTAATATTTAGGAAAACGATGACAGTGAAAAGACATGAAATTGTGAGTGAACCATAGAATGTTTAGTGTTGTGTACTTTGTCATTTCATTATATAGTGTATACTTTTATCGATTTATGCAGTTATTTTATTTAATAATTGTCTTGTGAAATTTGTTGGTGTTGTATACAATGATCAATAAGAAAAAACATATAATAATAATAATAATAATAATAATAATAATAATAATAATAATAATAATAATAATACGATGTTCATGTATCCAACCCGTATCTGTGTCCTTATTTTTTTTAAAAATTTTCGTATCCCCATGTTGTACCCATGTCGAACATGACATATGTGTTTATATTTGAGCTTTCTTGATTCTCTATCCTTTGTATTTCTATATTATGAAATGTTAGATTTTATTTGCATAATATTTTCAACTGATGATCTATTTGTTTTAGTGCAAGGTCATTTTTCAATTCATTAGTAATCGAATGCTTAACCATGGGCTTATTTTGTTTCTCCTACTGGTGCAGTAAGAAGGGGATCATTTTCTGCCCAAGGCAGTATTGGAATACACTTGGATGGTTCAGAGCCATCATATTTTGGGTTTCATATTCTTATAATTTCAAAGCACTGTTCTTATCTGGGGATGGTTTGTAGTTTCCTTATTTTTAATTGTGTTCATTCCTTTTCAGCAATATTGCATTTTATCTAAAGCCTCCAGCGTTTTGTTTGGAGGGTAGTGTTTGTCAGATTTATGTTTCGTCTTTCGTATGAAAACTACAGCACTTAATCTTCACAGAATTGTTTAATAGGAAAATTGGTTTCATGGACTTATTTAAGGCAAGAATGGTGCAACAACGGGTAGGCACCTGACTTCTGAATCCACATTGTCTGCTAATGTCATGGGCAAGGAAAATTCACCACAAATAGTTAATGGTGGAGTCGGTATTGAAGGTGGCTCACCTATTGAAAGAGAAGATTCTGGTAATCATTCTATATCAGGTCATGGTATAGAGTCCATAGACAAAGAGTCAGGCTTGGCAACTTGTCGTGTTTGCCAATGTGCTGAATCTGACAAAAGGGGGGTTGCTGCATTGGGATTTTTAGGTATCACCCCACCATTACGTGATTCATATGAAAGCACTGAAGAGCTGAAGCCTAACTGCGAAGTCTTTCTGAAAGATGGTGAGAGCAATTCCAATACCAAAATTTTTAGTAGAGAACCTGGACTTGTTGAATTTTTGAGTCCCAAAGGAGAAGTTTTCGTTTGTCATACTGATGTAGAAATGGGTTTTGACCATATCCATGACACAATATATGAGCTTGGATGTGCTTGCAAAAGTGATCTTGCTCTAGTACACTATGCTTGTGCACTCAAATGGTTTGTGAGCCATGGATCCACTATATGTGAAATTTGTGGTAGTGTTGCAAAAAATATTAGAACTTCAGACTTCAAGAGAGTAGTGGGTTGCCTGAAGGACTATGAAGCTCTGAAGGAAAGAACTGCCAATGGGGAACCTAATCCTGCACTATTACAGACAAATCCAGGAGTTGATCCTGATGCTGTTGCTGCTATACGAAGGCAAAGGCTAAGTGAAATTTCATTGTGGTTTAATCCACATAATAATAATAACTCTACAACAGATTCACAGGTTGTTACTGAACAACCACCTAATATTGTAGCTGAGGAGGTTATCCATAGTGAAAATCCTGCAATTAAATGGGCTGCGGAAGGTACAGGAATTCTGCTGGCTACGGGGCTGCTTACTGTCACTCTTGCATGGCTCATTGCTCCCCGTGTTGGAAAGGTACTTCTCATTGTGTTGTGTTTTTGTAATACTTGGACGTGATGCGTATAGTACACCTTTTAACTTTTGCATTTCTGAGTTTCATGTAGAAATATCTATCTATCACGTTTTTCCCATGGACAGGGGCATCATATGGCCCGCTCTTATACCATCAATCTATCTATCTATCTATCCATCGATCCATCCATCCATCCCTCCCTCCCTCCCTCCCACCCATGGACAGGGGCATCATATGCCCCGCTCTCTCGATCTATTCTTTTGTTAAAAGTCCCATGGACAGGGGCATCATATGCCCCGCTCTCTCGAGTTCACTATACCATTTTTCTTCTCACATTTTTTGCATTTGTATTCTGTATAACTTTTTATCAAAAGAGGATATTATTTGAGGATTTTACCCTGTTAAAAGTTTTTCCCATGGACGGGCATCATATGCCCCGCTCTCTCGAGTTCACCATACCATTTTTCTTCTCACATTTTTTGCATTTGTATTCGGTATAACTTTTTATCAAAAGAGGATATTATTTGAGGATTTGACCCAACTTGGTAACTGTAGAATATAAAGCTGGTTAAACCTAGCCAAAAAAGGGGGAATATAAAGGGGGTTAAGGCCTAATTCCCGTACTCTTTAATTGATTTGGTAATAAAGTGAATTTGTTCGGTAAAAGAATTGAAATGGAAACTCAATTGCAACATATACTGTCATATCAGTACGCGGATGTGTTGTGGTCTTTGGGCAGTTTGCATATATAATTACTAAACTATGGGTCTTGGACCATCAATAATGACTCAGAATTTTAATTTTACTATTAAATTTTTATTCTCATGAAGCGAAAATTTCCTTGCACGTACACGATCCTTGTATTTTTGTTGTATGTATGATGCTGCTAAAGTTATAGCATAGGACATAAGTTAGTTCAAAAGGTGCCAAAATAAAGTATTGCCTTTTTTAGTTTTATCTCTTAGTTTGTTGTCATAATTAATTCCATTTTTATCACTTTTGTGACTTCATAGTCGTACATTCAATTGAAGGATAAAATATAGGCGAAGAACTGAGGAAAGAGAAACAAGAGAGGAAAAAGAGAAAATGGAATAAAAAATCGAAGAAAATAATGGAGGAAAAAAAAGGTTGATTGCCTTTTTACCCACCCCTCTGTAGTACTTTGATCTTGTTTTATTTTGTCTCTTTTACTTTGAAAACCTGGACTTTGGCCCGTTCTACTTATACAAGATTAGAAAACTAACATTTTTGTTTAACTCAATGGAATATGCTTAAAAATGGGCGAAATTTAAATTTTCATTCAAATTTTACATAAAACAGACAAAATTACCCTTTGTTTTATTATTTTGTTTTTAACGTTGCTTAAAAAAAATAAAAAAAATTAAAAGCAGAGTGAGAAAGAGAGCTAAGAGAGTTTGGTTACCTAGATATATTGGTTGGATTTGTTCCTGATTTCATTTTTCCTATTAATGAATGAATTTATGAATGGATATATTGGAATTTGTCTTGATCACGTTTGTTTTTTTTAACCTTGGTCTGTCACTTGTTTGGCATCGCGGGAAAACACTAAGGGAACGTTTGATAACCACTTAATTTTTAATTGCTGAAAATATCATAAAGTTGTTTGATAAAATTAAAATTTTAAGTGCTGATTTTTTTTTCCTTGTTTGATAAGTGCAAAATTTTAATGCTAAAAATTATTTAATTTGCATAACTATAACTACGATTGAATTAATATAATTTTACTTTGTGTTATATTTTATGCTTTTGGTTTTGTTTTTTTTTTTCTTTTTTTCTTTTGGTTTAGTTTACTATTTTGTGTTTTGTTTATTATTTTACTGCTTTTGAGTTTTTATTTTTTTCCCGTATTATTTTATGTTTCCTATGTTTTTCTTTTATGTTTATTTGTTTATTTATTTTTGGGTTCTATTTTTATTTTATTTGATTGTTTCATTTCCTATAGTTTATTTTTTTTTACTCAATTGTTTGCTTTTGATTTATTTTCTGCTTTATATTTTTTATTACTTTTTTTTTTTTTGCTTCTTTTGAATCAAAATAGAAAAATAAAATATTTAAAAATAATAGAAAATAGACAAAGTAAAAAAAAGTGAAAAAAATCTAACTAAAAATGAAAATTTTAAAGTTTAATATTAGAAAAAAATAAAAACTAAAGAAAACTAAAAGGCAAAAAAAAAAAAAAAAGCTAAGAAAATAATATTTTATAATATGGATCTTAATAAGAATAAATTCATTAAAAAATTAATAAGATCAGTTCAATTGATTAAAAAATCCAACAACAATTTTGACATTTTTATTAATAAATAAAAAGAAATCTTAAAATTAAGATCTTTATTGAAATGTCCCCACAAAATTAAGTGAAAAGTACTTTGCTTAATTTTTTACTTACATTTTGACTTAATTTTTAAGTTAACTTAATTAATTAAGTGATTCTAATTGCATTTATCAAACAAATTTAATTAATTAAGTGCCTAATATAATAAGTTTTAAGTACTTAATTTGATTATCAAACAAGCCCTAAGTATTCTATGTAATTCACTATGTTGGCAAAAACTCACTGAGATTACCAGTTTGACCCTTGTTCTGCACATATAGGAAGGATAATGTTCTCTATCTGTGACCAGCCAATGAACCAAAAAGACAGAAATATTCGCACTTTCCTTTTCTGGGTGGAAAAAAGTTGCGTGGGCTTAAGCTAACTTTTTAGTCCCGCTGTCTCTGCCTCTCCCCGTCTCCCTCTCCCTCTCTTTGGTTTCCTTATTAGTGAATATTCTTTTCTGATCAATTATCTTTTTCTTGCAGAGAACTGCCAAAAGTGGTCTCCATATTCTCCTTGGAGGTCTTTGTGCTTTAACAGTTGTAGTCTTCTTCCGCTTTGTAAGTTGTTGACTCGTCTACTGTTTGCATTGCATCATTATCCATTGCACTTTTACGAACTAAAGTCGTATTATATTATTGGCTAAAAAAGGCTTTGCATGTGTTGGTTTTCTTATTGAGCCTATAAACCAAGAATATTTAGAGATGGAAGCGTGTCACTACTGAATTGCTACTGAAGGACAGTGTTGGTCCCAGTCTACCCGCGGGGGTGGGGGTGGGGGTGGGGGGTGATTGGATGATGCAAATAACTTTACTTTTTCGACTCTTTTCAACCCAATCAAATTTTCACACTTAATCTACTTATGATGTTTTATACAAGTGTGAATAGAGTGCAACCGAATAAACTATTAAGCAATTAAAAACAAGTACACAAACGAAGAGATAGGGATAGAGATATTGACATGATGATTTATAGTAGTTCGGTCAAGGTCCCTCCTTGCCTACGTTTGCTCCCATGAGCTCCTTCAAGAATTTCTAATCATTATACTCTAATCTTTTTCCTGGTGAAGATCAAACATAATACACTCGAGTAAAGTCCCTCTTTACTCTTTGTATACCAATTCCTTGGTTTACGCTACAATTCATTCCCTTCAATTCCATTCAATTTTATCTTGAATTTTTACAATTGGAGTTACTATCAATCACCTATTGTCCGATACACCCTATGTTGACTCACTAGGAGCTATTGAAGTGTGTACAACAAATGATATGCAATAATGATCGAGTATAAATAATCACGTGAAGAATTTATTCAAACAAGTTCACGTGATATGTAGAATCAATTTAACCAACTGAATTTATAACCAAGTTATAAACAAGTAAGCACAAACTTCAGTTTCTTATTGATTCTTAACTTCAAACAATTGTTCTTTTTAATAAAAATCAATACCTCGATTAAGTTTAGTGAAAACACTCAATTAGTTTACCTCTTATTTGAAACAGTACGCGTGGGATTTAAGACTTTGTAGCGTAACTTAATCTCGCTGGTGGTGTGAGTTCTTCTCGTGTCCAATATACCGATTTTGATGAATTCATGATATTAACTTTGAAAACAGTTTTTGATCTTTTATAAATAAGCTTGAGGCTTTCAAAACGATTGATTTTGATTGGCAAGAATTTATTCCACGTTTAAGTACAAAAATGAAATCTTAGTAGTTTCTAGGTAAACAAGTATTTCAAAAGTATCTAGAAACAAAAATATGATCAATGATAATTCAATTCTAGATATATATTGAGTAGGCACAATATTCAAATTGCGCACTTAGAAAGATTTGAACGATATAAATGAAAATAATATGGAATGAACTCACCAATAATTTCTAGGATTTGAATGTGTTTGATGTACCGGAATTGATTTGAGAATTCCTTTGACTGACAACAAATGTAACGAAGACTTGATCGTATAGGTCTTGAAGATTTTCTCTCTATTTCACTCTTTTTGATTCACACATACTTGTTTTAATGTAGTGTTTCTCACACTAGTTCACTCAATGAAGATCTAGGAGTGTATGCACAGGTTTAGGATTAGCTATGCAAGTATAATTGTATGTCAATTGCTCTAATTTTCGCTCTAATTCTCTCTTCAAAATGTGTGCAACTGAAGGATATTTATAGGCTTGAGAATTTTAGATGTTGCATTTAATTTTGCTACAATTTCGTTGCAATTATGTATATGAACGTTAGGGATATATAATCTGATTAATATGTAAGTGTTCTAATGTTCTAATTTGGTTGGAATTCGTTGGGAGACACGATCCTAAGAAAGGCTATTTTTTAGAGTTCAAAAATAGAAACTTTGAAACTCGTGATTGATCCTTTGTTCTCGTTTCGTAATTCGTAAAAATTGATTTAAATAAGATAAATTTTTCAATTGATGATTAAAACAAGTTTGAATCTTTTTGGCCTGTAATTCAGAATCAATTTTGATTTTAGGTCCGATTAGTAAAACCAGATTTGTGCAGTCGGGTTGACCAGATTCATTTTCGGTTTATCAGTCTTCATGCAAATCAATTCTAATGAGACACTGTCCTAATCGGTCAACTTACCGGTTGATCGAATTGTCAAGATATAGGTATCTATTGTCTCATTCGGTTGATTGGTTGGTCAATTCAGTTGACCGATTTTTAGTTTTCCTTATTCTTGTAACTTGTTGGAGCCATCAATTGACCAGATATAGGATTTGGTCGATCGGATTATGCTGAGTTGTTTTCTAATAGACTTACTGCCTTAATTGATTGATCGGAACAGGGGATCAGTTAATTGGTTTCTGCAGGATTTCACTTTGATTTGATTTTTCAAATTCAACTCTTATCTGATTCGACTCCTAATCATCGTAGACTTATTTTAACCACTTTTATTTGGATTAAGCACACATAATTAACACATTTAAATGCCACAAAAGATTATGCAAGTGTGTGTGATTTCCTAGACGAGTCAGTATGTGTTGGAGATGTAGGGAATGATTTTTACCTTATCTTTAACTATACATTTGTTGATTTTATCCCCCAAGCCACTTGATCTTCTTTGATGGTCTTAAATCTTCATCTCGATCCGTCTTGGATTGTTTCTCTGTCTTGATTCATCTTCATGTCATTATCACGAGCTTCTTGATCTTGTTTCTTCCAACTTGTTCCTCTTAATCTTCATCCATTGTGGTGTTGTTCTCCATATTGTCTTAACTTGTTCTCAGCACTCAACACACGTTAATTATTAAAAATCACAAATAATTTTTTATTATTAAAATCTCGTACCTAGAGGGATTTAAGCCCTTGGGTTCATCAGACTGAATGATAAGTCTTAATCATTAACTGACGTTTCCAAGTGATCATTGGCATTTCTAAATTACTACTGCTGTGACACTGGTGTTGTTTTGCTGAATTGCTATTAAAGTCTCTTATTTTGTTAGTCATTTGGAGAACGTGCATTCAACCATGGGAAAGAAAAACAGAAATATTAGTTAAAGGAATTGTTGTGTTCCGGCCCATCTCTGGTTGGCTTTCTAAGCTGTTCTATAATCAATGTACTGACACTTCAGCATTATGTACTCAAATAATCACAACATATTTGGATGCGTCCAAAATTCATTTTTAAAATGAGGATTTGCATGGAATTTTGTTATTTAAATTGGGTCATCTTTCCCTGTTTATATGGTTTTGTGGAAATGGAAGGAAAAGCAAGTAAAATGAGTATTGGAGTTGCTCTTGTTCCTTATCTTACAATTTGATTTTCCCCAGCAGTAGAAAACCCACCTACTCTTTTTCCAGATTAGGTATGGGAAAGTGAATCTTCTTGCATTTCTTTTCTTATAGAACGACCACAAATGGAATGGATATATTCCTTCATTTGCCCCTTCTTTTCCCCAGAGAAGAGCAATATTCGTTCCTCTTGCTTTCTTTATTTCCTGAAATCCTTAACAAACTAGTTACTATAAGAACACGCATGCCCAAGCACAAAAGGGGAAAGGACAGCATAATAATAAAGGAGGGAAATTTACAGTTTAGCCCCATATTTAAAGCGTAATGTACTTTTTCCTGATATACTATAAAAAGTTACACTAATCCCACTAGCTATTAAAATAAGTGTAAACTGTTAACTTCTCTGTTAAAAGTTAAAACTAAAGGATTCCATTGAAACTAAAGAAATTGATTTTCTGATTTCAATTAATTTTATTTTAATGACTATTATGCCATTGCATTTCGTCGTTTCTTTTTTTCCCTTTCTTTCTCTCTCTAAAAGATATGTAGGACAACATAGGTTCTCATCTCCTGGATACCCGTCTCCACCACCACACCTTCTATCGTCTTCCACCACCCATCTAAGCCGCTGCATCCCTCCACAACCATGCTTAAATCTGCCAAAACCGCAACCCTCCACCCACTGAACTAACCTAGCCATGTCCATAACGTGCTGCAGTAGCAGTAGCCAAACACTCCCTTCCCTTTTCTCTCGCACTCTTTGTTTATGAGTCACAGTTTCTCTCTTTTTGGATTAGAAATTGAGATCTGAAATCAGCTCCGCTTCAGATCTGAAATTTATATTGCTACCATATACCTGTCTCTTTAGATTTAAGCTAATTGAGGGTGCAGAGGAAATTTCGGCTCTTAGGAGGTGGATTTGTGTTGAGGGTAGGTTTGTGCTGATGGCGGGGTTTGCAGAGGGTGCAAAAGGCTCATAGGAGGGGTGCTGAAGAACAAAAAAAGAGGCAAGAAAAAGATGAGCAGTCCATGAGGGGAGGCAATTGTGGTCGTGAAATGGGAAAATCCATAGGGTTTAAGTTTTTAACCGTATTTGTTTATTGTTTTTTTAATTAATTATTCCATTTAAAAATGGGTTTGATGGTTAAAAAGAAAGGGAGAAAAAAAAAAAAGGAAAAGAAAAAGGGAAAAAAAAAATTAAATTTTTTTGTTGCTAGTGCTCTTGGTGGCGTTAGGGAAAAGAGAACTAAAAATGAAAAAAAAGGTGAATAAACTATTTTTTTTGGTTTTATTGTTGCCTTAACTTTGAGTTTGACTGAATAAAAATGGTATACTTGTAATGTTATTTTTAACCGGGGTATTTTTGTCATTCAAGAATATTTAACCGAAAACTTAACTCTACTTTTATTAAGAGTTCATAGGGGTTTAGTCTAAGTTCTTTTAGTATATGGGGGTAAAGTGTAATATGGTCAAAGTGTGTGTGGGGGGCAATATATATTTTTGTCAAAAACATATCTTAGTTTATCGACTGGTGTTAAAAGTTGTAAAATGTTTTCCATGATGTGAGTTTACATATTGGTGTGGCAGGATTTATTCATCAAGCTGTGGGACTTACCTGCAATTTCTCTCGGACTATCCACAATCTTGCAAATAAACATTGCCACATCAGTTTTTAAGCTCATTTCTTTAGGGTTTTTTTTTTGGGCATCAGCTATAGTGTTGGCTGCATGTCTTCGTGATTTTTGATCTTGTGGTGGTTTGGAGTTTCGCTAGAGTATGGAAGCAAGTTTAATGATTTGGGAGGAGACTATCGGGCTTATCTGTTTGTTGTTGTTATGCAGTTTGTGTTGACGAGGATAAAGTATGGACCTGCACGCTACTGGGCTATCTTGTTCGTCTTCTGGTTTCTTGTGTTTGGTATATGGGCTTCAAGAACGCATGGCGCTCATGCAACATGATGGTGATTCTGTTTGTACTCTCATTTTTCCTTTATGCACATAAGTTGAGTTCTTTCCTTTGAGAACATAAGCTATATATATATATAGGAACTGCTGTTTTACTATTATACTACCATTTTGTTAATACCTTTTCCGATTGTTTTTTTTTTTTTGCATTGGGTATGTAATGAGCATAAATTTTTAAACTGGGTTAATGGATTATATGTTTCTAATGTTTTAAGAATTTTCCCCTTTGTCAAAGGATTTCAGGTTCTCTTGGTTGATTGTCAGTTTCAGTTTGTTGTGCTAAATAATTGGGTTTTACGCCAAGTGGAAGAAAGGATTTGATACATCTAAATGAACAACTGTATTTGATTTGTTTGATTGAAATCCTAAATCCTAATCATACTGTTTTTCTTTTTATCATGTTTATGAAAAAGTGATGATCTTATTAATTGAGTAAGCGGACGAGTACATTTTGTTGCGGGAAGTCAATGATATCTAGCTAAACAATATCCTCATCTGAATTCTTAGCAAATTGAGCAATATCCAAATCTGGAATGGAAAATTAATTTGTTTCTTTGGCAAGAGGTTAGCTATCAGAATCCCCGAAGTAGATCCTCTCTGTAGTAGCTGAAACTCTTCGTCTTCTACTTGAATGTGATGCTATTTTAGGAGTATTTGGTTCAAAAATCACCTTTGAGATTTAGGGATGTTTCAAACATTGAATCCCATGTACCTGAGTTTGGTCAGTTGGGTAGCATAAATGCCCTTGTTTAACTGACGGGTTCATTTTGAAGATAGCAATGAGATTTTCTTCAGACAAGCATTGGTAACAAATTCTATTAAAATGTTTGATATTTCCTCGACAGTGGAATTCACTTTCCAAGTTGAGTGTCCAGCTCCGTTAGGCAATGATACTAAATAAGCGTAACTAGATAAGTTTAAATTGGTAGGCCTTTCTCATTTCGCAGGTTCTAGCCATGGGATTCGAAACAAGTTCAGCTTATTTTGAGTCTTGTCTCTGTATTTCTTGGTGCTCTCTGAGTTTCAGACTACTTTATTTGTCGTTTTTTGTGCGATTGCCTTGCTCTTGCACTTCTGCACATATACTAGTTGGTTTTAGTTGTTAACATTGTGTATGTGGGCATTGGTCCACTAAGTTAACCAAACTTTAATCCTAAATGTCATAGCATAGGCAACTTTTTGTTAGAGTTACATCACTACCAAGTCAGTGACATATCATCTTCGACCTAGTCCGAAGTGACACATCATCACCCATCTTATTCTTGGTTGTCACGACAGTGCATTCTGCAGCATTGCCTGTCATGTCAGTGCCACGTCATCCATTTTTGACACGTCATATGCAATGTCTCTCTGGTCAACTTTGGATTGTTGACCGACTCAGGATTGCTTGACAACGTTTTTGGACCGGTTCACTAGGTAATTTTTATTTTATTTTATTTTTACCAGTTTTTGAAAATTTAAATCTGATTCCTAGCTAATTTCAATGTTCTAAAATCATTCGTGGCCTCGGTTTACTTTCAAATCATACAATATAGTTCCCTTTATATTGTCGATTCGGTTCATCACGGTGTTTTGACCATTTTAAAAGTTCATCAATTGATTCTTCACGATTATAGACTACTTCCTGAATAATTTCGAAATTCAGAATCCATCCGTTGCTCCGGTTTTTCTATATTCATATCATACAATATACTTTATTGTATATTGTTGATCTGATTCAATAACGATATCTAAGGGTTGTTCTTCTTCAATCGTTCTTGTTGTAAAAAAGGGTTCTGATCTTGGCTCCACTGTTGTTTCCATCTCTATTGGGGATACAACTTCAATCATCAATCGTTTTCTCTCCGATTCTGGTACAAAGGTTTTTTTTTTTTTTTTTCTCTGCCCTATCACTTACTACATATAATTGTTTTTTTTTTTTCTTATTTATTTATTTATTTTTTAATTTTTTATGCATTTTGTAATCATATGACTTCTAATCTCAACATCTTCTCATCCAAAGTATCCGCTATGAATTCTTTTACCATTCATGTTGTTGATTGTTCTCATATGCGTGTTACTTATACCGGTCAAATTTCTACTCAAATCTTTTTATTCTTGACACGTATTTAATTCCAAAACTCAGTTTAAATCTCTTATCTGTTGGGAAATTTTGTGAATTGGGACTTGAAGTGATATTTTCTAATAGTGGACGTCATGTGCAAGATCCTCGGACAGGAAAAACTCCTGAGACTAGTCGTAAAGTTAGACGTCTATTCGAGCTTAGTAATTTGTACCGTCCACCTCAAACCCTAGCACCGCCATCTCTTGTCTCTTCATCAACTTATGTAACCTCTTCACCATCACCATCACCATCACCATCACCATCTTCCTCCTTACCACAACCACTATTACAATCACCGTCCTTATCATCATCATCTGATTCTTATTTTCTTAGCCTTTGGCATTCTCGGTTAGGTTATGCATCCATTGGACGTATACTCACTTTAGTCTCTAGTGGAAATTGGGTTTTGTCTCTATCGAACATCTCGACTGTCTTTTCTGTCAAAAAGCTAAACAACATGTCTTACTTTTTTTCACCAGTGACTCGGTCTCTAAAGCACCTTTTGATCTAGTCCACTCTGATGTTTGGGGACCCTCACTTTTTACCACAATGGGGGATCCAAATACTTTGTCATATTTGTCGATGACTACTCTCAATACACTTGGTTGTACCTCATGTGTAAGCGTTTGAATTACCTCAAATTTATTCAGAATTTGTTGCCATGATTTAAACTCAATTTTTTCCCCCCACAATATCAAAATCTTCAAATCTGACAATTCCATGGAATACAACGACCAATCTTTCATTATCATCCTTCGAAAACATAGCACACTCCCACATACATCTTTTCTTGGCACCTTTGACCAAAATGGTCGAGTTGAACGTAAACATTAATATATCTTGGATACTGTCTGTGTACTACTCATTTCATCCTTTTGTCCGGGACGCTTCTAGAGAGAAACAACTCTCACTGCCATCTAAACCATCAATCAGGTTCCTTGACCTACCATCGGCAATTTTCTAATATTATTTGTATTTCTCGTTATCTCTCCTTCTGGGAACACAAGATGTTTTCATTCATATCTAAGTTTCATTCAACATCTACCACCAACCATCTATATTTTACTACTCCATCCATAGACCTCTTCCCATATCATCTTAGCACAAATATCACTGAGGCTCAAATAGATCCTCCATATCTCCACTGATCCCCATTGACCTTCCTGTTCCGTTTACGAATCCTAAACACGACTCACTTGAGCATGTCCCAATGACATCAGATGTTGCACAAATTTAGCCTGTCCCAATGATTTCAAATGTTGCATCAATTGAGACTGTCCTATAGAATCCCTATCGTTCTAGTAGAGTAACATAACCTCCCCCATATCTTTGTGATTATCATTGTCTTTTTACCATACTTAATTTGCACGAACCTCAATGTTATAAGAAGGCCAATACTAATCCTTTTTGGCAGAAAATAATGGATGAAGAACTTCATGTCCTAACCAAAACTCGTACTTGGATCTTGTTAACCTCCCGCTGGGAAAAATTGTTATTTGATGCATGTGGATTTTCAAAATTAAATACTTTTCTGATGACTCTGTTGAACGCTATAAAGCTTGACTTGTTGTAAAAGGTTATGCTCCAGAATATGACATAAATTACGAAGAGACATTTGCTCCTGTAGTTAGACTTACATTTATCCGTGTTGGCCCAATGATCTACCTAAGATGGGAGGGGAGGAGAGGGGAGGGGGAGGGGAAGGGGGTGGGGTGGGGGGGGGGGGGGGGGGATTGAATTGGGTGGTTATAAAAATAGAAGCAAATAATTATCTTTCAACACTTAAATTTTCAAATAATTAATTTAATCCTAAATTAATTATTATCTTTATATAGCAACGGATAAGTGTAATTAACTCTAAGTGCACACCCAAACAACAATAAATAAATAAAGTAACAATGCAGAACACCTCGATATATCTTGGTTCACCATGCTACTATTGGCTAACTCAATCCTCCTAGCCCCCACGGAGATTCGCACCCACTAAATCACTAAGATTTCTTTAAACAGGTAGGAACCAAACCTGTACACAATGATTCTTTTACAGACTCAAAATCAACCTTTACAATTTCCTTTTCACAGGTTAAGGAAGAACCTATTTTTTTTAACAGGTTAAAGATTAACCTAATTCTTTTATACTTAGGCTAAGAATCAAACCTTACCAAAATTACTCCAAGTATCTTTTTCACTGGTAAGGATGAAACCATTACAAATCATACTCAATTAATTTTAATCAGAAAGAATCACACCTAGCTTTTTTTAAGGAAAAATAGTAACTTAACCTTTTTGTACCTTAGGTAAAGATTAAACCTCAATCTCTTTATCGGAAGATATTGAAATCCAACTACCCCTGATTAGATATTCCCAACAATATCTAATCCACACAAAACTTACCAATTACAAAAATCGATAAGTTTCTTCCCACTCGGAGCTTCTACCACCTCAAATCAATTTAATTTCAATTAATGTCCTGAATTTACTAGTGAAAGAATTAAGTGAAAATTAAAATCTGATTATAAAATAAACAGGTAGCATAAAATTATGCACGTAATCAGATTACCACAAAAATCGTTTTAAAATAATTTTTATGCACTTCAAAGTTCAAAAAACAATTTACAAGATCTAAAATCCAAGTAAATAGAATAATATATAATCACGATAAAGAATGAAAGTTTGGAACAATCTCATCAGGAAAATACCGAAAGAATGCAAATTGTATCGCTAGACAGCTTCGATTGGTGACGCCAAATCAATTAGTGCTTTAACTCAAGAACTTCAACACCAGAATAATCTCACGATAATCTCTCAGTATAATGTTAGAATAATAATTCTTAGAAAGCTCAGAAACTGATTGTCCCTGATAGAAGTGATGTATTGATATGTGAAAAACGCAGATTTATTTAAACAAGTTTTAAACAGGTCCTCTAAATGCTAATTCCCACAAGATATGACATTTAAATGCTCATATAGATCCCATATATCAATATTACTCAATCCTGGTTCATTTCACTTAAATACTACTTTTAAATCATTCAATTTATTCATCAAATTATTTCACATTCTCAAATTAAAAGGATAAGAAGTATTAAAATAGACTAAATTGAGAAATACTTAAAATAAGTGTACCATATCTATCGGGATATGTAAGTATGAATGATATATCTATAATATGTTAAAATCCCTAGAATATCTCCAAGATATCAGCCAAAAAATGGTTAGTAACGACTAATTTTAGATCAGATCCCCAAAACCCTCAAACACTGAAATTGCCCAGTCGGTTGACCGACCAATGAACCATCGGTCGACCGATAATTGTAGGTTGTAGCCCAAACCATTTTCATACACTGGTTAGTTGACCGATCCCCCATGGGTAGGTTGACCGATCGATTCAGGATGCTCCCAAGACTATTTTTTGGCCCTGGTCAGTTAACCGACCATCAACGGTCGGTTGACCGATCGATTCAGACTTTTCCAATTCCCAACCATTGCCCATCGCTTGACCGATCCTCTTGTGATCGGTTGACCGATCAATGCTGGATCACTCATTCTCAATTATATTTCAACTCCAATCTTCAACATTTTCGACCCTTTAACCGATTTATTTTCTCGGTTAACATAATTAACACATAATAATCAATTTTAAATACTAATCTTTCTTAGATCAATTTTCCTTTTTCAATTTCACATTGGAGCAAATATGTGAACTAATTAAGACCCTAATAAAAACACACATAAATATAAATCGTTTTTGTGTTGTGTGTAATCCTAATCAAGATACATTAAGAGTAAAAAATGACTTGAGTTGTTTTCACCTAGATTTTTTAGAATCTTCAATATCTTAATGTCTGCCTCTTTGTCTGTCTCTTTGCATGCTTAACATCCTTAGCAATTACTTCATGATAAAATCAACAATGAAACTTTTACATTGAAACACTCAATAAACTTGTTAATTCCACAAAAAACATCAATACTTAATTGTTTATAAAAATCTTTGAATCAACAGTCCATATTCTCCTTACCGTCATTGCATTTGCAAATGGTCATTCTTTCAGATGGATGTCAAGAATGCATTCCTCAACGATGAAATCCTTGAGGAAATTTATATGCATACCCCTCCTGGTCTTGCAGCTCCTCACGATCCGTCCGAAGACGATACCTAAATTTAAATAAATCTTTATATTTAAATAAGTCCAAGTAATTTCCTTTGGTTTTGGTTAACATATTTGTCACCCCCCCACCCCGGACACTCGTCACCTATGGGGCCGGCGTGACATTGACACGACATTATCTGAGGGACAAACCCAACTAGAAAGTGACAGTAGACAATCATAATTATACAATCACAAAAAATGAGGCTACAAATATCTTCTCTAACTAGGGACACACCCGTCCCTGAATTTTTAATAATAACAAAAGATAAAAACAATAATGAACCTCTCCTAGGTTCGCCTCAGGCAGCACCTCCCAAAATACTCCCTCGCTATACCATCGCCCGACTCTACCCAGTGCCAGTAGGGGACCGACTCTTAGCTATTTCACCTGCGAGTGTACTGTCTTCTTAATAAAAATATTTTTTACATAATAATACATTCTAAATAATAAATCATTTAAATATGGATCGAGCATAAGTATATAGATGTCACATAGTTTGTAAAAGTCTTCATAATATATGCAGTGAAATTAAAGCAATATATATAAGTTCCATTTCAAAATTATCTAGTATAAATATCATACCGATCACCACAATAAATAATAAATCACACAGTATAAATAAACATCACATCTCAAACCACCACTCCACCACAACACACACTGACTAGCCATAGTGATCGTTTTAACCTCACGATCGGGAGTTGCAACGGTACTATAACATTCATAGGAATGCCTTCCTACGAAATATCCACACCCCTTTTGGGGAGAAATATAATGCACACCCCTTACAGGGAGAAATATAAACCACACCCCTTACGGGGAGAAATATAATCCACACCCCTTTTGGGGAGAAATATAAACCACCCATATCCAACGAAAATTATTTTTAAGCCTTATTTTAGAAACCAACACAATTCTCCGGAAACATTCATTTTACCAACTCATCACAAAAACTTGTTTGATCCATATCATTTATGAAATCGTACAGTGTAAGCAAACACATATGTCATCATATATATATATATATATATATATACAGAAAATAGTTTGGTAAGAAGACAGTACACTCACCTCGTTTCTTGTGCTACAAAAACAGCACCGTCCAAAGCTTACCAGGATGTTGGCGTTTGCGAACCTAGTAATGATAGGGCCTAAATTAATATTTTATGCAAAATAATCAAATCGTGCAATGCAGACCCTAAGTTCCAAAATTTTCCATTTCCCACATTTTACCTATGAAAATTACTATTTCGGTTAATTTTTATTTCATTAAAAATTACTGCATAAAATTTAGTAATACGAACGGTCCCAAATTTATTATTCCGGTTCCAAAATTTTGATGCTAGAATTCAATTTAATAAACTAAAATAAACTTAATGAAAAAACGTTACTCATTATGAATCGTTCACGGGCCGCAAAATGGGTTTTTAATTCTTATCGGGGTGGTTTGTGCAAATTCTTCTCTTTTCCTTCTTCTTCCTTTTTTTTTTTTCCTCGGTTTCTGTTTTCTGTTAGTGCTCTGCCCGCCGACACCACCACCGGTCGACCAGCTACCCTGTCGGCGACGCACCGGCTACTCATAACAGTTTTCAGCAACACACCCATGCACACGCATACACACACTGATCAAAACATTGCACACATACATACACTGTCTTACACACCCACTCCTTCACACGGTCGCCGGCCGAACAGAGTAAAACACACACACATGCACAACACCGAACCAGAACGCCTACACACACGATCGCCAAGGGTCGACGGACGACAATCCGATCAATACTCCCATATACCCACATTCTACCGTATAGAACCGAAACAAAGGACACACATAAGCATCCACCGCCGTAGCGGTGACACACACCGTCGGCCACGCCGTGGCGACGATCACTCACGCATGCAGTCGAAGCAACACACACATACACACGCTGCACGAAACAAGAATCAGAACACATACACTTCGTCGAAACGTCATCGTTGGACGAAACCGAAACTCACCGGCGATCCTATCGCCGATCACATACACATGCATGCACACACCTACTAGAATGATCAAATAAATATGCATAAGTACTCACCAGATCGAAGAGCGTCGACAAACTGAACAACCAAACCCAACGTCCGCTCACTAGCGATTCTAAGAACGCACCCGTCACGCCGTCGACGAACCACCCCACCGACCGAACCACTTTCGCTCTCCCCTAAAACTTATGAAGATACCTCCACGATCACGCATACAAGCAACAGCCATAACCACCCTGCTGAAGGAACACCGATTCAAGGAAGTCTGATCACCCCTCCCTTGCTCCGGTCCCCCCTCTCTCTCTCTAGAATTTATCTAATTTCAAATTTGATGGAGGCTTTTTTGATCAATGCACATGCACGAGTATGTATATATTGCATGGATTAAGTGGTGGAAATCGTTCTTAGCCTGCCACGTTGTCTCTCTGTTCTTTCCATTCCGGCAGTCTCACACACACGACGTATGCGTGTGTGTGTGTCTATATATATATATATATATGTTTTAAAAAGTTTTTGTTAAATTACTCTTTTCCCCCTCTAATTTCTTAAAGTCTTCCTTTTGAGTTCAATTCAACATTTATAAGTTTCTAAAATTGTAATTTGATCCCCAACATTTTCAATTTTCAATTTTTAATTGGCAATTCGCATCCCAAGTTGAGAGTAATGTTTTTAAATTTGCAAATTTGACCCTCGAGTTTTGATTTGAGTTTTTAATCAATAAAATTTTTACCTAAAATTTTCTAATGCTCTAAAATGTAACTATTTATGATGTACGTTTTACGATTTAGGTTTTCCAACTCGATCGGCTGCGAAGTCAACACATGGGAAGGGTTTGGCACATATTTCCGGAGCATCGATGTATGAAAAATGTCGTGTAGTCGAGATAATTCTGGTGGTAACGCAAGTCTATACGCTGTCGTGCCAACTCGTTCTAGAATTTCATATGGTCGGATGTATCTTGAGCTCAACTTCCCTTTCTTCCTGAACCAATGTCTTTCCATAGAGAAATACGCAAGAACACATGATCTCCCACCTCGAACTCCAACTCCTGTCGGCCCTTGTCTGCATAACTCTTCTGTCGACTCTGAGTAATTTTCAATTTTTCTCGAATCACCTCTACTTTGTTTGCTGTCAGCTGGGCTATGTCCGACATCAACAATTTACGTTCACCCACCTCAGTCCAACAAACTGGGGTTCTGCATCTCCTACCATATAACGCTTCATACGGAGCCATCTCAATTGCCGAGTGGTAGCTATTATTGTAGGCGAATTCCATTAATGGTAAATGATCATCCCAGCTTCCAAGAAATTCTAGAACACATCCCCTTAACATATCTTTCAACGTCTAAATCGTATGTTCTGATTGACCGTCTGTCTGAGGATGGAAAGCGGTGCTAAATTTCAGCTCGGTACCTAAGGCAGTCTGGAGACTCGGCCAGAACCTCGAAGTAAATCTTAGATCTCTATCCAACACTATAGAAACCGGTGCGCCATGCAACCTAACGATCTCATCAATATACAATTGGGCATACTTTTCAATAGAAAATATCGTTTTTACGGCCAAAAAATGAGCTTACTTGGTAAGCCTATTAACGATCACCCAGATGAAATTATACCCCTTTTGAGTACGGGGTAATCCGAAAACGAAATCCATCGTGATATGCTCCCACTTCCACTCTGGAATAGGTAGAGGTTGTAACAACCCACCTGGACGTTGATGCTCAATCTTTACTTGTTGACATACAAGGCACCGGGCAACAAATTCTGTGATCTCCCATTTCATTCCGATCCACCAATAATGCTCACACAAATCTCGTATATTTTGGTGCTCCTCGGATGCATTGCATATGCTGAGCTATGCACCTCTTCCAAGATATCGTTTTTCAAATTGATATCATTAGGCACACACAACCTATTTCCACACATCAAAGCTTCGTCACTATCCCTGATATGATGATCAGTTTTGTGACCATTTTTCACTTCATCCTGAATCCTCTCCAATTGAATGTCTAACTTTTGAGCTTCAATAATGCGGTCAATCAACGTCGGTCTCAAGGTTAAGGTTGCAAGCAATGCTGCCATCTGACCAACTGCTAATTGAACTCGCAATGATCTCAACTCTGCATATAGGTTAGCATGAGCGACCCGAAGGTGTGCGACCGAGCCAGCCGATTTTCGACTTAAAGCATCCGCTACAACATTAGCCTTTCCTGGATGGTAATGGATGGTGCAATCGTAGTCCTTGATCAACTCCATCCAACGCCTTTGCCTCAGATTTAATTCCTTTTGAGTAAACAAGTACTTCAAACTCTGATGGTCGGTGTATATTTCACATGTCTCTCCATATAGGTAGTGCCTCTAAATTTTCAAGGTGAACACAATTGCTGGCAACTCCAAATCGTGCATCGGGTAATTACGCTTATGGTTCTTCAATTGCCGAGATGCATATGCAATTACATGACCATGCTGCATCAGAACACATCCCAGCCCTTGGTGTGACGCGTCACTATAAATCACGAAACTACCTCCTTCTGACGGGAGGGACAATATTGGTGCCGATATCAATCTACTCTTCAACTCCTAGAAACTCTGCTCACATTTATCGGTCTACTCAAATTTGGATTCCTTGCGGGTCAATCGAGTCAACGGGGTAGCTATAACGGAAAATCCTTGCACAAACCGTCGATAGTAACCCGCCAATCCTAAAAATCTTCGAACTTCAGTCACATTTTTCGGTCTTTCCCATTGAATAACAGCTTCAACTTTCTTCGAGTCTACCTGAATACCATCTCCTGAAATAACATGCCCCAAGAATACCACATGATCTAACCAGAATTCACATTTACTAAATTTCGCATATAACCGCTTTTCCCGCAACGTCTGCAATACAATCTGGAGATGCTTTGCATGCTCCTCTCTACTTTGGGAATAGACCAAAATGTCATCAATGAACACTATAATAAATCGATCCAGATAAGGTTGAAAGATACAATTCATCAAATCCATGAAAGCCGCTGGGGCATTTGTCAATCCAAAGGGCATAACCAGAAATTCATAGTGTCCATATCTCATACGGAATGCTGTTTTTACCATGTCACTCTCTCTGACTTTTAGTTGGTGATACCCTGATCGAAGATCTATCTTGGAAAATATTTTAGCTTTCTAGAGCTGGTCAAACAAGTCATCAATCCTAGGCAACAGATATTTATTGTGAACCGTCACCCTATTCAGCTTGCCAATAATTAATACACATTCTCAACGTGCCATCCTTCTTCTTTACGAACAGTACTGGGGCACCCCATGGGGAGACACTGTGCCTAATAAACCCATGGTCTAATAAATCTTGTAACTGCACTTTCAACTTTTTCAGCTCAGTAGGTGCCATACGATAAGGTGGAATCGATATAGGGGTAGTGCTTAGAAGTAACTCAATTGTGAATTCCATCTCCCTATCTACGGGCAACCCTGGCAATTCTTCCGGAAATACAAACTCTGGCTCGCCTGAGATTCGAAATATCACTTCTTTCTTGAAACAGTCCGCCGTGGCATGATATCCGGATAACAAATCCATACCCAGTATTATATCGAAATTGTGAATACTCAGGTGTAATAGATCTGCCAATAACTCTCTATCACCAAACTAAAGTGTACTATCTTTATACACACTATCAATCCATACCGACTTACCTATTGGAGTAGAAATAACAATACGATATGATAAAGAAATGGGAAATCTGCCTACTTGCATCATGAAGGTTGCTGAAACAAATGAATGCGTAGAACCGGGATCAATAAGTACACGAGCATCTCTAGCATATAAAGATATGATACCTGTGACCACATCAGGAGTCGCTTGAGCATCCTGTCGCGTAGTAGCAAACACATGGCCTCGCATTGGAGGTCTACCAGCCCTTGGGCAGTACTAGGACCCGCACTACCCATACTACTCGCAAGAGGCACAAATGTAGAAGCAAGTTTCGGACAATGCGTAGATATGTGACTCGACTCATGACAATGAAAACATATCAGTCCTCCCCTAGGACAATCTCTAGCTAAATGACCCGGTGCTCCACACTGATAACATTTGTTTTCCCCAGTTTGAGTAACCGGCTGACTCCTCCCATACCTTTGCGGACCCACACTAGCTTCCGATGCACTTTGTTGTTGCCTGGGGTATGATTGTCGGGGACCATGGCTCCTGGATGATTGGTCAAACGATGAGGCCCGTCCCTCGTGAAGTGCCACCCGAAAATCTGCTGGGTAACTCAAATCGGCTCTTCTTGAACTGCTCTTGACTCTCGACGGCTTCCTGCACATCCCTCTCCACTAGCTTTGCCGTATTCACCAACTCTGCATAATTTTTAATCTTCTTGCTTGTCAACCTGGAACGAATCTCTAACTGAAGTCCCTTCTGGAAACGTCTGCATTTTGCCTATTTCGTCTTTACCAGATCAGGGGCAAAACGGGATAAAGAATCAAATTTGACTTCGTACTGCTGAATTGTCATCTCTCCCTGCTTCAACACTATAAATTCTTCCTCCATCTAGAATCGGTAAGACTCAGGAAGATATTTCTCGTTAAACACGGCAACGAAACGACCCCACGTGATCTCCTCGCCTGAACCAGAGATCAACCTTTTCATTTCTTCCCACCAATGCTTGGCCTCCTTCCTCAGCTGAAAAGTGGCAAGGGAAACTCGACTATCGTCGACAATCCCCATCGCCTCAAATACGTGACCCATGCCTCTAATCCAATTCTCCGCATCAGTTGGACCCGCCGTCCCAGTGAAAGCCGGAGGGTTTAACTCCTTGCACCTCTTCAATCATACAGCCTGAGATGTGGTAGTATCACTTTGGGCCTTTTGACTTTCCATAATCCTTGCTTGCTGCTCCGTCAACTGGGCAGCGGCCTGCAAAATTCTTTCGACCGCGTTTAAGCTCCCTTGCAACATATCACCCTGCATGTGGGATTCCACAATATGCAAACTTTCCTGCTCCCTATCTTTCTGTTCCTAAGGCTCCACTTGCCTCGGGGATTCTGCCTGCCCCTGGGGTCCCACACTCCCAGAGGTTTCACCTCCCCCCTCCATACCAGTTATCAGCCATAAAATTCAATTCAATGACTAACTAGGTCAACCAGAAAAATGACAGTAATTAATATACGTTAACTAACTATTACGAAAGTATCAAAAATACCACTGACATCTTATCTTAAAGTCCCTTACGAGCACGGCAACTGACAAGTCTACATAACCTATAACCTAGGCTCTGATACCAAATTGTCACCTCCCACCCCGGACACCCGTCACCTATGGGGCCGACATGACATCGACACGACATCATCTGAGGGACAAACCCAACTAGAAAGCGACAGTAGACAATCATAATTATACAATCACAAAAAATCAGGCTATAAACATCTTCTCTAACTAGGGACACACTCGTTCCTAAATTTTTAATAACAACAAAAGATAAAAACAATAATGAACCTCTCCTAGGTTCGCCTCAGGCAGCACCTCCCAAAATACTCCCTCACTATACCATCGCCGGACTTTACCTAGTGCCAGTAGGGGACCGACTCCTAGCTATTTCACCTGCGAGTGTACTGTCTTCTTAATAAAAATATTTTTTACATAATAATACATTCTAAATAATACATCATTTAAATATGGATCCAACATAAGTATATAGATGTCACATAGTTTGTAAAAGTCTTCATAATATATGCAGTGAAATTAAAGCAGTATATATATATATATATATATATATAAGTTCCATTTCAAAATCATCTAGTATAAATATCATACCGATCACCACAATAAATAATAAATCACCCAGTATAAATAAACATCACATCTCAAACCACCACTCTACCACAACACACACCGGCTAGCCATAGTGATCGTTTTAATCTCACGATCGGGAGTTGCAACGGTACCGTAACATTCGTAGAAATGCCTTCCTACGAAATATCCACACCCCTTTTGGGGAGAAATATAATCTACACCCCTTACGGGGAGAAATATAATCCACACCCATTACGGGAAGAAATATAAACCACCCATATCCAATGAAAATTATTTTTAAGCCTTCTTTTAGAAACCAACACAATTCCCTGGAAACATTCATTTTATCAACTCATCCCAAAAATCTGCTTGATCCATATCATTTATGAAACTGTACAGTGTAAGGAAATACATATGTCATCATATATATATATATATATACAGAAAATAGTTTGACAAGAAGACAGTACACTCACCTCGTTTTTTGTGCTACAAAACAGCACCGTCCAAAGCTTACTGGGATGTTGGCGTTTGCGAACCTAGTAATGATAGGACCTAAATTAATATTTTATGCAAAATAATCAAATCGTGCAATGCAGACCCTAAGTTAAGAAATTTTTCATTTCCCACATTTTACCTATGAAAATTACTATTTCGATTAATTTTTATTTCATTAAAAATTACTGCATAAAATTTAGTAATACGAACGGTCCCAAATTTATTATTCCGGTTCCAAAATTTTGATGCTAGAATTCAATTTAATAAATTAAAATAAACTTAATGAAAAAACGTTACTCATTATGAATCGTTCACGGGCCGCAAAATGGGTTTTTAATTCTTATCGGGGTGGTTTGTGCAAATTCTTCTCTTTTCCTTCTTCTTCCTTTTATTTCCTCGGTTTCTGTTTTCTGTTTGTGCTCTGCCTGCCGACACCACCACCGGCCGACCAGCCACCCTGTCGGCGACGCACCGGCTACTCATAACAGTTTTCAGCAACACACCCATGCACACGCATACATACACTGATCAAAACATTGCACAGATACATACACTATCTTACACACCCACTCCTTTGCACGGTCGCCTGCCGAACAGAGTAAAACACATACACATACACATGCACAACATCAAACCAGAATGCCCACATACACGATCGCCGAGGGTCGACGGACGACAATTCGATCAACACTCCCACATACCCACATTCTACCGTATAGAACCGAAACAGAGGACGTACACAAGCAAGCACCACCGTAGCGGTGACACACATCGTCGACCACGCTGTGGCGAAGATCACTCACGCATTCAGTCGAAGCAACACACACATACACATGCTGTACGAAACAAGAATCAGAACACATACACTCTGTCGAAACGTCACCATCGGACGAAACCGAAACCCACTGGCAATCCTATCACCGATCACATACACATGCATGCACACACCTACTAGAATGATCAAATAAATATGCATAAGTACTCACCAGATCGAAGATTGTCGACAAACTGAACAACCGAACCCAACGTCCGCTCACCGGCGATGCTAAGAATGCATTCGTCACGCCGTCGACGAACCACTCCATCGACCGAACCACTTTCGCTCTCCTCTAAAACTGACGAAGATACCTCCACGATCACGCATACGAGCAACAGCCACGACCACCCTGCCGGAGGAACACCGATTCAAGGAAGTCTGATTACCCCTCTCTTGCTCCGGTCCCCCTCTCTCTCTCTAGAATTTATCTAATTTCAAATTTGATGGAGGCTTTTTTGATCAATGCACATGCACGAGTATGTATATATTGCATGGATTAAGTGGTGGAAATTGTTCCTAGCCTGCCACGTTGTCTCTCCGTTCTTTCCCTTCCAGCGGTCTCACACGCACGACGTATGCGTGTGTGTGTATATATATATAAATGTTTTAAAAAGTTTTTGTTAAATTACTCTTTCCCCCCTCTAATTTCTTAAAGTCTTCTTTTTGAGTTCAATTCAACATTTATAAGTTTCTAAAATTGTAATTTGATCCCTAACATTTTCAATTTTTGATTTTTAATTGGCAATTCGCATCCCAAGTTGAGAGTAATGTTTTTAAATTTGCAAATTTGACCCCCAAGTTTTGATTTGAGTTTTTAATCAATAAAATATTTACCTAAAATTTTCTAATGCTCTAAAATGCAACTATTTATGACGTACGTTTTATGATTTAGGTTTTACAATACTGATTTCCATTTGTTTTATATATATTTTGTCTTTCTATGTATTTTTATGTAAGAAAACAAAAAAAATTATTTATGAAAAACAACAACAGATAAAATAGATTGAAAATAAAGAAGAAATGTCACTCTTTTAGACCACCTATCGATTATTGAAAAATCAACAAATTTAGCCTCGAGAGGGGGTGTTTATTTGCAAACTTAACTTAATAAAGTTAGTTTATTTATTTTGAAAGAGAAGAAGGTTAAAATAATTTTAGGAAAAAAAATTATTTGGAATGTGGAAAACCGTGTTTTAAGTATAGAAAATATAATTACAATAAGTAAAAGTTTTATTGTAAAACGAAGTATATAAAAACATTTATTTATGAATATAATGTAGAAAAACAAATATTTATTTTTTAGAGTAAAACACAATATTTTTCATGTAGAAAACTTCCTATGGTAAAATTCTTTTCCGTTTTTGTTGTTTTATTTTTTAGTTCTTTTTTGTTTATTTAGGAAAAGTAAGAACAAAGATGACACTAATGATTGAGATATGCACATTTGATTCTGGTCAAGAACACTCCAACCAAACTTACTTGCTTAGGCAAGTTTAATGATAAGGTTTACTTTTGTTAGTCCAAAAGTGAAGAAAATAAAGAATATAAATGCCAATCCTACTCGTAACTAAGAAAGAGAAAACATTTTTGAAGAAAGCACACAATTCCTTTGTTCTACCTTTTAGCCCCAAGGGTTTAGATATAGTAATATATAAAGGGTGCCAGTCCATGATCTGAGACGTAGGACTACTCTATGATCTAGGCTTATATGTATAACGGTGCCTGTCCATAGCCTAAGACGTAGGGCCAGGCCGTAATCTAGGCTAGCGCGGAAAGGCATAGAGTTAAGAAAAGTAAATGTTAGTTGTTAGTAGTTAGTAGTCCATAGTCGGTCAACTTATTTTAAGTTTATTGAGTTTGGTTTCATGTGTTTCTTGATAAAGGCCAAAGATGCTATGCATATACCATATATTCTTGTTGTCCTTGACACAAAAACAAGACTATATACACTATACACAAACCTAAGACACTAAAAGACAATCAAAGAACAATATGTACAAACAAATCAAAGAAATTAGATGAACAAAATACAAAGAAAAGTTTAAGAAAAACTTACCTAATTTAGGGGAGTGGTATTTCTCTATGTGTTTTTTTCTTTCTTCTCATCATTTAATCTCTTGTTCCTTTTTCCATGGTTGTTCTTGAAGAACTTCTTGAACTCTTGTTAGAAGACTATCAAGAACACCTTTCAAGAGTGTTTTTTTTTAGGTGTGTTTATGAGGTAAAAAGCTTAAGAGATCAAGAGACCTGAGGGAGGAATTCGAGTTTAGAGAGAGAAATGTTCTGGAAAAACTTGGTTCCTAATGAAAATTAACTACCTTTTATAGGCAAATATATGCTTGTGCATTGGGGAGTGCGCATGCATAGTCAACCTGTTTTGACTGTCTATTTAATGCTCATTTAAGTCCATTTATGGCTAGAAGACTTAGGCAACGATCAAGATTTCATAGACTTATGTAAGTAATCATGAAGATCTTGTTATGATGGTAAAACTCTTGCCAAAATCTTTGTTATTAAATGCTCTATTTAATTCCCTATTACTGCTCATTAAATGCTAAATTGAATGCTAAATTTATTGGCATTAATGGATTTGTCATGATAGGGCTAATTGGGATAGGTTTTTAGGCACTAATTACCCTAGGATATTAGGTTTTATCATGAGATTTTTTCTCAAAAATATTGCCTATTTACTGCCATTGAATGCATCCATTAAATGCCCATAAATGCTTAGCCATGATGAAGGTTATTTTAGACTAGGTTTAGGCACTTAAACACCTATGGAATGATGATATTTTATCATTATAAGATGTTCATGCACCAAATATTCCATAAGATTGCTTCATTTAATGCCATTTATGACTTCATTTAATGCTATATTAATTGCTTCATTTAATGCTATTAAATGGTCTTTAATGATGGCATGCTAATTCTACTAGCTAGGCATCATGAAATTTCTAGAAAATGATGATATTCTTATGGATGATATCTTTCCATAAGATACTCATTAACAACTTGAATTTATTGCTAACTTTGCAAAGGGCATACCGGTGGAAGAATCCTATACTTTTTCTAAGCTTTAGAGGGTATGCTCTTAGTAATATTGGTGTCTTGGGTACCCATTTTCCTAATCAAGACTTTATTACTTGATTTAGGAGATTAATAATTAAAATACAAAATTAATCAAATATTTTGGTTGTTAATTTGACAAAATTGGTGAAAACAAAAGTTTCATGGGTAAAAAAGTGAAGTAAATATAATTAGTGAAATTTCCTTAAATTAAATGGTGGAAACTAATTTAAACATACTAAAAGTGATATTCATAGAAACTCTACTTTTCATATTGTCATTTAAGTCCCTTAAGGAATTTCGAAATTGACCTGAAATCTTTATTTTTACCGAAGTTCTATCCAATTGACAATTTTATTTATTTATTTATTTGTGTTTTTATCCTTTTTGTAGTATCAAACGTAATCTAAGGCAAAAATTTGTTCCCTATAAAATCTTGGTTTAAAGTCTATCCGAATTTACATTTTAGACCCGATACTTCAGGAAACTAAATGAGCGGGACAAAATGCGGTGTCTATATGGGAGACATGATTATTACTGGAGATAATTTACATAGAATCTTTGAACTAAATTTTTTTCTCAGTGGTCAATTCGATATGAAAGACCTTGATTTGCTCACGTATTTTCTTGGTCTCGAAATTTCAGCTGGTTCAAATGGATACTTTCTCTCTCAAACCAAATATGTCTCTAGATTTTTTTTCCAAGGTAGGTATCACTAACTCTACTACTACCAACAGTTCTCTAGAGTTGAATATCAGACTTACTCCACTCGATGTCTCTCCTCTCCTGGATATTACTATTTTAGGGGTGTTAAAAAAACCCGACAAATTAAAAAATCGATGAAAATCGACCCAAAAAAAAAAAAAAAAAACCCACAAAAAAAACTGCGAGGACCGATTTTGTTTTGGCAAAAATAGCACCCCCTGGTGTAGTCCGTGGTTTTAGGGATGGTGAACCGCAGTTTAAACAGAACCGCATTGTAGACTACAATGTCGTCGTTTGGAGCTTATATATATACATGTGTATGTAAGTTTGATCAAATTTGTTACCCTAGCCGTCGCTGCTCTCTGAATTCAAACCTAATTCCATCTCTCTTTTTCTCGTTGGGGCAAATTGTTGGAGGCTCGACAATCGAAGTTGTAGTTCATTATTGTCCACCTTGGAAGAACTATTACAGATCATCATCGTCGTCGTTGAGGATCCATTACAGATCGTTATCATTGTCGTCATTGTGGATCATCATCATCGTTGCAGATCCATTACAGATCGTCATCATTGTCCAACCTTCAAATAATTCAGGTAATTTTTAGTCCCGAAATCATTTGCCTTCATTTATGTTGGTTGACAGATCTGATCATTTAGGGTTTCATTTCATATATGAATCTGTTGATTTTACTATTTTGTATATGTTTTCGTTCGTTTAGGGTTTCGATTTTCATTTTTCGTTTACGTTTTGTTGATCTTTAGTCCCAAACTGAAACCATATCGAAAACCGATAAAAATCACATGGCCAATTTTTTTACTGCACAGAAACTGAACCACGCAGCAGAGATTTCCAATATTTCGAAACCGAGGTCCTCGATTCAGGGGCCAAAAATCATGAAAACCTACACTCTATATCGCCAACTAGTTAGAAGTTTGGTACATATCCTAGTTACTTGCCTATAAATTGCCCATGTCATCCATCAAGTCATCTAGTTCTTGTCCGCTCTCTAGACCACCCATTACTTGGTTGTTCTTGGCATTCTTCGGTATGTCAAGGACACCTTATTTCACGGATTTTATTTCTTCGCCCAGTCCGCTCCCACATTACAAGCTCTTTCTGATGCTGATTGGGCTGGAGATCCCATCGACAAATGTTCAACCAGTAGTTTCTATTTCTTCTTGGACAATTCTTTCATTTCCTAGTGTAGTAAAAAACAAATCATGGTTTCTCTCTCCAGCACCGAAGCTGAACACTATGCCATCGCTGATGCAACCAAGAACTACTTTTACTTTGGTGGCTCCTCGTTGACATGGGAGTCTCCACCCCCACTTCTTCTATTCTACGTTGTAACAATATGAGGGCTATCCAATTTTTCCATAATGATGTTTGTCACGAGCGTACAAAACACATCAAGACTGCTTGCCACTTCATCTATTACCACATTCTTCGAAATACTTTTTGCCTTCAATTCGTCAATTTAATAGATCAAATAATAGATGTTTTCACCAAGGCTCATCCATTATGATGCTTTCACAATCTAGTTTCCAAACTCAAGTTCACATCTAATTTACCGCCTTCAGTTTGAGGGGAGTTGTTAACATTATGTATATGGGTCTTGGCCCACTAGGTTAATTGATGCACCACATTTTTTCAAAAAGAAAAAGAATATTAAATATTAAGAAGCTTAATGAGAGGGGTTTTTAAAAGCGCCGATTTTCTCAAAAAAATACTTAGGCCGTTTTAAAATTTGAGGAGTCGCCACCTAGCATTAGATTTAAATGATGTGTTAGGTTATCAAATTTTTAGAAAATAAATTTAAAAGGCCTAAGTAAAAGTTGACTCCAAAAAAAATACGATCAAACCAAAGATTCATTTAAAGGTTTGAGGGTTGGTTACGCTCAGGGAAGGTGTTAGGCACCCCAAGACGCCCGTCCGAAAACGGTACCTTATGTCCAATTAAATCCAATTAATTTAAGTTTGAATATTTTATTTTATTTTAAAATTATTTCCTTCTTATAAAATCTTTTTGGTATTTTTCACAAATAAGGTGAGACAAGTTTTTGGATTTTTGGGAATGTTTCCCCGGTATAACCTCTTATCGAATATTAAGGATTCGACAAGGATGGTCCCTGGGGTTTTTTTATGTATGTTTCCTAAAGACTTCTTTACTTTAAATAGGCAAACTCAAATAAGTGAATAAATACGAAAATATGAATGCAAAAATTAAGATTATATGAATTTTATTTTATATGCAAAAGGGACAAAAAAAACTGAAGGGTTTAATTTAAATATGTCAATGCAAACTGATATGAATACTATGTGAATTAACTTGATTATATGTGACAATGATTTAATTATAAAAAAAAACGTAAGTGGTGCACGTGTCGTGACTAGATATGAAAAATTAGTATGAATTTATGAAATTAAAAAAAGTATATGTAGAAAAAATGTGCGAGTGGTGAAAGTGTACTAAACATGTCGTCTAAATAATGCAAGAAGTAAATATGCTAGATGGATGTAAAAATGTTTATTTTAAGTTTACCCAATTAATTTAAAGAAGTCCTAATTTGAAATTCCCTCAAATTCTATAGATATGAGAATCGAGGGAGGTCTACGGAAACAATTTAATTGAAATTAATCTTTCTGAAACTTAAATGAAATCCCACGAAAAATTTACCAAGGGAAGAGATTTTCTAAAACCATTTGTTTCTAAATTCCACTTGGGTCGGGGAATGAAAACGAGGCCACAGAAAACTCTCACACGATTTATCAAATCGTCGGATTCAACTTAAAGTTTGTAAGGATTAATTCCTACCAATAAACGATTTTATTATTATATTTTTTAATTTTTAGGGTTTTGATAAGAATAATAAAATAAAAATAAAAATAAAAAAAATGCGAAAAATTTCAAAATAAAAATACAGCAAAATAAATAATAAAACATCCTTTACCTAACGATTAGAATTAAGTTTAAGTACGAGAAACCCACCTCGACGTTTTCATTGGGTAATTGGACGACTTATTATTATTTTTTTGTTTTTTTTATATGAATTACAAAAAAAAAAAAAAAAATACAGAAAAAAAGGAAAAAAATAAAATAAAATAGCGAGATACGGGTGTCCTCGTCTAAATGCTCAAAGGTTTAGATTGAGAATGGAGAACCTCATCCCAACGTTTTTCATTTAGTCACAGGACGATTAAAAAAATAAAACTTGCAGGAATTTAAATTACGAAGCGAATAAAATAAACTAAAAGAATTAAAAATTAAAAAAAACATATCTGTTCTAGGCCAAGAATCTCAACGCTCGGGCTTTTCCTCTCTCGCAGACGACTTCCCGAAAGGGTTTTGAAAATCACTTCTCTAAATGGGGTGGCTCCTCTCAATTTTTTTGAATGAATCAATTAGAAAGGGGAGGGTCCTATTTATAGGAGAAGATGAGACATGAAAACCACTTAGGAAACCCTAAAAAGTAGGTCTGGCCGCTTAAACCCAGTCCAAGTCGGACGGAGAAAGGGTAAAATTGGAAGAAAAGGGCAAAGAAATCCCTTAGGGTTTCGGGCATGTGAGGGAAACACGCCTGTCCACCGCTTTTCAGTTAGTGACACGTAGCAGCGGGCCACTGGCCCTTTCTCCTCTTTCTCTCTCTCTCACGTGCACACACATACACATGGAAGCACCTATTTTCCTCTCTCTCTCTCTCTCTCTCCTTCTCACTCACACACATATGGTAAAGGAAAGAGGTCTACCCATCTTTTACATGCACACACACACACACACATACTGATAAGGCAAAAAGGAGGGGCCCACTGATGCACATAATTTCTGCTCTTTCTCATACATTCTCTCTCTCTCATCTCTCTCTCTCTTCCCTCTTCCCTCTTTTTCACATTCAATCCTTTTTTTCCCTCATTCTTTCAATTTTACTCCCTTTATTTTATTTCAATATATATATATATATATATATATATATATTTGTATTTTGGAAATAAAATAAATAAAAACCAAGTTAAATAAACAAAGTTAGCTATAAAATAAAACATAAATTTTTGTGGGGCGGTCAAAAAGCCATGTCTACATTAATCAAACTCTAACTTTACTAAGGAAAACCTATTCACTCTCTATATATAGACTCTTTGTATATATCTGTATGATGTACTTTTCTCAAATATCAATATAATCGCTCCATGCTTTTCCAACATTCCGCTGCTCAATTATTTTAACATTAGTAAGTATTTATTTTTGAGATATTCCTCTAAAGGTCCTAAAATAAGAGGAGACAAACTTTTTAGGTCCTATACAATTAAGAACAACTTTTTACACCCTATTTGAAAAAGTTTTTGGCACAAACTCCAACTAAAAAAATTGTATGACAAAAATACCCCTGCCCATCATTTAAACCTAACCCTAAATTTCTCTGACCCTATCATCCTTCCTCTTTCTCTCTTTCAGCCGCCCCCTTCCCTCTCACTGATCTCTCTCTCAAAATGATTTTGTACCATTGCCATTCGTGTTGCCACCGCAGCTGTTGCTGCCGTTGGTGTGTGCCGTTTCTATTCGTTGTTGTCATTCGTCGTCGCCGTTGCTGCTCTCCACTGCTGATGCTCGCCATTCGTTGCAGCCGTTGTCATCGGCTCCGTTTGCTGCTCATGGTCGTTACTGCCATACTGCCGTTCGTTGTTTGTCATCGCTACGCTGTCGTTCCAACTGCCACTACCGTTGCTGCTCATTGCTACTCACCGTTCATTGTTTAGTTACTTAGATCTACTCAGATCTGGCCAAATCTGAGTAGATCTACTCAGATCTGACCAAATCTAGGAAGATATAGAGTTTTCACCACCACTACCGTTCTCTTTCACCACCATTTGAAATCAAGAGGATAATCTTTTTTTTGCTCTCTCTCTCACACACACACAAAAACAGATACAGAGGCGCCCGTAGAAGGCTTGAAGCTTCCATGCTCTTTGCTCAGTAGCAGCGGCTGCCGGAAACCCCTTGTCCCACTTCGAATTTCAAGGTTTCACCCAAGATGCCACTTCTCCCTTTCAAATGGTACTTCCTCTTTCTCTCCCCCCCATCTCTCTCTCTCTCTCTCTCTCTCTCTATATATATATATATATATAATTCTCTCTATCTCACTCGCGCTTTGTCTCTCTTTCTATCCGCTATGGAAGTAGAATTAAGGATGTTTACCATTGAATTGAGTGCTACTGTGTGAGGACAAGGTCTATATGGTTGAATGGATTAATCCCATTGTTCTAAAATCCTAGTTTAAGAGAAGGGTCATCTTGTTTTGTCTGTATTTTTGAAATTTTCAACTTTATCATATCAAGTCTTTTCACATTTGGTTCTCCATTGTTACTTCCAATTTTTGCCTCGTGTTGTATAGTGGGTGAATTTTTGTCTTTAGAAATGGATGGTATATTTCTTGACCATATTTATCATCAAAAACCTAGTTAATTGATAAATATTGATGTGTACCACTAAGGAAATGTGAATCAAATGGCTTATGTTAAAAATTCAGTAGACATCTACTGATAAATAGACATCCTTAGTGGATATCTTTTGAATAGAACCAAAGTTGACAAAATGAAACAATATAAGTATACTTTAGCGGATATCTTTTGAACATAATCAAAGTTGGCAAATGAAAACAATGTTTGTTAAGTTTTCTTCTTTTTTTTTTTTTTTTTTTTTTTTTTTGATTTGTGGTTCGTTTGTATTGAATTCTCCAAATTTTATGAATAATGCGTTGATGGTTCGGTTTATGATTTGGATATCCACTTGATTATATTGTTTATAGATGGTTCGGTTTTCTGATTTATTCTATAATGTGGATATCCACTTAATTGTATTTAGTAGATATCCAATTAATGGATATCTAAGTATATATCCACTTAACTGAATTTTAAAATTAATTTAAAGGATTTTTTTTAATTTAAATAGAATTTAATATTTAATTTTTTTATATTTTAAAATGTTCATAGAATATTTAAAAAAATATACTAAAATTAAAATTAAAATAAGTGAAAAATAATGTAAGTGAATATCTACTAAATATAATTAAGTGGATATCTACTTAATGGATATCCAAGTAGATATCCACTTAATTGATTTTTAAAATTATTTTAAAGGAATTTTTAATTTAAATAGAATTTAGTATTTAATTTTTTTATATTTTAAAATGTTCATAGAATATTTAAAAAAAAAAAACTAAAATTGAAATTAAAATAAGTAAAAAATAATGTAAGTGGATATCTACTAAATATAATTAAGTAGATATCTACTTAATTGATTTTTAAAATTAATTTAAAGGAATTTTTAATTTAAATAGAATTTAATATTTAATTTTTTTATATTTTAAAATCTTCATAGAATATTTTAAAAAATAAACTAAAATTGAAATAAAATTAAATGAAAAATAATCAGGCTATTTATGATATTTTATTAAAAGAAAATTAATAAAAATAAAATTAATTGAAATTTTTATTAAAAAATAAAATTTGAGGAAAATTTGAAAACAAGTGAAATTCTATATATATTAATTTTAGAAATTTTGAAAGAAAATGGACAAAATGGCATTTACGTAAATTTTGTAACTATTGAAGGATATTTTAAGAAAAATATATATGATGCTACTTTTGAGATGAGTAAAAAAATGATAGTCCTTAAGAAGTGATCTTGAAGAAATAGGACCCCACAAAATTTTTCCCTTTATTTTTCTCTTATCTATCTTAAAATAAAATAAAATAAAAATGAATACGTAAAAAGAAAAAAAAAATAAAAAAAACAAAAGTTGAGCAATAATATGAGCTATCCTATTATCAGAACTCTTTAATAAAACTAAAATCATATAGATCAATTTTTTTTGCAATGTTATGGAGTGAAAATATGGAAATTTACTACCGACCACGATAACTGGTAATCCTATGTCTTTTAATAAATACGAAGGTCGGAACAATTAACATCCCAAATCGGAGTTGAACTACTAATGTTATTCTTTAAATTTCAAATTTAACCTTTTATTACAAAATTTATTGCTAAAATTACTTAATAATCGTTATTAATTGTTGACTCTGACCATTATTTTATTTATTATTATTTTTTTCCTTTTATTGTTCTCTCATGTTTTTATTCTATTTTATTTGTTTTTCTTTTTCACTACCTCTTCAATGCTGGTTGCTTCCACCATTGTCCATCGCCCACTATTTTCCCTTGCTCACTATCACCACCCCCACCTTTGTACCATCCATCCATCGACATCAGGATCTTTCTCTCCTCTATATCTTTCTAAAACACATATAACTTACCACCACTGTTCAACCACTACCATCGCCAAGCACAACCATAGGGGTGGGCAGCAGGCGAGTTGGGCCAAATCAATACTATGTGGGTTAGGCTAGTGTTAACCGTGGGCTGCCTAATAGTGTGTGGGTTGATTAGTTTAAACTGTGGGTTACCCAATAGTGTGCAGGTTCGACCTATTTCGGGTTGGGTCTTGAGAAATAATAAAAATTACAAAAAAGTAAAGTTGTTACATTACTAAAAATTACAAAAAAAATGCTACAAAATTATAGCAACAAAAGGAAGAAAAAAACTAATTAATTTTTTAATTACATCATAGTTCACACTTAACACAGAAACAAGAAAAAAAATTACAATATAATTTGTAAACCATCAAAAAAAAAAAAACAATTACAAAGGCAAATAATAAATTCTAAATATGTAAACACTGATGTCTAAACTTGCAAACGTACTATTAAAATCAAATAACAATTGACTAAACAACTAAACATAGGCACTGGAACAAAAAATAAAACAAAATGAAACAAGGGAACAGGTTGAAATAATAAAAAACAATCGGAAATAGAATTCCAAAGAATCTTGTAGTTGTACACTTCTAGTAATCTAAAAATTTACCATGCCATCAAGAACTTGTAAGGGTGCTTCATTATCTGTTTGTTAAACTTGGAGCTGATTAATCTAGAACTTGTTATGAATTAAATCAAGGAAAAATTGTTTTTTAAACCCTGTAACTATTGACAGATTTCTAAGTAGACCGCCTAAGTATTTGTATTTCATTTTAAACCCTCTACATATGAACACAGTTTTAGAAGGTCATTCTGTTAGATTTTCCATCAAAACTAACAGAATGAAGGGAAAAAATAATAATTTTCTATTTTTCATTTTTAATCATTTTTTTATTTTTATTTTTTTCCTTTGTTTTTTCTTTCTCCTTCTTCATATCACCCACCTCTCATTCTCTCTCTCTCTCTCTTCACCTCTCTCTTTCTCCACTACCTTCTTCCGCTGCCATCACCTCTAACGCCGCCGCAACCGACATAGCCTCCAATGCTATCGATGGGGTGGTAGTTCCCTTAGTTTACCTTGTCGGTGGGGTGGTGGCTGTATTATGGCGTCATCGTCAGTGGTGGCGGCGGCAGAAACAAAAGATGGTAGATGAGAAAAAGTCAGAGAGTGAGGTTGGTGACATGAAGAAGAAGGAAGAAAAAAGAAAAAGTAAAAGAAAAAAAATGATTAAAAAAAATAGAAAATTACTATTTTACCACTTCATTCTATTAGTTTAGATGGAAAATCTAACAGAATAAATTTTTAAAACTGTGTTCATACATAGAGAGTTTAAAATGAAACGCAAAAATTTAGGAGGACTACTTAAAAATCTATAAATAGTTAAAGCGTTTAAAATGTAATTTTCCCTTAAATCAAACAATTAGTAAATTTCTTATCAAGATTATGAACAATAAAAATAAAAAATTGAATTATGTAAAGTAAAAAAGTTAAAGAATACAAACTTGATTTGATATTTTTTTCAAATTCCTTGAACTAATCCATTATGTTGTGAATAGATATTAACACTGAAGATAACAACTAAGTTTTTGCATTAATAAGACGCTCAACCATTTGAGGGGACAATAAACTACAAAATAGATCAAGTATGCGTCTCCCCCATACTAAATGCCAACTCTGATGCCACAGTCGATACAGGAACAACTAATACATCATTAGCAAACACAGACATCACTTTATATTTACTACTATTAACCTTCCACCAACCCAAAATATCAAAATTTTGATTCTTATTCCTTTCAGGTAATTCGCTTAAATACATTTCTAGCTTAGATCTATCCCCTTTATTTGTTTTTCTTCTATTGAACTCTCAAATTGGGAATCAATTAATTGGTGGATCTTCATCCATAAAATCTACTTCCATAATTGACGTAGATATCAATCTCCACTCCCACTCTTACTCAGGCCATTCCTACTCCTAGATTCAACATGCGCATTTATTGAGTCCATAGAAGAATAATATTTATACAATCAATTTGTAGCAATCTTCATATTTTCAATTTCAATATTATGCATGTTAGAAAAATAGAATTGGAGGTACAAAATATTTTTCCTTGGATCCAATAACCACAAACAAACTAATGTTGATCTTGTCCCCATTTTTCCAATACTAGCTAAATTTTGTTTTCATATTCAACGTCATTTTAGACATCCCATTATCTTGATTAAGCGTTCAATTGTGCTTCAAATTGCAAAAATCTCGTCAAAAAACGAGTTTAAAGTGACATACAAAGTACTAGAGAAACATTACTGCCAAAGAATGCATTCGACACTCAACCAACTGACATCAACCAATACCACACAAAAATGGGTATATGCCTCAAAAGAGAATCTTACCGAGTCGTGGTGGGTCAATATAATCATACCAACTAGATCTGACCCTGATAGACTATTTAAAAAATACATCAAATTAAGAGCGGACTATGGGATCAATCAGGTCGACTATGGGTTCGTGCAAATGGACCTTGAGAAAATTCGAATTGCCGAAGTCTCTATCTTCACAATAGAATCATAAGCTTCCCGAAAGGAAGCAACGATAGAGCTTGAAAATACGCTAGTATTTGAATCACCAAAGCAAGAGTTGGTGAAAAATTGGAAAGAAGTTCCATGGAATTACTCTACCACCGTTAGAACAAATGAATTAGCAAAAACAAAAGGTCAAGTGGGAGAAGTCATAGGAATCACCAAGAGCCGAGAAAGTCTTCACAGCACTAGATCTCCTAAAGGTACCCAACAAGGGGCCCCGAAGAAGCTAATTACCGAACAAGAAGCACCAGACTTCCTGAACGCTATGAAAAACATGAAATATTTTATCGTTAAATAATTGAGAAAAATGCCCGCACAAATCTCGATGCTCTCACTATTGATGACCTCGAAGGTCCACCAAGATTTGCTTTTGAAAGTCCTCAATGAGGATCATAACATTGTGGATAATATTTTTAGTACCAACCTCATGACCTTCATCGACAATGGAATATCCTCAGATTGAACCGAGAACACCAAACTACTTATCATATTCGTGCAATACAAAGACTTCATTCTTATCTCGAGTACTCATGGAAAATGAAACATTAAATATATACCCTTTGAGCATACTCAAGAAGGTAGGGATCGATAAAAGTCAGATCGATATACTGTTATCACTATCCAAGCTTTCAATAGTAAGAAAAGAGAATAGATAGGGGAAATCACGCTATCCATTGCCATAGTCCCAATCACATTCCAAGTTAACCTGCATGTGTCAATAGTCTACAACCTACTCCTTATCCAACCCTGGATCCTCTTGGTCAGGGTAGTTTCGTCATCACTACATCAAAAGATGAAATTTATCTTTGTGAACAATTTTGTAAACATACAAGCTGAGGACGATCATGCCATCTACCGATCCTAAGTTGCTCCAGTAGTAGTAGTAGAACAAACGAAACTGGTAGCTTTATTCCATGACTTTGACATCACTAATGCTATGCACGTTTGAGAAATAAACCCACCACCGGTACCCGGTTATCAACTGCTACAACAATGATAGTTACTCACCTACATGCCTTGGACTTTAACCGAAAAAAAATCTTGGAAAGCATAGGGCGGAAATACAAGCACTGGTTAATACCAAGGAGAAGCGAGATACCTATGAGCAAGGGTATGTTCCAAAAAGAGAATGGAAGTATGGCCACTAATCCTACAAAGAAGAAGAGCCTATGGTGATTCCTCTTATTAGGATCATTTTACAATTCGTCGCTAGCGTAGTTCGATTCGAGTATGAAATGTAGGATCTATCACTCTTAGCAAAAATGTATGTGTCCTATGTGATTAGATTTAATGTAATTCTCTGGCCATGACAATGTGACAATTGGGATCTAATTTCAATCAATTTAATTTTTTGATATTATCCATACCTTTTTAGTTCTTTTGGAAACATAAGATAAAAATATTGTACATCACTAAAATTATAATTAAGGAGGTTATCTTTGTAAAATTTCTATCAACCGAATACAGTTATAATTCTTGCGTGCATGATGCCTGGCATTTTTATTTATTAAAGTAGTGAGAATTTTAATCCCAAAGAAAAAGGGTTAGGGCGCAAAAAGATTGGATGATGTTGAACGAATATTACAGGTTACTGTGCAACTGATGGAGCAACAAATAGAGATAATGGAATACCAGAGGGCCCAAACTGAAATATCTAAACCTCAGACTATACTCTTGAAAAGATTCATGGCGCTGGACCCCCCAAATTTCATGGGAACCATGGGGTTTGTTGATGCTAAGAATTGGTTGAGGAGTATAAGGCACACCTTCAAGGCGATGTGCATTATTGATAACAGTCGAGTTCCTCTCACCACCTTCCAACTAAAAGGGGAAGATGAACATTGGTTGGAGGAAATGAAGAGGTTAATTTCAATTCCAGACTAAGAGATTGTCTGGGATCAATTTGTTGCAGTATTTAATGAAAAATATTTCCTTGAATCCTATTAGTTCGAGATAGAAGACGAATTCATACTATTGAAACAGGGAAAGATGTCGGTTTTGCAATATGAAATCAAATTTGATGCCTTATCCGAATTCGTTCCTAATATGGTAAAATATGAGGAAACGAGATGTAGAAGATTCTAAAAAGGATTAGATTTGCAAATACATTCAAGGTTAACTTGTCGGCAGATAAAACATTACACTGAACTTGTGAACACGGTGAAATTAATAGTGAAAGATGTGCAAGAAGCCTCATATAATTGTGAACAGTACAAGAAGAGCATATTTGAGTCGTCTAGAAGATACCCTGGTGGCACATCTCTGGGATCTGGCCATCGACTGCAATTTTCAGGAATAACCATATGCTATTAATGTGGATCACCAGATCACTTCATTAGAGACTGTCCTATGGCAGGCCCAATATGTTTTCGTTACCACGAACTGGGACACATGTCCCTATATTATCCAAAACCTATTGCTACACCTACAACATCTATGAGCAGTATAGGCAGTGTTGGCCCTAGTAGTGTTTAGGGGCGAGGTAGAAGATCAACCGGTAGACCTCCAACTCAGGGGCACGTATTTGCTACTACATAGCAGGAGGCTCATGCTATCCCAAATGTGGTTACAAGTATCATGTCTTTATATGATAGAGATACACGTACACTTATCGATCCAGGTTCTAATTATTTGTTTCAATGACCTTTATGATGCATGTAGAAAGATTCCCTACTCCTCTGTCATATGGTATTATTATTTTGACCCATGTGGGTGAGTCAGTATTGATAGATAGTGTTTACAAAAATAGTCTATTTTACATTCGTGATAAAGAATTATCAGTATATCTATTACCCATGAGTATTCACAATTTTGATAAGATACTGGCTATGGATTTTCTATTTGGCTATCATGCCACTATTGATTATTTTAAAAAGAAAGTTACTTTTCGAGTCCAAGGACAGTCAGAATTTGTGTTTTCAGGGGATAGAATCATTACCTCTGTCAATTTGATTTTAGTCCTAGAGGCTAGAAAATTATTAAAGAAAGGATGCCAGGGATACCTCGGGCATGTGATTGACACCAGTCAGAATGAGGTACAATTGGCAGATATCCCTGTTGTCACAACCCGTCCCGGACACCCGTCATCCCGAGGCGGGCGTGATTACAACATGACATCACCAATACCCAAATATGCAAATGAATGACAATATACACCTACTGTATAATACAAACGCCAACTATGGGGGACACACCCGTCCCAAACTTCAATTAACTAAAAGTATTTATTCATAAACCTTTTATAGGTTCGCTTTTGACAACTTCTCTCAATCGCCTATATGACTTCATCACGTAGCTCTACCTAGTGCCAGTAGGGGACCAACTCCTAGCCGTTGTACCTGCGAGTGTACTGCCTTCTTAGTAAAATATTTCGAAAATATTAATACTTTCTAAATATTTCCACAATCTAGTATGGATCAAGTATAAGTATATAAGTAATGACAATAAAGCAATATAGATAAGTTCCATCTAGTATAAAGTCCTACCAATCATCATAATAATTAATATCAAACCAACTAATATACGTAAAACACCACATTTTAAGCACCAATCTCACACACACACCTCCAACACCCACACACTAGCCAGTCCTAGTGATCGTTTTAACCTCACGATCGGGAGTTGCAACGGTACCGTAACATTCATAGGAATACCTTCCTATGAAATATCCACACCCCTTTTTGGGGAGAAATATAATCCACACCCCTTACGGGGAAAAATATTATCCACACCTCTTATGGGGAGAACAACCATGACATCGTCAAAACAAATACAGCCTTATCGAAACACAACTCAATAAATATTATCTACTCAACATTGCTAAATCACCACACCTACCACATTTCTACAAAAATCCGCTTTTAAATTCAAAAGTCATATTTCGCACCTTCTTTTAAAGAAACGTCCGATTTTTATCAAAACCATTTTTCCATCCTTTATTTTTAGGAAACCAGGCATTTTTAGGAAAATAGATATTTCTTATTCTCTTTTTAAAACCACCGTCTAATTTCACCAAATCTAGCAGAATTCATTTCCGCATTCTTTTTCGAAATCCATCGAAGTCTAATTACCAATTCATTTAAATCCTGCTTGATCCATATCATTTATAAATTCATACAGTTTAGGTAATAACAATTTTCATCTCATATATATATATAGAGAACAGTTTGGTAAGAAGACAGTACACTCACCTGCTTATCTGCTTCCGAAGACTTTAGCCACCTATTCTCTATCGGGACCCCGATGCCTGCGAACCTAATAGTAACAGGGCCTAAATTAATATTTTTATGTATAAAATAATATCTAATCATGAAATACAAGCTCTAATTTCCATGATCCTTTATTTCCCCATATTTTATTATGAAATATTGTTATTCACGAATGTTCTTCTGCTACCGTTTATTATATTGAATTTATTTACGTGAACTGTCCCACTACTTCCTATCCCTATTTCAATTTAAACAATTAAATACATATATTAAAGAAGTTCGAAGTTCTACCTTTCCCGGATTTTTCCAATGGCCGTGAAATTGGATTTTTATTTATGCTGGGGTGGTTTGTGCCAATTTCTTTTTTTTTTTCCTTTTTTCTTTTTTCCTTCTTCTCTTTTTTTTTTCCTTTCCTGTTTGCGCTACTGTTCTTCTGCCTTTTCCCCGTCACGCTGCCGCCGCCGAGATCTTGCCGTCAAACGCCTCACCGTCCCACCAGCTGGACACCTGCACTGCCGGACAACCAAACCCCTACACCACCACGTCCACCCGTTAACCACTCACACGACACACACCCAATTACGTATACTACTTTCTCTCTCTAAACTCACCGCCGGCGAACATCCGGCGGCCTCTAAAAACCCACTTCGAAACGCACACATACCAGTACGGCAAGGCAGAACCCACACACACATACACGCACCCACTGTCGGATGAACGGGGCACACACACAGAGACTCGCCGGAGGAGCAGGACACCCATGCACACTCGCCGGAGGGACAACCGCGCTCACCCACCCACACATGCACACCAGCTGAACGAAGAACACATACACCACGACCGATCGACCGATCGACAACGATCACCTACCACCGGAACAGTCACCCACTTCGCCGTCGACGAACGACGACGCTTCCTCTCTCTCTCCCCTTTTTCTTTTATTTTTTGTTCCTGATTTCCTCTCGATCCTTCGTACATGGTTGAGTCACTTAAATACGCATGAATTTAGTGGTTGCGTTTGATCCTAGCTCGCCACGTCAACACCTCCCTCCGATCCTCTGCGTTCACTGTCCGTCTGTCCCTGTGGGTGAGTATATATATATATATATATATATATAATCTCTTATTTACATTAACCACTCCTACTCTCTTTAAGTTTTTTATTTAAATCCTCACCCAAGTTTTTGATTTTTCTTAAAATCATAAATTCACCCCTTTATTTCAAATTGAAAAAAAACGCATCCTACCCCATATTTCCTAAATGTTAAAATGCGGCAAATAAATATACATGCGCGGAAGTTGGGGTCTTAAGGGCCCGATCCTCCTCTCCACCCTTATTTTCTTTAATTACAGTACGTATACATAATTGCACTTAAACCCCCTTCATTTTAGTTTGGATTTAATTTTCTCTAAATTTGCAAATTGACCCTTAGATTTTGAATTTGGATTTTTATTGATCCAATTCCACCCCAAATTTACTTTATTTTATTTTTTTATTATTATTATTTTATTTTTATTTTTTATTTTTGTTTTCCAGTTAAACTAAAATGTAACCAGAATGACGTACTTACTGTAATTGAGGTCTCACAACTCTTCTCTCCTAAAAGAAATTTCGTCTTGAAATTTTTATTACCTTAGTCGAATAAATGCAGGCATCTGTTCTTCATTTCGTCTTCTCGCTGCTATATAGCATCTTCCACTGCATGTTTGCGCTATAACACCTTGACTGACATAATCACTTTTGTTCGCACACCTGACCTTTACAGCTTAGAATTTGAACTGACTCTTCCCTGTAGGTCAAATCTATTTCCAACCCGATTGGCTATGAAACCAACACATGAGAAGGGTTTGACACATGTTTCCAGAATATCGATTCATGGGGAGCGTCGTGTAGTCGAGATAATTCTGGCGGTAACGCAAGTCCATACACTGTCGTGCCCACCCAATAAATTTCTATTTTTTTTATTTTTTATTTTTTTCTTGGTTCGATGTACCTTGGACTTAACTTCTCTTTCTTCCTGAATGCCGTTAATTTTTGTCAGGCCACTAATACGTCAAAGTCGCATTACAAAGTTATACTCCTCTCATATGATTCTAAAACAATTGTTTTCTATATATGGTCTCATCACTCCCAATTGCCCAAAATTTACAACCAACAACTTTTCGTCAAATCATAACCATCCAATAAACAAGGTACACTTGGACGGTTACCCTTAATACGGATAATTTTTTGTTAAAGGATCCCAGGTTCCTAACTGCTTCCACTGCGCTACTCTGATAAAATTAAAATCAGTAACAACACTATATGCTGGAAATATTCCAATACGGTAAGTTTATTCCAACTCATCGTAACCGGCACTTATCCATTTCATCCAACCTTTCCTAGTCCCTGTCGCAGCAATATTTTCCATTCAACATTTAACTTGATAATAATGGCCATCAGTCTCATAGGCACAGATAACTCAACTATCACTAACCTCGATACCTATCTCCACTCTTTAATACTTATATCGATATCTTTCTTAATACCTAAATATAACCAACCCTCATAGCTACAACTTAAATATATCAAACAAACAATCTATAAGAATTCATTTCATGCTCCCACATTTTACCAAGTCACTGACATGGTCACGCGCTTCAGGTTCGTTTCCCCTATGCTCAACATGCTTTCAACCATATATCCACGTATGTATACATCTTGAAGGTCATAGGTATACCCCAGTCACAACGAAATCAATACATTCTACTAATTACCAGCTACTAACTGTAAAATATTATATCAGGTATACATATCATCTCAAGGATATTTTAAATTCTCCTTGTCCCATAACATCTCAATAACTTCCAATTTCCAGTAAAAAGATAGTCACACCGGGCTATTTTTAAATCTCGTAAAGGTTTCGTTTTCCTATCTCAGTTCCGTCTATCAGATCAGAATCCTGTATCCTTTTCATATAACACTTTATGCGTTGCCACCACGATTGACAACAAGATAGTTATTAGCGTAAACAGATTTTATTAACATTGCACAATCATTCCTCTTACCTGAACTTCCACGACACAACCCCTCAACATATCCTCCAACACCTGAATCGTCTTCCCTGATAACCCATTGGTCCATAACTGGAATAAGGTATCAACTTCCACTTGGGCAACTAAAGGAGTATGGAAAATTTTAACCCGCATGTTCAAATAGCTATCAGCTTTTGACATCACAGTTTTCCCCGCAGATTGTTTATACACTGACGACTTATTTTACTTTGATAACAACTATTGTCCAAATTACCATACGGCGACAATACCTATGATTTCAGAATTCCAGTTCAAAAATTTCGAATAACCGATTAATAAAATTCCTAGAATTACTAATCCTTGTCCCTTTTGATTTTGATTTTGATTTTTTTTTTCTTTTCTCTCTTTTTTTTAAAAAGAATATCTTGTCCCAACTTAATTCTAGTATTTGCATTAAATTGGTGCAACACACAATCGAACAATCCTATCAATATATATATATATATATATATATATATATATATATATATATATGGGATATACGCAACAGGAAAACATTCCTCGAACTCCTCTCCCTTCTCTTCTCTGGTATAGGTCAAGGCTACAATAGCCCACCTAGAAATTCTTGTTACTTCTCGACCTTTGACTAACAACTCACTGAATAACAAATGCTGCGATGTTCCATTTCCATTCCAATCCACTAATCATACTCACGCCCTTACAACATAGTTAATATTACCAGGGTATTGCATATCTTATTCCATGCACCCTTTTTAAGGTTTTGTCGGCAAATTGACATTATCAACCTTACACTTCCTATTTCAAATTCCCCAAACTTCATCATTTCTTCAAACACACTAATCAGCTTTTCAGTCAAATTCTACTGCATTGCTCAACCTTCTAAACTGAACATCCGACCTTTATATGTCTATTCTACGGTAAAGAAAATCAATACCGAATAACGCTACCATCTGACCAGCCGCCTCCTAAATTTACGGGGGCTTTAACCTAACTCATAAATTAATATGAACAATCGACTCACCAAATTTTATTTATTTATTTATTTAAATATGTGGTATATATATATATATATATACATATTTATTTTGACCTAAAATATTTGTTATGGTCAGCCCTGTGACCATCTTCATTCATTTCCACTCTAATTGTTTCCAGTTAAACATCTAACTTCTGCGCTTTCACCATTCAATCGATCGATGTCAACTTTATATTTATAAGGTTAGTCAGAGTGGTCATCTGCCCCATTGCCTAATAGACTTACAATTTTTTTTTTTAACTTGACATATACATTAGTAGATGTTAGAACGAATACGATCCCTACTGGTTCCAAAAAGTTTCGAATTCCAATCACATGTTCTCGGCCTTCTCCATATTCCGTCAATCTACTCTTTCGACTCCCTTTGGATTCACTTAAATGCTATGTCCTAAGAGCACTAGCCATATTTACTACACTAGTCACCGCCTTAGTAACACATTCGGGAGATGTTCAGCATGCTCCTCTCCACTTTCGACTGGGTCACCATTTTTACCACGTCATAGTCCTTAACCTCCAAATGATAATATCCTACTTAAAATCTAACATCCTGATCTTTCGAAGTTGATTGAAGTAACCGTTAATTTTAATTGATGAGTTACCAATACTGGATCTTTATGGAGAGAAACATCAGGTCTACATAAACCATTAGTTGATATTCTGGTTTATTGTGACGACTTCTTCTTCTATTAGAACTCCTAAACTGAAAACAAACTTACTCCAATTCCCAATATCCAATTTTATTATTATTATTATTATTATTATTATTATTATTATTATTATTATTATTATTATTATTTTATTTTATTAATTTTTTTTTTTAAATTTTTTTTTTTTACACCACCAAAATTATTCAAATTCAACTAAATGCAATCAATCATCGACTTAAATTAATCCACTCAATCTTTCTCATACCATAACAATTGCCTTTAAAGTCCCAAAATTATAATTTCCATTCTTACTTTCCCACATTCATTAATACAAGTATAATTAACCAACTTACGAGCCAAGCGTTTACCCCCTTATCCTTATGGAACTTATTTGACAGCAACTACATTTACTAATCATGCTTACAAGCGCCATGTCAATTCTTGAAACTACAAAGGAGGAATCCCTAGTTATTACAATATCCACTGCCAGAATTTGTATGAACAACATCTGCGTACTAATTTGTGATATCTTTTCTTTAACCCTTTGCTAACCTCCTAAACCTACTATCAGACTAACTAAGGTACTAGATATGCCTCTCCAACATTACATATTTTTATTTATCCCAAAGTTGACTCCACCCACAACTCTATATTACTTATTCAAATGAATTATCTTTACATGCACCTACTATCCTCCTAGATTCATCATCCTCGGTTACTTTTATATATCCTTTCCTATTACCTTCCTACATGCTACAACTTTAACTCCGTCTATTAAAGTGCTACCAAATTAAATTCTTGTTCGGTACGTCACAGTTTCCTTTCAGATTGCCTAGAAAGCGATTTACTCTTTTGAATATTATTTCTTATTTTAAGTGTGCCATATCATCTAGTATATTGATAACGACGTGATATGTGATTTGTCTAACTTAGCCTTCTTATCTTGTGGAAGACATCCCTCCCAGCAATATCACTACGTGGTCATATCGCCGCTTGCCAAAAAGACAATTCTCCATGCACCATGCCCAAGCACAAACTAATGAAATAAAAGGCCTAACACTCACATACCAAGCTCACCTATTGACACCCTATCTCATGTCCCCTACTGACTAGACGACTGGCACGTCCTCCTATTTTATGGTCTTCTACTGACACTTCTCCTAACAAGTCTACAGAACCTATAACCTAGGCTCTGATACCAAAATTGTCACAACTCGTCCCGGACACCCGTCATCCCGAGGCGGGCGTGATTACAACATGACATCACCAATACCCAAATATGCAAATGAATGACAATATACACCTACTGTATAATACAAACGCCTACTATGGGGGACACACCCGTCCCAAACTTCAATTAACTAAAAGTATTTATTCATGAACCTTTTATAGGTTCGCTTCTGACAACTTCTCTCAATCACCTATATGACTTCATCACGTAGCTCTACCTAGTGCCAGTAGGGGACCGACTCCTAGCCGTTGTACCTACGAGTGTACTGCCTTCTTAGTAAAATATTTCGAAAATATTAATACTTTCTAAATATTTCCACAATCTAGTATGGATCAAGCATAAGTATATAAGTAATGACAATAAAGCAATATAGATAAGTTCCATCTAGTATAAAGTCCTACCAATCATCATAATAATTAATATCAAACCAACTAATATACGTAAAACACCACATTTTAAGCACCAATCTCAAACACACACCTCTAACACCCACACACTGGCCAGTCCTAGTGATCGTTTTAACCTTACGATCGGGAGTTGCAACGGTACCGTAACATTCATAGGAATACCTTCCTATGAAACATCCACACCCCTTTTTTGGGGAGAAATATAATCCACACCCCTTACGGGGAGAAATATAATCCACACCCCTTACGGGGAGAAATATAATCCACACCCCTTACGGGGAGAAATATTATCCACACCCCTTATGGGGAGAATAACCATGACATCGTCAAAACAAATACAGCCTCATCGAAACACAACTCAATAAATATTATCTACTCAACATTGTCAAATCACCATACCTACCACATTTCTACAAAAACCCGCTTTTAAATTCAAAAGTCATATTTCGCACCTTCTTTTAAAGAAACGTCCGATTTTTATCAAAACTATTTTTCCATCCTTTATTTTTAGGAAATCAGGCATTTTTAGGAAAATAGATATTTCTTATTCTCTTTTTAAAACCACTGTCTAATTTCACCAAATCTAGCAGAATTCATTTCTGGCTTCTTTTTCGAAATCCATCGAAGTCTAGTTACCAATTCATTTAAATCCTGCTTGATCCATATCATTTATAAATTCATACAGTTTAGGTAATAACAATTTTCATCTCATATATATATAGAGAGAAAAGTTTGGTAAGAAGACAGTACACTCACCTGCTTATCTGCTTCCGAAGACTTTAGCCACCTATTCTCTTCCGGGACCCCGATGCTTGCGAACCTAATAGTAACGGGGCCTAAATTAATATTGTTATGTATAAAATAATATCTAATCATGAAATACAAGCCCTAATTTCCATGATCCTTTATTTCCCTATATTTTATTATGAAATATTGTTATTCACGAATGTTCTTCTGCTACCGTTTATTATATTGAATTTATTTACGTGAACTGTCCCACTACTTCCTATCCCTATTTAAATTTAAACAATTAAATACATATATTAAAGAAGTTCGAAGTTCTACCTTTCCCGGATTTTTCCAATGGCCGTGAAATTGGATTTTTATTTATGCTGGGGTGGTTTGTGCCAATTTCTCTTTTTTTTTTTCCTTCTTCTCCCTTTTTTTTCCTTTCCTGTTTGCGCTACTGTTTTTCTGCCTTTTCCCCGTCACGCCGCCGCCGACAAGATCTTGCCGTCGAACGCCTCGCCGTCCCACCAGCGGGACACCTGCATCGCCGGACAACCAAACCCCTACACCACCACGTCCACCCGTCAACCACTCACACGACACACACCCAATTACGTATGCTACTTTCTCTCTCTAAACTCACCGCCGGCAAACATCCGGCAGCCTCTAAAAACCCACTTCGAAACGCACACATACCAGCACGGCAAGGCAGAACCCACACACACATACACGCACCCACTGTCGGATGAACGGGGCACACACACAGAGACTCGCCGGAGGAGCAGGACACCCATGCATACTCGCCGGAGGGACAACGACGATCACCCACCTACACGCGCACACCAGCTGAACGAAGAATACATACACCACGACCGATCGACCGATCGACGACGATCACCTACCACCGGAACAGTCACCCACTTTGCCGCCGACGAACGACGACGCCTCCTCTCTCTCTCCTCTTTTTCTTTTATTTTTTGTTCCTGATTTCCTCCCGATCCTTCGTACATGGTTGAGTCACTTAAATACGCATGAATTTAGTGGTTGCGTTTGATCCTAGCTCGCCACGTCAACACCTCCCTCCGATCCTCTGCGTTCACCGTCCGTCCGTCCCTGTTGGTGAGTATATATATATATATATATATATATATATATATATATATATGTATATAATCTCTTATTTATATTAACTACCCCTACTCTCTTTAAGTTTTTTATTTAAATCCTCACCCAAGTTTTTGATTTTTCTTAAAATCATAAATTCACCCCTTTATTTCAAATTGAAAAAAAACACATCCTACCCCATTTTTCGTAAATGTTAAAATGCGGCAAATAAATATACATGCGCGGAAGTTAGAGTCTTAAGGGCCCGATCCTCCTCTCCACCCCTATTTTCTTTAATTACAGTACGTATACATAATTGCACTTAAACCCCCTTCATTTTAGTTTGGATTTAATTTTCTCTAAATTTGCGAATTGACCCTTAGATTTTGAATTTGGATTTTTATTGATCCAATTCCACCCCGAATTTACTTTATTTTATTATTTTATTATTATTATTTTATTTTTGTTTTCTAGTTACACTAAAATGTAACCAGAATGACGTACTTACTGTAATTGAGGTCTCACACCTGTGGTCGGGGATTATCCTGATGTGTTTCCAGGAGAATTGCTAGGATTGCCAGTGAATAGGAAAATTGAATTCACTATTGAATTACTTCCTAGTATTCCACCTATATAAATTCCACTCAATTATACGACACCTACCGAGCTGAAGGAACTAAACATTCAGTTGCAAAATCTGTTAGACTGTAGGTTTATCAGATCCAGTGTTTTTTCGTGAGGAAATCTAGTGTTGTTTGTAAGGAAGAAGGATGAAACTATGAAGATGTGCATCGATTACCGACAACTGAACAAGGTGACAATTCGCTATAAACACCCGTTGCCTAGAATTGGTGATTGTTTGGTCAGTTGCAGAAGGCTAGGGTTTTTTTGAAAATAGATTTTCGATCAGGTTATCACCAGTTGAAAATCAAAGATAGTGATGTGTCTAAGACGGTGTTCCATATGAGGTATGGACATAATGAATTTTTAGTTATGTCATTTCGGTTAAGGAATGCCCCAGCTGTATTTATGGGTTTGATGAATCAGATCTTCTAGCCTTATTCAGATCAGTTTATCAGCGTATTCATTGATGATATACTATTTACTCCCAAAATAAGAAGAGCGTGCAAAACATCTCAAACTTGTGCTACAGATTTTGAGAGAGAAGCAATTGTATGCAAAGTTAAGTAAATGTGAGTTTTAGCTGGATAAAGTCTTATTCTTGGACATGTTATCTCAAGTGATAGTATACATGTCGACCTAAAGAAAGTTGAAGCCGTTCATGGATGAAGTGAAGAATAAGCGGATAACCGACTATCGTGTTAGAGATAATGATGAAGAATGGTTGAGAATAGATTATATGTGCCTAACAATGTTGAATTGAAGAAATATATCTTGTAGGAAGTACACAGCTTAGCATATGCAATGTATCCAGACAGTACCAAAAAGTATCCGGACTTGCAAGAACACTATTGATAGAATGGAATGAAATGAGAAATTACAGAATTTGTTGTTAGGTGCCTTGTCTGTCAGCAAGTCAAGATTGAGTACCAATGTCCAGGAGGGTTATTACAGCCTTTGCCCATCCTAGAATAGAAGTGAAAACACATCACAATGGATTTAATTTAGGGATTGGCCCATACTCAAAAGGAACATAATTCCATTTGGGTGATTATTGATTGATTTAAAAAGTTTACTCATTTTCTGGTTGTGAAATACAAAATTTTATATTGATGAGATTGTCATATTGCATGGTGCATTGGTTTCTATAGTATTGGATAGAGATTCGAGATTTACGTCAAAATTCTGGCCATTTTGTGACTGCTCTGGGTACCAAATTCAAATTTAGTACAACTTTTTATCCTTAGATAGACAACCAACTAGAGCATATAATTAAGATATTGGAGGATATGTTAAGGGGTTGTGTTTTATAATTTCCTGGTAGTTGGGATGATCATTTGACATTGATAGAGTTTATCTATAACAATTGTTAACATTCAGTTACCCCACCCTGACTTTGAAACATTTACTTTTCATTGAATCTTGTCAATTTTGTCACCAAAAACAATTATTTCTCTCATGCATACCATATCACACACTACCAAGAAACAATCCAAGACACCTTAATCAAGGCTTGGAAGGTGATTTAAGGATTGGACTTGATTTGGTTTTTCACCAAATCCAAGTAATCTTGACAAACCACCCTAGGCCCAAGAAATCAAGGGGACTAGATATAATTTAAGGCCCAAGCCTTATAATTACCAATGATCTTTCCCAAACTTTCCTACCAAATGGCAAAGGAAGGCGACAAGACACTTACGGTGAACCAATTGTTATCGAAACTAAACTGATTTGGTTCGCCGCCTAAGTAAGGCATTCAATAAGTATTGAATGTCCATCCCATAAAGAATTAAATTCTTGAGATGACATGTCAAGACCACATTCAAGGTATCTAGATATTTTAAACAAAATTTCTTAGAAACCAACCAAAAGCTTTGAATCGTGACGACCCGTTACTGAAACAAACCGGACGAGTAGCCTCCAAGCAATGCATTAAATGCACATACCATCAAGAATTAAATGATTAGGATGACATAGCATGGATAGGTTCAAAGGATCTAGATATTTTCACAAAAATATCTAAGGGTATACGCAACTTGGAAACCAACCGACGGTTACAAGGAAAGTTCACCCGATTCTATCCGAGATGAACCGAATGTGTGGCCTCCAAGTCATGACTCATCACTTTGAATTAAATGAAAAGTGACACATAAGGACTAGATGTAATGAACCTTGGGAGCATTTATGACGACCAAACCAAAACAGTGGATCTAACTTGTATTTAGCCCCTAAACCGAACTGGATCCATCCCATCAAGTCATAAATGCACCCATGTGTGAGGAATATCATTGGTGGAGAGGTAATGATTTCAATGATTACCAAATCTTTGAAAAACTTTGCCAATGATTTCTAAATCTTTGAGAATCTATCATTCTTCCCTAAATTCGTTTTAAGCTAAACCAAATCAAGACAAGATAGCAAGTACCCTAGGCCAAACACCCCCCAAGGAAAAGGTTGGATATGCCTGCACATTGCCCATTGCGCAAGCCGGGTTCTTATTTTTTCAAGTCTTTAAGGCCTAGCTTCTCTCTCTAAACTCGAGCAACTCTCTCGGGTCTTAGGTCTCTCAAGCGGATTTCTCAAAACACACGTCGTTATTCTATCAAAATCTAGTCGTGGAAGGAGTTCTTAAATTTCTTAGAACAAGAACTTTAAGGATCGACGATCACCGATCAACACCGAGCCAAGTAGGGAAGGAGGTTAGCTGCTTAGGAACGACAACATCCCTTAAGTAGGTTGTTGTTATTAGTTTCTTGGCTAGGAACTCAAAGAACCGTGACCATCGATCAACCACCATCCAACCATTGACTAAGAAGATCAAGGAGAATGAGGTAAAAAACACTTAGGGAAGACCACATCCCTTAAGTAGTTATGTTCCTATCAAACCCCCTATGATTCTTGGTTGATTTTGTGTATATTGTTTTTTGTATATAGAAGGATCATGTAAATAACACACTTAATTTCATGTTCTTAACACATAAAATCCCTAAAAGAATCAAACAAACCGTAAACAACCTAACAAGTTTTTGATTTTGTCAAGAACATCAAACAAATACCTAATCTTAACTATAATAGCCAAATTAGGGTTAAATCATACAAAAATAATTCCAAGCATCTCAAGAGCATTCAAAAACATTCCAAGACATTCAAAAAGTCAAATCATCCAACCACATGGTAAAAACGTGTGAGGATTCGAACAAAACGACTATTCCCACCATGAGTTTGCACATAGTCTATATGATTCTCCCCAAGATCATCGTATTTTTTTTATTTTTTTTTATCTAAACAAAACACACATATATACATATATACTTATATACTATACTGACAGACCCTTGTGGCTATGAACTCGAGATAAAGGGAGGGCCTATATTTCTTCGGGGATATATTTGATTCTTCTTTAGAAACCTTCCCATTTTCCTTAGTTACGAGTAGGAATAACATAAATATATGATCTTTCTTTTCACTTTCTAACTCAACTCACACACAAATACTAAACTAACAAAAGCAAAGGAGTTCGTTTACGGTTCTTAACAAAATCAAAAGGTCGTTTTAAGGTTGTGATTCAAGTTTGTTCACAATCAAAACTAACTGATAATCAACCAAAACCTAACTAAACTAACTTAGATTTAACCAAAACCAACCCGTCTTTTTCAAACATAAATGGACTGAACTACCTTTGACCTGATCTTTGATAACCACCCAAATTACGTGGGTAGCCCATAAGGGTTTCGTCACACCTCTAATAATAAACCCAGCTTTTCAAACATAACAACGATAAACTACGTTTGACCTGATATTTTGTAACCACCCAAAGTACGTAGCCAACCCATAAGGGTTCGGTCACACCTCTAATAATACACCATGTCCTTACCCAAACCAGAATGAACTACGTGATGACCTAATTCTCATTTGAGATATGTAGGCAACCCACATGCAGGTTCGGTCGCATATCCAAACAAATTAGTCTCAGTTTGTATTTTATTTAGTATAACTTGCATATTTACATTCCTGTCTACATATAAACTGTTATTAGGTGTCGCTAACTAATAGTAGTTGTAGTATTTACCTGCTTTCCGTAAATCATGTTAGAAATAAATAAAAAGAACAAAAAATTAAAAAAATGGAATTATTCTTGTTTAAGTAAATCAAAGAAAACTGCTAGGATAATGTTTAACAGTGAATATCTATTTAGACTGAGATACCATCTTCCAACAGGTGTCTTAGGGTGTCTAACACCTTCCCCGAGTATAACCGACTCCCGAACTTAAAAAATATCTCTGGTACATAGACTTATGGAAGTCCAAACACGGGTCATTTCAAAAGAAAAAATGAATTTTTGAAATCTCGGTGACCTAGTACACCATTTAACCCCATGCTAGGTGGTGACATCGTTTTTAACAAAAATATCGGGCTAAGAAGTTTTTCAAAACCAACATCTATAAAATTCCTTGAAAAACTATTTTCAAAATGAATGGATTTGGACGACTTAGAGAGGAAGGGGTGAAATTTGTTTTCACCCTCTTCTTAATTCTTTACTTCTTCTGCCATCAAAATCTAGGGTGCGTCAATTGGCGACTCCACTGGGGAACTTGTTGGCCCAGAGATTGATCCAAGAGGGAAGGAGGGGGTGAATTAGATCTATAAAAACTTTATGTAAAATATTTATACTAAAATCTCAAATCAAACTTTTTAATTCTTGTGATTGTGTGTGTAGCGAAGTAATCAATCAAATCAAAATAATCAAAGTAAAGAGTAAGGGATAGAGACAATCAAACCACAAGACGCAATAGATTTATAGTAGTTCAGCAACACTTTTTTACCTACTTTACTCATTCGCGCTCCCGACGGAGAGTTCGAATTCACTAATCCTTAATCTTCTTATGGGTGAAGATTAAACCTTTTACAATCTTCTTACGGGTGAAGGGCAACCTTACCAATTTTCTTATGGGTAAATATTAAACATTTCACAATCTTCTTACGGGTGAAGATAAAAAAGTTCACAATCTTCTTTCCAGCGAGATCGGTCCGTCACAACCAAATGCTCCTCCTTTGGTCCTCTTCAACTTCTTCACAAATTGATCTTTGATGTGGTGTTCTTTGAGGATCTTTTTGCTTTGATGTTTCAATGAAGTACAATCTCTCAATACAACACTCAAAATAGTTTTGTAATCTAACTTACAAAATTAACTTTGGAGCTCTAAACACTCTCTACAATGATTATAATATTTTGACTCACTAGTGTTTAGTGCTTCTCACAAATATCACTCAAGAAAAGATAGATGAACTTTAAGTACAAGAGTTATCATACAACAAGAATAAGAATAAGAATCAAAATGATATTGCTAAGGAATATAGCATGAGAACTTGAAAATCTTTGGTATATAACTCTTGTAAGCTCTTGTATGTGATTCTTAATTATCCCAGTTGTTTGGCCTTCATTTATATAACCAAATATGGTATAATATCAGCAAAGAATTAAGCTTAAAGTCCTCATAACTATTGCCTCTTGTCTCTTAAATCATTATAGCAAAGAGGCTCCTTGACAAAAAGTCTCTTCAGAAAATTTCAAAATTTGTTGTAAGTTTCGACTTACAAGATGCAAGATTTTATTCAATTAGGTAGATAGGGTTCATGAGAAATTAATATATATAGATATAATAATGCATTATATTTCGAATCATATATTACGCATAAGATTTAGTCAATATTCGAGAAATATATGCCATTTAGAATAGACAAAGGTCTAACTCACATTTTTACTGGCAGCTACTAATTTTTTGGATGAACGACTATATTTGGATAATAATTACAGATCCAAAAACTTCATACTAAGCATTTAGTTTAATCTTATTGAATTACCTTTCCATATAAAAAATAATCACCTTATTTGGGCTCCAAATGAGTGGGATATGGTTGTTTAAGTAAGATATAATATGATCAAATATATAGTGTAGTAGATTGCATGCAAAAACATGTTTTTTCATGCAATATTGTAAAAATGTGACTTAAACATCAATCCAATATTATCAACTTGATTACATAATATATATATATATATATATATATATATATATCATGAACATATCTTAATCAATCATATAATAATATATTATGAGCAATGACATTAAGATTAGTTATGTAAAACAAAGTTATCACATTTTAAGAATATTAATCAAAATCTGAAAAATCAATATATGCATGTATTGATCAAACCAATGACACATATTGTGATATATAAACATATTGAATATGTTAGGATCGAGATATCACAAATATATACATATATTGATCATATTATCATTGTAAGCATATATTGAACATTTTTAACATGTAATGCATACACGGTGTGTGTTGAACTCAATATATCATGGTATAAACATAAGTTGAGTATATTGGGTCAAGTATATCATATTGTTATTGTATAATGAGTATATTGAGCATGTTAGTTCAAGCAATGCATGCAATGTATCTTATGACTATATTGAAAATAAGTTTTCTCAATTTAAGTGTATTGTGATCAATATGTGAATTTTTCAAATAATTATGTGTTAAACAATCCAATCATGTGTATCATGATATAATCAAATAATGAATATGTTCAAATCAAAATATCATGAATGTATGCACTGTCGGGGTGTGTGTGTGTATGTGTGTGTATGCATTCTAATGAGTCAAAGTATATAATCTCTTCAAGAGTAATATCCTATAGACTTAATTTTACCTAAGTCTTGTGTTCTTGATATCGAGATTATACCTGCATTTCACATATAAAATTCCGTAATGGTTAGCACACTCAATGAATAATTGAATCTTAATACTTGTACTTAAGATATCACTTTGGTTACTACACTCAAGATATGATTCAATCAAAATATATTAGAACATATAATTTGTATTTAATAATATTAATATGATATCATCATATCACTGATATTGACATCATCACAATACATATTGTGACATCATCAAAACACACTAAGACATCATCAAGACACATATAGCAATAGAACTCATAAGAGAGTCAGACCTAGTTGGAGTCTAAATCCATATTCATTGTATTGGCCCAAAGAGCTACCCAAGTGGGGTGTGAATTGGGTGGAACAAAAATTTAAACAATTTAATCTTTTAACACTTAAATATTAAATAATAATATTTTTCTAAATTAATTATTATCTTCATTATGCAGCGGATATGTGTTTAATTGTAGGTGCTCACCCAAACAAAATATAATAAAAATAAAGAATACAACACACTGAGATATATCCTGATTCAGGAAGCTAACATTGCCTAATCCAGTTCCCCAAGCTCCACGGAGATTTCCTACCTCTAAACATGTGCTTCCTTTAATGGTAGGAACCAAACCCTTACAATGATTTTTTTCCCAAGCTCAGGATCAACCATAACAATTTTCCTTTTCCCAAGTTCAAGAAGAACCATTATCTTTTTATTAGGCTAAAGACTAATATAATTCTATTACATGATTAATCAAAATCTTACCATACTCTCAAGTATCCTTTTCATAGGTAAGGATTGAACATTTACAATTTACTCAAAATTAATTCAATTATAGTGAGAATCAAAACCTAGTTCTTTTCAAGGGAAAAGAATAATCCAATTTATTTATATTTTTTTTTCAGAATAAAGATCAAACCCTAATTTTTTTAACAGAATAAAGATCGAAACCTAGCCACCTTGACTAGACACCGGCCCAACCGTGTCTAATCCACTCAAACTCACAAATACTGAAAAATATGAGTTTTTTCTCACAATGAGTTTCTAAAACCTATATATACTCAATTAATATCCCAAAATTAATACATGATAGATACAATGTGAGGCAAATAAATATTTGATTAATAAACAATGTGGGTAGCTTTATTTTGAGCACGTAATCTAATAATCCCACAAAATTGTTTTAATTTTTTTTTCTTCAAGATTTTAAGTTAGAAAATGATTTCTAGCAATCTTATATCCAAGCAAACAATAATAATATATAATCAAAATAAAGGACAATAGCTTGAAAAGATCTCACCGGGAAACACCGAAGATTGAAACAAAATCGTAAAAATAACACAAATCAATGACGCCAATTCAACAACACTTTAGATCAAGAACTTCACACAAATATCTCAAAGAAATATCAGCATAATGATCACTCTTAGAAAATCTTAGAACTGATTGTTCTTGATGTAATTAACCTCAATCCCGCAGGTCTATATATAAAGACGGATAACAAGCCTTCCAACGGCTACTTTTTAAAAGATATGCCTCTAAAAGGCACTCTTAAATCCCAAAATCCCATATAATAACATCATTCATTTCTTGGGTAATCCACTTAAAACTAGCTTTTAAATCTCTCAAATAAGTTCATGAAATATTTATCAATTCATAATCACAAAGATATGAAGTATTTAACAACTTAAATTGAGAGAAACATAAATTATGTGCAATAAGTCAATAGGGATATTAAAATACATGTACGATATCTTTAATAAGATCAAATCTCCCAAATCTCTCCCTTGGAATCATTAAAAAACGATTAGTTTTTTACTATGAGACCAAGTTCCTCGAACTCTCAATCGAAACAGTCGGTTGACCAATCCCTGGTGTTCAGTTAACTGATTGAAACGGCACTAAAACCACGCTAAACCATAAATTCCAGTCAGTTGACCAAAACACCTTGTTCGGTTGACCGATCACTTCAGAGTCATTCTCTACCAAAATCTCAACCCAATCGGTTGACTAATTTCTTCCCAAGCGGTTGACCGATTGCTTTAGAGACTTTCTCTGCCAAAACCTTATATCCAATCGGTGGACCAAATTATTCTATTCGGTTGATCGATCGTTGCAGGGTCGTTCCACTTTGCTTCAAAAAATAACTTGGTTCAAACGGTTGATCGATTACTTCTAATTGGTTGACTAATTTAACCCTTAAATTCACCTTTTTATACTTGAAACCGCATTTTCAATTAGGTCAATTATAACTTTCAATTTCACATAAGGAGCACATATCAAATATTTAATTAGGATCCTAAATTCTATCATTTCAGTTTCAAAACACACATAAAGACAACTCGTTTAATAGTCTCGTGTGTGATCTTAATTCGGGTTGCACTAAGAGTATAAAAGTATAGAGTTGTTTTCACCTAATTTGTTCAAAGTCTTCACAACTCTTCATTTATTCAATACATCGATCTTTGCACCCTTAACGTTTTCTTCATGATGTCTTAAAAATTAATCAATTTTATGGAACTTATTTCTAAAATACTTAACAAACACATTAGTTCTACTAAAAACATCAACACTTAATTGTTCATCAAAACCTAGGGATCAACAATCTCTCCCTGGTTAATGTTGAAAATTAACTTTGATATTTTTTTTTTCAGTAAAGGATATGACCAAGCTTCCCCTAAATCCAAGGACGGGTATTTAAACTCATTTAAGAATAAACATGAAGACATAATCGAACAATTCAAAAGATATTCAATAAAAGATAATTGTTTTATGATAATGATATTCAACAAAGGCTCAATATAACCATTTTAACTAAGATCTATCCTTAATCAGTGCATGCTTAGGCAAACAAATTCCTAAACATTAACTAACTTGTTTAAACATCTATTTCTCCCCCTTTGTTATCTCAAAAGTAGGGTTGGAGACCCAAATATATCACTCTAGGCATACATCGTTATGCCTAGCCATACTTAAACTTCAAATAATCTTCATGAATTGATCTTCCACTAAAGATTTGGTAAAGATATCGACAAGCTTAGCGGAGGTATCAATATACTCAATAGTAACATCCCTTTCTTGAATGCGATCACAAATAAAATGATGTCTAATCTCTATGTGCTTAGTTCGTGAGTAATGTGTCAGATTCTTACTTAATCATATATCACTTTTATTATCATAATAAATATGGATTTCCTCCACACATACTCCAAAATCATTTAATTGTTTCTTAATATATAGAATTTGAACGCAACAATTACCAGCTACCATATACTTAGCCTCTATTGTAGATAAGGCAATTGAGTTCTATTTCTTACTAGACCAAGAAACCAAAGCATGTCCTAAAAAGTGACATGACTCGCTTATGCTTTCACGCTTAACTTTGCATCCGGAAAAATCAACGTCGGAGTAACTAGTTAACTTAAAGTCACTCCCCTAGGATACCATAATCCTAGGTCACTTGTCCCTTTCAAATATCAAAAGATTCACTTAACCGCAGTTAAATGCGATTTTTTAGGACAAGACTGAAATCTAGCACATAAGCATACACTAAACATTACATCAGATCTACTAGCAGCAAGATACAATAAGCTACCAATCATACCTCAATATATTTTCTCATTTACATTTTTGATCGTATTGTCTTTGTCTATTTTCGTAGATGTTGCCGTGGGAGTTTTATACTCTTTAGCACCATCTAAGCCATATTTTTTCAACAACTCTTTAGTGTAGTTGGTTTGATTAATAAAAATCCATTCTTTCATTTGCTTGATTTGTAACCCAAGAAACAATGTTAACTTCCCCATCATACTCATTTCAAATTTGACCTGATTATCTTGGTAAACTCTTGACAAAAAGTCCTTATTAGTAGAATTGACAATAATATCATCAACATAACACAAGGATATGAATCATATGTCAATAATAAAATGCATATTAAAGATGATATCTCATATAATTCTAGATCGCTTCAGAATAATAATCATTTAAAAATCAAGAGACATGAAATGTATGATAATGATATATTATCATGCATATAGCTAGGTACTTAATGCCTATAAATATATCCACGTGCAAAAAAGTATCAACTTAAAACTCTCAGCACAGATTGATATGTCATGTATTTAAATGATCATAAATACGGTATCAAAAAGAATTATCATGCTTTCATAAACTAATATTAACCATACCAGTTTTATCAAGGTCATGATCAATTTAAAACATATAAATGTATCAATTAAATCGTTCTTTAATCATTTGAAAAACTTTAATATATCAAATAGATCACGCTATTATGCATTACAATGAATAAAGATATCATTTCAAGATACATAAAACATCATTTCAATTCAACACATTTGTATAAAAGATATATTCATGAATAATAGCACATTATACAAATGGTTTTGCTAATATGCAATAAGTCATAAACAATACTTAGTGAGAGCACAACTTCTTGATTCATTTTCTACATCACATACCAAGTTTCAAAATAAAACACATGATCACTACTTGATATTAGCACATCATAAAAACATGTTAATACACTTTAACTAAATGTGATTCTCAGAATCACCATGCACTGTTTCTAAGATAACAAATAAACACATCATTTAGTATAAGTCTTAGAAACTATTACCGACTTAACTATTTGGCAAGTCGTACACCTCAATCATTAACAAATTTAATGAATTTAAACTGCGAAGAGTTAGGAGTACCTTTTATATCTCTAGTGACAACTTTAATTTTTACCTCATTTGTACCAACAATAGATTTGGGTACACAATTTCTCTTGGCCTGTGGCTTTTGTACATCTTTCCTGTTCACACGTGTCGCTTGTGGCTTCTTCGTAACTTCATATATTGACTTTGGTACATCTTTTCTCTTTATACATGATGCTTGTGAAATCTTGGTGACTACTTTTCTTGGCTTTGATATAGCCTTTTCGTCTGTTCCTTCCCATCTAGTCATGACATTATGTAACTCTACACAAGATATTTGCATAGCTCTCTTTGGTATCCATTTTATTTTGGTTCCAGTCTTAGACATAAACTTAGGGTTCTTGAATGGACATGATACTTTAAAATATCCAACCTTATTACAATAATTACATCTCAACTTTGACCCAACCTCTTTGGCTATAAGGGCGAACATCAGAGTTCTCTTATCATTGCTTGATGCTTCGAAACTACTAGAATCCGTATCATCACATGTTTCTTTCATAGGTCTCTCTTTTCTCTTTAGCTTTCTTTTTGATCCAACCTCATATTGTCGCATAGCCATCTCGTGGGTTATCAAATCACCGATGAGTTCATTGATAGTAATTTTGGTGATATCTTTGGCCTCCTTAATTGCAACCACTTTTGATTCCTAGATTTTGGTTAATGATATCATAATCTTTTGTATTTTTTGCTCCAAAGAATATTGCTTTCCAAGCTGATCAAGATTGTTGCATATGTTGGTGAATCTCATAAACATTTCTAAGATTGTTTCTGCATCACCTATTTTGAACACTTCGAATTGATAAGTGTAGGCATTGATTTTTGATTGCTTCACTTGATCAGTTTTCTCGTATGTGGATTTCAATGTATCCCACATTTCTTTCATAGAAATACAACCTGAAACTTTAATATACTCATTTGCATCTAAGGAACGAAGCAAAATGTTAATAGCTTGAGAGTTAATAAATAGTTTTTGTTTATCAAAAGAACTCAATTGTTCTTTTCCCTTAACTACTCCATTCTCTTTAGGAATGTATGGTCTATCTTCAATAACAAACCGTACCTCATAATTAGTGATTTGAATAAATGCCATCATCCTATTCTTCCAAAAAGCGTAATAACAACCTGTAAACAACATGGACGATGCACAGATTGCTCCTCACTGATAGAGCTAATGTAATATTTCATATGATCTTTCTTAACTAGGATTTTAATCTAAATAAGCTAAACCAGCTCTCATACCAATTGTTGGACCAAAGAGCTACCTAAGATAGGGGTAAATTGGGTAGTAACAAAAATTTAAACAATTTAATCTTTCAACACATATAAATATAAAATAATCAATTTTTTCTAAATCAATTATTATATTTGTTACGCAGTGGATAAGTGTTTAATTCTAGGTGCACACCCAAACAGAATATAATAAAAATAAAGCATGTAACATACCAAGATATATCTTGGTTCAGCAAGCTAGCCTTGCCTAATCCAGTCCCTCGAGCTCCACGGAGATTCACAACCTCTAAACCCCTGATTCCTTTAATGGTAGGAACCAAACCCCTACAATGATTATTTTTCTAAGCTCAGAATCAACTTTTATAATTTTTCTTTTTCCAGTCTCTAGAAGAACCTTTATTTTTTTTATCAGGCTAAAGACTAACCTAATTCTATTACAGGAAGAATTGAAACTTCACCACACTCTCAAGTATCATTTTCACAGGTAAGGATTGAACCTTTACAATTCACCTAGTTCTTTTCAAGGAAAAACATAATCTAACTTTTTTTGCAGGACAAAGATCATACCCTAATCTTTTTCACAAGAAAATATCAAAACCTACTTACCCTAACTAGACATCGGTCCAACCATGTCTAATCCACTCAAACTCAAAAATACAAAAAAAATATGAGTTTCTTCCACCAGGAGTTTCTACCACCTCAATACAAATATACTCAATTAATGTCCTAAAATTTAGTATGTGATAGATAAAATGTGAGGCAAATAAATATCTGATTAATAAACAATGTGGGTAACACAATTTTGAGCACGTAATCAGATAATCCCACAAAATTGTATTAAAAAGATTTTTCAGGCTTTTAAGTTTGAAAACGATTTTTTGGCAATATTATATCCAAGCAAACAATAATAACATAGCATCAAAATAAAGGACAATAGCGTTTAAAGATCTCACTTGGAAAACATTGAAGATTAAAATATAATCACAATATAGCACAAATTGGTGATGCCAATTCAACAACACTTTAGATCAAGAACTTTCTACAAATATCTCACAGAAATATCAGTGTAATGATCACTCTTAGAAAAGCATAGAACTAATTGTTCTTGATGTAATTAACCTTAATCCCCCATATCTATATATATAGACTGATAACAAGCCCTCCAATGACTACTTTTCAAAGTATATGCCTCCAACAGGCACTCTTAGACCCCTATTAATAATATCATTCATTTCTTGGGTAATCCACTTAAAAATAACTTTTAAAGCTCTTAAATAAGTTCATGAAATATTTCTCAATTCATAATCACAAAGATAGGAAGTATTTAACAACTTATATTGAGAGAAACATAAATTATGTAGACCAAATTAATAGGGATATTAAAATACATGTACTATATCTTTAATAAAATCAGATCCCCCAAATATTTCCCTTGGAATCATAAAAAATGACTAATTTTTGGCCAGGAGACCAAGTTCCTCGAAATCTCAATCGAAATAGTTGGTTAACCAATCCTTGGTGTTCGAATGACCGATTGAAATAGGATCGAAACCAGGCCAAACCATAAATTCCAGTCAATTAACTGAAACGCTCTGTTCGATTAACCGATTGCTTCAAAGCCATCCTCTGCCTAAATCTCAACCCAATCGATTGACCAATTTCTTTCCAATTGATTGATCGATTAGTTCATAGCCTTTCCCTAACAAAACCTTATATCCAATCGATTAACTGAATTATTCTATTTGGTTATCCGATCATTGCAGGGTTGTTCCACTTTACTCCAAAAAACAACCTGGTTCAAATGGTTGACCGATTTCTTCTAATCGATTGACTGATTGCATCAAGGTGGCCTCTTTCCTTCACCAGTTCTACTAAAAAACACACCATTTGATTCAATTAACCGATTACTTTTTTTGGTTGATTGATTTTAACCCTTAAATTCACCTTTTGATACTTGAAATCATATTTTCAATTAGGTCAATTATCATTTTCAATTTCACATAAGGAGCACATATCAATATTTAATTAGGATCTTGAATTCTATCATTCAATATCAAAACACACGTAAAGATAACTCATTTAATAGTGTCATGTGTGATTATACGATGAGATTTTTACGCTCACGTCTGACTCACTCGCAAGTGTACGAGGTCAAGGTTTATTATAATGGATCTTTAAGATCGGATATCGTTCCACTAGGAAAGTGTTTGAATAATTGAATACCGCAATTTGTATAGTCTTATATTATCCCGACGGTTCAAGAAATGTTTAAAATTAAATAATTAAAACTAAGTTAAACTAATGCTATTAGGTTATTTCTAATTAAGTTGATTACCTAGGGATTGATTTCATTCACTTAATACATGTTTGACTTTGTTTAGTTAACAATAATGGTGTTTTACCCTATCCGACAATCTCTATATTTTAAACTCATTCACTCCCTCTCCCGAGTGTTTAGTGAATGAATATGTGACTTTGCGTTGACGCCGAAGTCCCCCTCGAACGTCTTTTCAAACACATAGTCATGAGTCTTGACCCAACGTTATGGATTACACACCTTCTAACGGCCTCCCGAGTCGTTAGAACGTCATGATGCATTTATCCTAGTCCAAATTCGGGGTTACCTCTCCCGAGTGTCAAACCCCGTATTCTCAAAATCAACCTTAATACTTTAACAAGCATATTAAAATTGTTATAGAACGGTAACCACAATCGGATTTAGATAAACGATCGTTAAAGAAACATATATTCAATCAAACGTATATTTACATGAACTACATCGATCCCTAGATAATATTTATCTAGCGTACCATGTTCTTAACCATTGAAACTATAAAACAAGAGGGATTCATCATCATTCACAATAAAACGTTAAATTACAAAGATAAAAACAAAGAAAAAAAGATCAAATCTTAAAGTGGAGTGGTCCACTGTCGCCAAATATCGATCCGAAAGTGTTTCCTCTTTTCCGAATGATGAATCTCCTCTTTTAGCTCTTCAAGAATGGCCCAAGATCACCTCTCTATTGTTTGGAATGTTAGTGGTGTTTTTTGTAAGTGGGAGAACAAGTTTTATAGATGCAAGGGTCCAAAAATATCTTAATTTTGTGCAGAGCTGACCGCTGCGGCGGTGGGGATCACCTTTACAATGGTGGGTTTGTCGGATGGCTCACTGCTGTGGCGATAGGCCGAGCCCTAAACTCTTTGATCTTTTATTGCCGCGGCGGTGGGATCACCGCTGTGGCTGTGAAGTCTGCACAATTAAACCATCTCAGCATTCTCACTGCCACAGCGGTGGCCTGACCGATGCGGCGGTGGGTCTGCTATTCTTGAAACCTTGTTCTTTCATCGTTTCTTCACCGTTTTCCCACTGTTTCGCTCGTTTATAACTCGTTAACGTCCCTACACCTGATTTACATAAAAATAAACTAAAATGCAATTAAGTATTACTAATACACTCGAAAACTACCAAATCGGCTTAGAAGTAGATAGGTATATTTTCAACCTATCAGTGATCCTAATTTGGGTGGCATTAAGTATAAATGTATAGGGTTGTTTTTACCTAATTTCTTCAACTTCTTCACAACTCTTTTTTTCTTCAATGTATCTATCTTTCCACCCATAACTTTTTCTTCATAATTTCTTCAACATTAATCAATTATATGAAACGTTTTTCTGAAATAGTCAACAAACACATTAGTTCAACAAAAAATATCGACACGTAATTATTCATCAAAACCTAGGGATCAACACATTGTTTAATAAAATCCAAGCATTATGTCTTTGATTTCAAACCAAAAACATAACAGTAACAACAATAATAATAATAATAACAAAACAATACTAAGCATATGATTTCATGTGTATATATCAACATGTATACATATTTACTGTCTTTATTTACTACATTTATATTTATTGTCTTTACATTATCGCATTTAAATACTCTCTTTACATTTTTTTTATTTACATTACTGTATTCTCTCTCCAACACACGAGTACTTACTTTGCAGTGTATATCATAATGAAAACCCAAGTCACAACCCTCTTAGGGATAAAGAGGCCGACTGTAGGGTCTTTCGTCGATGGTTTCATTACACTGATCTAAGCCTTAAAAACCTTTAGGTTAGAAATAGAAGTTAGTAGAAGCAAGGTCAGGGGTTGTATCCCCTGGGATTTGGCTATGAACCTTTTCTCGCTCGGACCACCAACCAAAGATGGAAGTTCTCCTGGGGAGGACAACGGGAGGTTTGAAGGTCTGGGAATCAAGCTATTTTTAGGATACGCTAGAAGAAAATCTAAACCCACATATAGTGAGCCTAGGATAGAGGATAACCAAAACCCTGTTCTACTTAGGGCACTTATTTTGGAAAAAAATGTCATTTTTTTTTAAATTCTGTACAGTTATTTACGCTACTGTTATACTAGGTATATAGAATAACCTTCTAGGACAAGATAGGTCATAACAATCTGTGTAAGAATTCTTGTTCTATCCCACGTGTTGCTAGCTTGCTCGACGTAAAAAACGTCTACAAAGATTTGAATATGGAGCAAGCTACTGGAAAGAACAAGAATCCCTACTTGTCTTAACCCAATAAAACATCAAACTAATAATACCCATTGCCTCCTTAATAATTCACTTAAAACCTACCATAACAAAATAACCAGTATCTTCGCATTTTAAATAAACAAAAAATAAAAATAAAATAAAAAAGGCCATCTCATAATAAGCAAATAATCATAGATTTGCTAAACAAGTCTGTCTAATGTTCGTCCGGCTAAAATAACGTGAAAGAATCTACCTCGATCGTGAGAAATCACGTTTAACTACCAAAACATAAGAAAATGTCGTCACCCAGTCAAATAAAAACTGTGTAATCCAAATTGTAAACATATCTTGGGTCACATTTTCCTAGGAGATTTATGTGGAGTTCTAAGCTTAGTGTCCTTTCTCATAAAGCCTATACCGTAGGAATTATGCACCATTAGGAAGACATTTTGTTTAGGTTCAAAATGCCTCAATCTAGTCAAAATCTATCCTAATAAGAGGCCACCTAGGGTTTGGCAGTTAGACCGTCAAAATGAATTCACCCTCAGTAGACATCATGAAATCAAAGGCGCCTTAGACTCTTCCTCAAGCCCTAAGAATAATAATCCATCTCTAGAGGGAGAAAGGATAGAGCTGCCATTAGGTCCTAAGGAAAATGATCTATGTTTTGAGGAAAAATATAGGATAATTCCGTCACTAGGTCCTAAGAACAATAATCCATTTTTTAGGAAGAAAGACGTGTCTATCACCAAGTTCTAGGAGAAAGTATCCCTACTTTGAAAAGAAAAAAGAAAGGACATTCTCGTCATTAATTCCTAAGAGTCCTAGTCTATGCCTTGAGGAAGAAAATAACGATTGTGCCCTATAGTCCAAGGAAAAATGATCCGTACCTTGAGGTCAAAACGTCAAATCATCCCATACTCCTAAGAATGACCCTAACTCCTAAATCTGAGGATGAGAAAAATTTTCAAGTTACCTTGGTTCTACGAAAGCCAGGTCTAAGCCGAGGTCTATCCAGAACATATCCAAGAAATTTCCTGCCGGAGCTACGTTATCCTAAGATTGCATACATACAACACAAACATCAATATCTGTGTAGATATAAATGCTCATGTATAGTCAAGAATATAACCACGTATAAAGGTAGGGTAATTTTCATCCTAAAAAAGTTCATTAGTAGAAGTCTAGGTTGGTTAGTGACTTAATAAACGTAGGAAAATTTTCTTTGGGTAACTTTGCTAAAATCTATCTAGGAGCTGCTTGCAAGATCGTAAGATGGACTTGATCCCTATCTCTGTTGGAAGTATACAAAACAACTCCAAGATCCCAATGAGCCAGATGAACCCAGCCTCGCTATTCCAAGAAGAGGACCAATCACCATTGTTGATCCCAAGAATTTGTTGGACAATTAAACGTTGATATTTTTTTTTGGGACTAATGGTTTGTTCAAGTGTTTCAGTGTATTAGTTCCAGTGATGAAGATGCGATGACAAATTATAAATGGATGCTAAATGATGATGACAAAGATGATGAAGAATTAAGAGTTTGAAGAAATTAGGAAAAATAACTCAGGTGAATTTCAACTTTTAATATCCTAATTAGGAACACACGGGGCACAAAAAGTTTTTTACGTGTGTTTTGATAAGATGAAATTATTTGCTCCTTCGTGTATTTGAAAAGAAATATTTATAATGGATTAAAATTGAATTTAAATTTTTAGTGGAGCTAATTAAGAAAAGAAAATGGTTAAAGGGGCTAAAACATAAATAAGAATAAGTTAAAAATGAGTTCAGAAAAGAGATCCAACATACATAAGTTGACTGATAAGTCGAGCGGACAAAGCAGACATAACTCTCTATTTCTCTAAGTCGATAGGTAAGTCGACCGGTGAAGAGAAAAGTAACTCTCTGTATCTCTAAGTTGATAGGTAGGTCGATCGGTGAAGATAAATCGAACTCTCTGAATCTTCAGGTCGACCGATAGATCGAGTGATAAACACAACAACTTTGTCTTGGCTACATCCTGAATTGAACGGTTGACTCATCGGTCGACTGGTGCGCAGTTTCAGGATATTGGAGGATTCCGAATTCATATCTAAAAGTAGCCATTTTTTGTTGGTATTTGAGAGAGATTTTTGGGGTTTTATGATATTTAAGATAAGTTTCACCTATTATTTAAATACTATTGATTTGGTTCATTAAGTTTTAATGTTTCTCAATTTGATACATAAAATTATTTCTATTCTAATTAATTGAGATTGAGAAATATTTTGGGGACTTAATTGAGAGATTTAAAAGATATAATTAAGTTAATTGAACCAAAATGAAGTTATAATGATAGACGGGGTCTAAGAGAGCATTTAAGTGTCATGATACATGGGAACTAGCCATTAGAGAGCTGATTTATATCCCATATATATATACCTGCGTTTTTCTTATATCGTTAACAAGTAGAAGAGAGCTAAAAGAGTTAAGATCATATTGAATTGTTCTAAGAGATATCATTCTAAGGTTTTGTAAGAGTTATTCTAAGAGACGATCTTGAGAATCATTGGCTATTAATCTTTGCTGCTATCGGATCTGAAGTAACATTATTCTATTTATTTTTCTATGGATTCCGGGTGAGAAATTTCCAATTACTCTCTATTGTGCATTGCTTGTTTAATTTTTGGAAATTAATCTTTAGAAATTGTTTCTTATTTTTATTGAAGAAAATATTTTATAAACAATTTCTTGAATTTGATTACGTGCTAAATTATTTGCTACCCATCTTTTGTTTAAAATCAGATTTTCAATCTTGCACTTTTCTATCACTAGATTTGGGATATTAATCGAGTTTTAATTTATTTGGGGTAGTAGAAGCTCCGAGTGAGATAATTTGCTTATCAATTTGTATTGGTGAGTAGTGTGATGGATTAAATACTGTTGGGAGTATTTAATCAAAGGGTAGCCGGTTTTAGTCTCTTCCTGTAAAGAGATTGAGGTAGTAATTCTTCTTGGATATAATTGAGTTTGAGTGAATTTTGTAACGGTTCAATCCTTACCGGGTAAAAGGATATTTGGAGTATTGGTGAGGTTTTGATTCTTTTGCCTTTGTATTAAAAAGAATTAGGTTATTCTTTATCTTGTAAAAAATAGAGGTTATTCTTTAACCTGTGAAAAGAATTTTGTAAGGGTTGATTCTGAGCCTATAAAAGAATCGTTGTGAGGGTTTGGTTCCTACCTTTAAAGGGATCTTGAGTATTAGTGAGAGCGACTCTTCGTGGGGCTCGGGGCACTGGATTAGCCAAGAGTAGCTTGGTGAACCAATATAAATCTCTGGTGTGCTGCAATATTTGATTTGTTTATTTTTGCTGTTTGGTGTGCCTCTAGTTGATTTTATAATTTCGCTGTAATATAAAGATAATAATTAATTTAGGATTAAAATTAATTATTTAATTTATTAAGTATTTTATTCTGATAATTTTTTAATTACACAATTCACCCCCCTCTTGGGTATTCCACTAGGCCAACAATTGGTATCAGAGCTGGTTTAACTCGACATTTTTAGCTAACAAAGATCACATGGCGCACATAATAGGCACACTAGCTGAGGGGCAGTCTATGCACCGACCACCTTTGTTTGCAGATAAAAGTTACTCGTTTTGGAAAGACAGGATGATAGTCTTTCTTTAGCCTACAAATTACGATGTGTGGCTAACAATCGAGGATGGTCCATTTATTCCAATGGAAAACGGAGTTGAGAAGAAGAAGGAATAGCTAACTGCTTCTGATAAGCAGAAACTCTCTATAAACTGTCAAACTATTAATATTTTATTTTGCTCTTTAGATGTTAACGAATATTCTAGAGTTTAAGGTTGTAAATCTGCAATGGTGATGTGAGAGAAGCTACAAGTTACCCATGAAGGGACAAGTCAAGTGAAGCAGTAAAAAATCAACGCTCTTATGAGAAAATTTGAGTTGTTCAGAATGGAGGAAAATGAATCAATTCATGAGATGTATACTCGCTTCAACAACATATGCAACAACTTGAGTCAACTTGGAAAGCCATACTCCATGGAGAATAGAGTACGAAAGTTCCTTAACAAAAATATGGGAGTCAAAGGTGACGGCAATTGAAGAAGCCAAGGATCTTGGCAAATATGAAATTGATGATCTCATAGGCAACTTGATGACTCATGAATCAGTAATTAAAGCATATGAGGATGATACTGAAAATAGCAAGAGAAAATCCTTGGCACTAAAAGCTCAGAAAATTAAAGAAAATAACTGATGAAAGTCTTGACAGTGAGGAAGAGAAATATGTAGCGCTTCTCACAAAGAATTTTAGAAGAATGACTCGGCGCACATTCTGTGGGAGAAGAAACCTCAACATGTCTAAAGTGGAATGTTACAACTGTTACAAGACTGGTTACTTTCAAAACGATTATCCCGAACCAAAGAATGATAAAAATAAGGAAAAGAAGAAGAAAGAAAAGACGAGTAAGCATAAATCGATGAAGGCTACTTGGGATGATACTGATTCAAGTAGCTCGAAAAAATCAGATAGTGAAGATACGTCCATGTTTGCACTAATGGCCACTGGTGGTGAGGTAACTGAATGTCCAAGTTCTTGTCCTTTAGCTTTTGATGAATTATTTGATGTTTATCAAGAACTTTCACATGATTATAAAAATTAGTGTTCTAAAATAAATGTCCTTCAAAATACAATTAACACATTAAACAAGTGAGTGGTGGACTACGAATCTGAAAACAATGAATTGAAATCCAAATTGATGGATTTTCAATCAATTGTTCTCAAATTCACGGGTGGTGAAAATAACTTGAAAATGCTTTTGGGAAGTTCACGTGGAGTTTTTGATAAAGCTGGTATTGGATTTCAGAAAAATCTTAAACAAAAACGTTTTCATAAATTATTTTCTGAAACTAAGGATCTTGTTAGATGTTTTAAATGTAATGTTATGGGGGCATACTATTCGTAGATGTTTTGCTAAAATAACTAAATGTAGACAAGTTTGGGTTCCAAAAGGAACTAAATTTGTCCCGACTAACAAGATCTGACCTACTTAGGCTGGGTACCACTTAAGAACTATTTGAGGTGCTCCTTGCAGGTTATTCTAAAAGCTTCAATAAGTAAGGACAAATGGTTCCTGGATAGTAGTTGTTCTCAACACATGACAGGAGATAAAGAAAAATTTACATCTTTGACACCTAAAGATGGAGGTCATGTGACTTTCGGAGACAACACAAAGGGTAAAATTATCGATTTAGGTAACACTAGTAATGGTACTACTATTATTAAAGATGTGTTATTAGTTGATAGACTTAAACATAATTTGCTTAGTATTCGTCAACTATGTGATAAGGGCTATAATGTTATATTTGATCATGATAGATGCATTATTAAGAATAGTCATGATAATAATATCTTGCTAGTTGCATCACGTTTTGAGAATGTATATACTTGTTCATGTGATGATTTTAATTCTTAAAATTTATCTTGTTTGAATGCTTTATCTGAAAATAGTTGGTTGTGGCATAGAAGACTTGGGCATGCTAGTATGGAGTCAATTTCTAACTTATCTAAGAAGAGTCTTGTACGTGGCCTACCTGATTTGAAATTTGTGAAAGATAAAGTATGTGATGCATGTCAATTAGGTAAGCAAGTTAGATCATTATTTAAGAAAAAGATGCACACGTCCACGTCTAGATGTCTTGAATTATTGCATCTTGATTTGTTTGGGCCTAACTCTGTTGCTAGTTTTGGTTGTAAGTTTCATGCATTTGTAATAGTTGATGATTATTTTAGACTTACCTGGGTATTTGTTCTTGCTAAGAAAAGTAAGGTTGCTTCTGTTCTTGCTAAATTTTGTAATGTGTTCAAAATGAGAAGCAATGTTCTATTACTAACATTCGTAGTGACAGAGGAAGAAATTTTAAAAATGATGATGTGGTAAGTTACTGTAATGATCATGGTTATGCTCACAACTTTTCTGCACCAAGATCACCGCAACAAAATAGTGTAGTGGAAAGGAAGAACATGACACTTCAAGAGATGGCCAAAACAATGCTTAATGAAAATCGCTTACCAACCTACTTCTGGGCCAAAGCAGTAAGTACAACTTGTCATGTAGTAAATTGAGTATCAATTCGTAGAGAGTTTAACAAAGCCCCATATGAAATCTGGAATGGTAAGACTCCTAATATTTCCTATTTTAAAGTTTTTGGATGCAAGTGTTTTATTTTGAATGACAAGGATAATCTTGGTAAATTTGATGCTAAATCTGATTATGGGATTTTTCTGGGATATACTACTAATAGTAAGGCTTATAGAGTTTATAATAAACGTACATTAATAGTAGAAGAAACAATGCATGTTGTTTTTGAGGAAGCTGATCCATTCTTGTCGAGAAAGGTTTTGGATGATGATGATGCAGGTATTTTAAATAATCAAAACCAAAGTGATAATGTAACTAAGGAGTCCCAACAAGAGGAGGAACCTAAGGAGAAGGATTCAATTTTACCAAGATCTATAAAGACAGTACCAGAACATTCGATTAAAGAAATCATCGATAATTTTGAAAGAGGTGTAAGTACTCGTTCTTCTCTTAAGGATATAATTAATCTTGATTTCTTATCTCAAATTGAGCCTAAAAATATAAATGAGGCATTAATAGATGAATTTTGGATTTCTATAATGCAAGATGAATTAATTCAATTTGAGCGGAACAAAATATGGTGTCTTGTTCCGAGACCGAATTTTCATCCAGTTATTGGTACTAAATGGGTTTTTAGAAATAAAAATGATGAATATGGTATGGTAATTAGAAACAAAGCAAGATTAGTGGCACATGGCTATAATCAAGAGGAAGAAATTGATTATGATGAAACTTATGCTCCTGTTGCTAGACTAGAAACAATTAGAATGCTACTCGCTTTTGCATGTTCACGTAATTTTAAACTATATCAAATGGATGTAAAGAGTGCATTTATAAATAGCTTTCTAGCTGAGTAAGTTTATATGGAACAACCCCCGAGATTTGAAAGTGATAAATTTTTCAATCACATATTTAAACTTCGCAAGGCTTTGTATGGGCTTAAACAAACTCCTAGAGCTTGGTATGAGAGACTTAGCCGATATTTGATCGAAAATAGTTTTCAAAGGGATATTTGTGATATAACTTTATTTGTAAAGCAAACTGATTCTGATATCCGATTAGTATAAGTGTATGTTGATGATATTATTTTTGGATTTACTAATTAGGATATTTGCCAAGAGTTTACTAAGATAATGCAGGTAGAATTTGAAATGAGCATGATGGAGGAATTTAATTTCTTTCTTGGATTGCAAATTAAGCAAACCAAATAAGGAATATTTATAATTCAAGCTAAATATACTAAGGAGCTATTAAAGAAATATGGATTAGAAGGCGATAAAGAGTACAAAACTCCCATGGAAACAGTTACGAGGATAGCAAAAGACGATACGGGTAAAAACGTTAATGAAAAAATGTATCGAGGTATGATTGGAAGCCTGTTGTATTTAACTGCTAGTAGACCTGATATTATGTATAGTGTTTGTCTTTGTACTAGATTTCAGTCTTGTCTTAAAGAATCACACTTGATTGCGGTTAAACGAATTTTTTTATACTTAAAGGGGACGACTGACCTAGTATTATGGTGTCCTAGGGGGAGTGATTTTAAATTGGTAAGTTACTCTGACGCTGATTTTACCGGTTGCAAAGTTGAACGAAAAAGCACAAGTGGTTCATGTTATTTGTTAGGACATGCTTTGGTTTCTTGGTCAAGCAAGAAATAGAATTCTATAGCCTTATCCACTACTGAGGCTAAATATAAGGCAGCTGGTAACTGTTGTGTTCAAATTTTATATATTAAGAAACATTTAAATGACTTTGGAATTTGTATGGAGGAGGTCCCGATATTTTGTGATAGTAAAAGTGCTATTTGTCTAAGTAAGAATCCTACACAGCACTCACGAACCAAGCACATAGAGATTAGACATCACTTTATTCATCATCACATTCAAAAAAAAGATATTTTTATTGAGTATATTGATGCCTCCGACCAGCTTGCTGATGTTTTTACCAAACCACTAGTGGAAGATCAGTTTGTGAAAATCATTCGCAGTTTGGCTATGGCTAGGCATAATGATGTTTGCCTAGAGTAGAATTATCATCTGTGTTTCTCCCCTCACTAAATTTTGTTTTAAAGATGATGAAGAGGGAGAATTAGTTGATGTTTTATTAAGGGAGAGTTTATTTTTAATTTTGTGCTTTATCGATTATGTTTTTTTTAAATTTTCCTTATAATGCTTAAATGTGTTATAAAACCCGTCCCCAGATTTAATGGGAGTGTCGTTATATTATTGTTTTGAAGAAAATATCAAAGTTAATTGTCATCATAAAAAATGGAGAGATTGTTGATCCCAAGAATTTGTTGGACAATTAAACGTTGATATTTTTTGTGGGACTAATGGTTTGTTCAGGTGTTTCAGTTTATTAGTTCCAGTGATGAAGATGCGATGACAAATTATAAATAGATGCCAAATGATGATGACAAAGATGATGAAAAATTAAGAGTTTGAAGAAATTAGGAAAAATAACTCAGGTGAATTTCAACTTTTAATATCCTAATTAGAAACACACACGGCACAAAAAGTTTTTTATGAGTGTTTTGATAAGATGAAATTATTTGCTTCTTTGTGTATTTGAAAAGAAATATTTATAATGGATTAAAATTGAATTTAAATATTTAGTGGAGCTAATTAAGAAAAAAAATGGTTAAATGGGCAAAAACATAAATAAGAATAAGTTAAAAGCAAGTTCAGAAAAGAGATCCAGTATACATAAGTCGATTGATAAGTCGAGCGGACAAAGCAAGCATAACTTTCTGTATCTCTAAGTCGACAGGTAAGTCGACCGGTGAAGAGAAAATGAACTCTCTGTATCTCTAAGTCGACAGGTAGGTCGACCGATGAAGATAAATCGAACTCTCTGAATCTCCAAGTCGAGCGATAGGTCGAGCGATAAACGCATCAGCTTTGGCTTGGCTACATCTTGAATTGAACGGTCGACTAGTCGGTCGACTGGTGCGCAGTTTCAGGATATTGAAGGATTCCGAATTCATATCTAAAAGTAGCCATTTTTGGTTGATATTTGTGAGAGATTTTTGGGGTTTTATGATATTTAAGATATGTTTCACCTATTATTTAAATACTATTGATTTGGTTCATTAAGTTTTAATGTTTCTCAATTTGATACATAAAATTATTTCTACACTAATTAATTGAGATTGAGAAATATTTCAGGGACTTAATTGAGAGATTTAAAAGATGTAATTAAGTTAATTGAACCAAAATGAAGTTATAATGATATACGAGGTTTAAGAGAGCATTTAAGTGTCATGATACATGGGAATTAGCCGTTAGAGAGCTGATTTATATCTCATATATATAGACCTGCATTTTTCTTATATCATTAACAAGTAGAAGAGAGCTAAAAGAGTTAGGATCATATTGAACTGTTCTAAGAGATATCATTATGAGGTTTTGTGAACTAAGAGACAATCTTGAGAATCATTGGCTATTAATCTTTACTGATATCGGATCTAAAGTAATATCGCTCTATTTATTTTTCTGTGGATTCTGGGTGAGAACTTTCCAATTACTCTCTATTGTGCATTGCTTGTTTAATTTTTGGGAATTAATCTTTAGAAATTGTTTCTGATTTTTATTAAAGAAAATATTTTATAAACAATTTCTTGAATCTGATTACGTGCTAAACTATTTGCTACCTATCTTTTGTTTAAAATCAGATTTTCAATCTCACACTTTTCTATCACTAGATTTGGGATATTAATCGAGTTTTAATTTATCTGGTGTAGTAGAAGCTCCAAGTGAGATAATTTGCTTATCAATTTGTATTGGTGGGTAGTGTGACGGATTAAATACTGTTGGGAGTATTTAATCAAAGGGAAGTCGGTTTCAACCTCTTCTTGTAAAGAGTTTGAGATAGTAATTCTTGTTAGATAGAATTGAGTTTGAGTGAATTTTGTAACGGTTCAATCCTTACCGGGTAAGAGGATATTTGGAGTGTTGGTGAGGTTTTGATTCTTTTGCCTTTATGTTAAAAAGAATTAGGTTATTATTTAACCTGTAAAAAGTAGAGGCTCTTCCTTAGCCTGTGAAAAGGATTTTGTAAAGGTTTATTCTGAGCCTGTAAAAGAATCTTTGTGAGGGTTTGGTTCCTACCTTTAAATGGATCTTGAGTACTAGTGGGTGCGACTCTCCGTAGGGCTCGAGGGACTGGATTATCCAAGAGTAGCTTGGTGAACCAATATATATCTCTGGTGTGTTGCAATCTTTGATTCGTTTTTTTTTTGTTTGTTGTACACCTAGTTAACTTTATAATTCCGCTGTGATATAAAGATAATAATTGATTTAGGATTAAAATTAATTATTTGATTTATTAAGTATTTTATTCTGATAATTTTTAAATTACCCAATTCACCCTCTTTTTGGGTATTCCATTGGGCCAACAACCATCACTTGGAAATACCCTTAGCATGATAAAATGGTAGGACGAGTTACGAATTAAGAGGCTCTCTCATGAAAGTGGATTGCTAGTGAAAATCACAATCGCCTTGCTAAACCAGAACACTTCGTTCGTGCTACTACCACAAGTAAAGACTTGCCCAGATGGGAGAAGAGCCTTGAACCTAACGGCATGTTTGGTTGGACGGAATCCTGGGCGGAATGGAATTGCATTCTGCCCTCGATTCTTATTTTGTTGTTTGGTTCTCCAATGTAATCACTTTTATGATTCCATTGGAACGAAATAGGGTGGAATGGGATTCCATTTGAGATGGGGTGAAATGAAATTCCAACCCAATGGAATCAACATACCAAATTACATAATAGCCCTTGTATTTAAGCTCTTGAAAATTGAGAACAAAAATTAAAAATTAAGAACAGAAACAAAAATTAAGGAACATAAATAGAACTTAGAGAACAGAAAATTAGGAATAGAAACAGAAAATTGAGTACAAAAAAAAAGAGAACGAAAACTGAAAATTGAGAACAAAAAATAAAAATTAAAAACAAAAACTATAAATTGATAACAGAAAATTGAGAACATTAACTAAAAATTGAGAACAAAAATAGAAATTTAGAGAACAAAAAATTGAGAACAGAAACTGAAAATTGAGAACAAAAATTGAAAATTAAGAACAGAAACAAAAAATTGAGAACAAAAATAAAAAATTGAGAACATAAACTAAAAATTGAGAACAAAAACAGAAAATTAGTGAATGGAAAATTGAGAATGGAAACTGAAAATTGCAAACAGAAACAGAAATTAGAGAACATAAACTTAAAATTGAATGGAATAGTGAAATATAATAAAATGAGGGAAGAAATAGAATAGTGAAATATAATAAAATTTTGTAATAAGGGTATAATGAGAATTTTATTATTCCATTCCTTCACTCATTTCATACCAACCAAACAAGAGAATGGAATAATAATTTCATAAGGGTAGAATGAGAATTTTACTATATTTCACTATTCCATTCTTTCCTTCATTTCATACCAACCAAACAAGAGAATGGAATAGTGATTCTATTAATAATTCCATTCCATTCCTTCTTTCATTCAATTTCTTCTTCCATTCCATTTCACCCTCATTCCATTCCGTCCAACCAAACGAGCCGTAAGGAAAACACAATCCTAGGGGATAGTTCCAAAATATGGAAGCAGTTGGACTACATAAGACAATCTATTGATGAGATCAAACAGGTCATTTGGACCTTTATCTACCTAGAACACCAACCTTTCATCTCTACGACATATCCCAATAGTTCTCTACAAAACCGCAGTCAATTACCAACCTAAATTTAATTGCCTCATCAAAACTCCAAGCCTACCCGATTTAGGACACGGTTCACCTCATTCGATATGCCACTCTCTCAAGCTTACCGCTACCACTTGAAGAATAAGCTGTTAACACCTATTCCCCCTAACCTAGGAAACCCTTAGGATTCGAGGTTCGACCGTCGCACTTTCTGCCAGTATTATTCTGGAATGACTAGTCACCACACCAATCAGTGTCATGACCTCAAAAACCAACCATGTCAAGGATCTCATCCAGGAAGAGATCATAAGCATCTTTGGAAAAACTTTGACCATCAAAGAATAGGGGCATAAACATCTATATCTTCGCTTCCCTTAGTTTCTTAACTACTTTCTAATAAACTAGGTGTTATCTATATGCCTATATACTACATCTACAAATTACTAAATCCAAGCTTGTTTTATCAAAGGTCGACTCAAGTTTTTATACTCTAACTGTCAAAAATCAATTTGCTTGTCGCAATCTACACACAACGAATAGTAAAAAATAATGATAACATAATTTTAATACTAAATTAGATCATTATTCAAGGGAAAAATGTTCAAAGAAATGTCTTGTTTCAACTAAACGATGGTGAGATATTGACACAAAATCTATGTTAGAAAACGTAGGAACCCTGATTCTAGAATCACTACACATGTTCCAACCTGGGAGTATCTAAGTAATGTTGAAGAAATATAGACGACTTCCTCAAACTATAACAAAGTAAGAAACATCCCAAAGACTTACGACATCAAGAATGATAGATAAAGTATTAAGAGCCTAAGCCCGTCCGTGAAAAATTCTTGAAAGATCGGATAGCTGAACAAATGAAGACTAACTAGCATAAGCTAAGACTTCATCTAGACATAACCAATTCAAAGACGCCACGAAGAAATTACTTAAAAAAAAAAAAAAAAAAAAAAAAAAAAAAACAAGAAGAACCTCACATAACTAAAGATATTTAAGACTAGACGAGAACGATAAGTCATATCGGACAAACGGATAAAGTAGTCGGGATAAGAGAGGAACCAACAACGACCTCGAGACCAACTCAAATTACCCTAATCCTCTGAAAATGTAAAATTTAGAAAATAAGTGTTAAGATAAATAAGAAAGGCCGGTCTCAGAAAGTTTCTAAACACTGAGTGGTCACACAAAAGCCATTAGGTGAATCACGCTCTCTATACAATCCAAGTATTAAGTCGTAAGGGTGTCTCAACACCTAGTGACTTGGGCCAACTGGACCGGGATCACTACCCAAAGCTCGCTACATGCATTATATAGAAAGTACGACTCCCTATTTGTTAGAGTGAAGAAAAAAACAAAAAACCCTCTTAACACTACCAGGACAAAAAAAAAAAAAAAAAAAAAAAAAAAATTAATAAAAAAAAATAAATAAATAAAAATTGGTTGTAGAAAGTAACTAACACTTGTTTCTCTATCACTTCTATTCTCCCTCCTCTAAGTCATCTCGGGAAGGCCCATCCTGCCTATCCCCACTCCAAGACGGAAGAAGTGAAGCAGAGCCATCGATGAAGTCTTGGATAACATATAGGACCTAGGTAATCTCGATAACAATAGTAGAAAATGTCAATATCAGAACTTAATGGAATTGAAATTAGACAACCTCGTTAACTAATAACTATGAATACTTGGTCTAAATTACTATTGAACTTATCTTTATTATAGTTTCTATTAATCCGATGCAAAAATCTCGACAATCATTAAGATGATTGAATGTTTTGAATTATAATTACCTGAGTATACTCTAGAGAAAATAATCTTGCATAAAATGAAAAGGGAAATATACATGACATGTATAGGCTAATGCTTGAAGCATTAGAAATGAACTTAGGAAAATATGGGAAAAGAAAAGAAGAAGCCTTGCTAAATAACCCATTTATTCGAACCCTCTCCCAAAATTCATCCAAAAAGTCATTCAAAGCCTAAGCCAAATCAATAGTGATCCTTATTTCTAGCCAGATGTTCCCATTCTAAGAAATCCCGATCTCAACCAAGCGAGAACAAAAATAACCCTCCGTTATTCCTGTCCGAACCTTCCCATCTTACCACCAAAACCCAGAGATTGTTAGAAGAAAAATCCTGATTAGAATTCCAGTTACAACACAAGTAGAAGTAAATGAGTAGGAAGCTTCTCAGAAGCACCAGTTAGCTTTCCGAAATAGAAACGACATAGAAAAAACAGGGGATATGGCAAATAGCAAAAGGTACCTGGTGTAAACATTCTAGGAGAAAACTAGCATCTCTAGATAGGCAATGCATTCCTTAGGAAAACATTCTAGAATGAGGCGTCACAAAATCATACAACACAAAATGTTAGTATCAAAGTACTTCACAGGTACTATGCATCATGAATTACTTAGGCATGCATAACCTTCATACACATGAAGAAACTTAGGAATCATACTTCACACAAACACACAAAAGACAAAAAAAAAAAAAAAAACTGTGGCAGCATCCTGCATATCATTTAGCATCAATAGGCCATCATCAACACAACACTTACACTCATACATTTTATTTGGAAAATCTAGTGTGCTAGCAGGTAATCCTCGGACGTGTAATCTGGTCCAGTTACCTCGCCAGTCACCGTACCAGTGTCCATCTCTAACAATGGGTCCAACTAACTCAGAAGTTTGACAAGGAGTCGACCTCAATAAAGGTGTGTCTTGATAGACCGTGCCCATTACTGCGAAATATCGGGGTGTACTAGAGTGTTTATAGAAGTCTGACCTTGCTAGGGTTAAATGCGATCTTCCCAAAATTGAGTAACCCCTAGAATCGTACAAAATACTCCAAGTTTTGAGCCTCCAATAAAAGAAATCAAAATAGCATAATCTAAAGGCTTAAATAGACTACCAATCAAAGATAATAATCAAATGCTAACTAGCTAATGCTCAGGCAAGAGACTCTATGCATTAGGCTAGGATAAGATTGCTGTCAACAAATGTAACTATCTGCAATAGTTGCAATTCTTAGAATCATCTCAGTCTGGAACTACGTTCGACCTGATCCTTAGTAGATCACCAAGGTACGTAGAAAACTCAAGCATGTTCGGTCGAAACGAAAGTGAAATAAAGGAATTAGCTTTAGGACATTCTCTCAGCCCTATACTAGGGCACACCTTTAGAACAGTCCTTTGACACATCCCTCACTATCTAAACAAAATAAAGGACCACTAAGCTAGAACTACGCTTGACCTAATCCTTGGAACCACTGCTAAGGTACGTAGGAAACCTATAGTAGTTCGGTCATCCAACTTTAGGAACTCCCCCAGCCATGGGCCAGAGCTTGTTCTTACAATTTCCACCATCGTACATGAATTGGAATTCGACTAGTAATCCATAATTATTTAGGATTAGAAAGAGAAAAGGTTGAGAAATGATAGAAACGTAGCAAACCAACATAGCAAGCTATGACTTCCGTTTGTCTACGTGCTTCCTTCATATCTGGGTAGATAATCAAGAGAACAAACGACAAAGGGAAAACAGAGAGGTGAAGAAAATACTATCCAATCTTAAGTGGTCGAAAAAGAATACCTCAATGATTTAGCTATACCACACTACCCTAAGTAGTCAACGATCCAGCCATACCATACTATCTTAAACAATCGGTAATTCTACCATGCCATCCTACCTCAAATGATCGAAGGTTCTACCATACCATCATACCTTCACGATAACCTATGATCCTGATGAACGATAATCGATTTCAAAACTAGTTTACTACGCCTAGAGCCATCATTGAACCAACTATACACAACACCTCAAAACCACATGATTCCCTCCATCAAGAATACAGTCTTATTGGATACTATCCTGTGACCCAAATTCATTAAGAAGTTATAAAACCAGTAAACCACCATGCACCATAGGATGTTGGGTCTTTAACCATGAGACAAGTGTGATACTCTATAAAGTTACCTCCAAAATGGATCTTTAGACAAGATAAGAAGACCATCCGCAGGTGAAAATTTCCCAACTCCTGGATAAAGAATCCATGGATGAAGAATAGGAGCAATAGGATGCGATAGCACTGATCTCTCAACTTCGGGTTCTCTGGAGCTGGAAGGGTAAAAATTAACTCGAGTACCAAGCTGCTATGTCGAATACGTGCTTCGCTCATCGCCTTTGCTGGTATAGCACCCGAAGAGCTGGACATCATCACGTCATCTACTCTAAACGCTCTAAAGGTATCCTCAGTAGTAGAAGTAAAAAGGGTAGGCACACCATCAGAAATCTTGAGTGGCGATGCCCTAGGTCAACCTCGGGAGCACATTGAAGCACTCTAGCTGATTAAGGTCTATGGGGATTTTCCCTTCCCATGAGAATAGGAAGGACGACATCTGCCATCACTTGAAGAACCTGTGACTAACATAATGTCATCTAAGAAAGAAAGTAAAGGTTTTATCTTTAGGGTTTTGACTTGAGACAAAAAGTTGGAATCGCTAAGATTTATACATGACTTTTAGAGGACATATCAAACTTACCGCTACTATTATTCTACAAAAACAATTGCGAGTGGCCAGAACTAATCTTGAATGATTTATCGCTAGCCTAGCACTAGGGGCAAAATATTGAGTATACCTCTCTAAGAATAGTAGCTATGACTATGCGCATTCTTTGCTACTTTAGACTAAGGCATAGCCGGGAAAACCAAGCCAAAAACTCTCGCCCCTAAAAGTGTGATATACCAAATATTTTCAAATCCATCTCGCTTTGGAGAAACGTCAAAAATACTCAACAAGTACGCCACTATAAGAGCAACCCATGCTAATTTAATTGTATCATCAAGATGATATCCAAGACTTTCTGAAAACAACAAACAACCTGTAAGCCTCGACGACATAGGTAATCACTCTTATCAACATATGACTAGATATAGTACACAAAACTGCACAGCCAGGAGGTTGCATGATAGGTATAAAATACCTATCTATTTCTAAGCCGAATTTTCCAGTTTTTTAGTGTTTTATTAATCTTTTATTGTGTTTTTGTTAGTATTTATGTTATTCAGGTGAAGGTACAAAGATGTGGTGTTTTCCTTCTGAAGCCTCACCGTCGCAGCGGTAGATCTATCGCTACGGCGTTTAGACAACAGAGAATTGTGAATTCTGCTCAAAGGCACCACTGCTGCAGCCATAAAAGCCACTGCCGCAGTGGTGAAGCATCAGAGAATTCATAAAAAGATTCACCGCCGCAGCAGTGCACTAACCGAGTCAACCCATCACTGTAGCGGTGCACTAACTGACTCAACCCATCGCCACAGCAGTGATCCCAACCGCTGCGGCGAACAGCTCTGCACAAAGGAAAATATATGTTTAGATATTTTCCAAACCTTAGGCCTATAAATACCACTCCCACACGTCTAAAAAGGGTTGTTCATGATCCCTAACCCTAGTATAGAGTTCTTAAGCTATATTTGAGAGATCAAGGAGGAGGTTCATCATTCGAGCAAAGAGAAATCACTTGCGGATTGATCATTAGCGACAGTAGATCGTTTCACTTTCAGATTTGATCGTTCTTCTCTTGTTTTTATCTTTGTAATTACTTTTCCATATCTAATGATGTTGGATCCCTCTTGTTTTGTATGGTATATGGATAAGGTCTTGTAGTATTAATTAAATGTTACTTAGGTGTTGTTGAAATCATGTAAATGTTAAGTTGAATGAATTAATGTTACTTTAACGTGTTGTTTATCTAAATTCGATTGTGTTTACCGTTATTCTTGATATTATGCTTGTATTGATAAACCGAGAATACAAAGTTTGACACTCGGGAGAAGTAACCCCGGATTTAGACTAAGGTAAATGCAACGTGACGTTCTAACGACCCGGAAGGACGTTAGAACGTATGCAATCCATGACGTTGGCTTAAGACTCACGCAACCTAGGGTCGTTAAGGCATTGAGGGGGACTTCTTCATTGACATGAAGTCGTGTAATCCCCCGTCTTACACTCGAGAGAGGTAGTGGAGGAGTTATCGATACAGAGGTTGTCGGAATAAATAAATACTATTATAGCTAACTAAATGAAGTCAATTATGCATTATGTGAAAGAAATCAATACCTAAGTAATTAGTGTAATTAGAACTAACCTAATAGTTATCATTTATCTTAGTAGATTAAATAGAATACAAAGAATTTTTTATTACTCGAGATAATATGAAACTATGTCAATCACAATATTCAACCAAATTACACGTGTTCCCAGTGGAACGATATCCGATCTTACAAAATCCGTTATATTAAAACTAGACCTCATATACTTGCGAGTAGTCAATACCGCGAGGACTTCATGACGAATCCTCGTGCGTACATTACACCTGTGGGCAAACTCCAAAGATACAAGATTTACAAACAATACAGTAATGAACTAGTCATCTAGGTATATTCTGGGATCTAATCAGTAAAATCCCGAGTTCACCACCTCAACAAATAGCGAGATAGACCGTTTTAGCTTCGCAATCCTGTAGCTAATCAGATTCCTCTCCAGCCCACTGACTGGGGAAAACTTTATACTATAAATAATCACGAATCATATAATTAGAAGTATCAAAGTCTATTCCCCAACGAAACTTATCCAGTCGCAGCACCAGTCTACGATTGGGGCACGTTTCATCTTGTCCATGTTTCTAGATGGAAATAACGTCCATTTCATCTCACAACGCGGAACAAAATGTCTCAATCATAATGAACTTAACTAATCTCATTAAATTAAAGACCGTAGGAACTACGTGTCAACCTGATTCCCGACAACACCCGGGATACGTAGGAAACCCTCACGGGTTTGGTTGACAAAATTCAAACTAATCAAAGCCGTAGGAACTACGTGTCAGCATGATTCCTGACAATGTCCATAATACGTAGGAAACCTTAGAGGGTTTAGTTGACAAGTCTAAACTCATTAAAGATGCAGGAACTACGTGTCAACCTGATTTCCCGCAACGTCCGGGATGCATAGAAAACCCTCGCAGGTTCGGTTGACAAAATCCTAACTATATTTGATGAACTACGTGCCGACCTGATTCTCAATTATCAAATATACGTAGGAAACCTTTACAAGGTTTAATCGCGCTCTTCAAGCCACAAACTATTCATGCGCATTGAATTAAGTGTCAATCAGATTCTCTGTGCCAAACAAGAATACCCAGTAGCATTTCGACTAGATCCTTGGTAGATCGCCAAGGAACATAAGAAACTCAAGTGGGTTCGGTTGAAATGAAAAGGAAAGATGAGTATTATCTATATGACACTCTCTCAGCCCTAGATTAGGGCGCGTCTCTAGGAATAGTCCTTTGACTCTCCTAAGAAAGCTATATATACTCTCCTTGTTTACCAAACAATAGACGATGCTTAACTAGGAAACTACATCCCACTTGACTCCTGGCAAAGCCTGGGACACGTACGAAACTTTCTCCGATTGCCATTAACAAAAATTCCACGTCAATTAGGATTTAATCACATCATCAACACTAAAATTCCCTATAAGATTCACATTAACAATACGATCCCCATAGAGCTTCCCAATGGCGATTCGCTCAATCAATTGGGATTAAACCAAACAAAATATGACAATGACCTACCAACCCAGATCTAACCATACTAAACCTAACCAACTAAGAAAGAATTAGGTGTCGACCTGAGTCTTAGTAAACACCAGGATACATAAAACCTTTACGGGATAGGTCGTCACGTTAAATAAAATTCCTTCATCCCCAAAAGAATACACCTTGACTCGTACTTAGTAGACCACCAAGGTATATAGGAGACCCAATGTCAGTCCGGTCGAAAGCAGAAAGATGTCAGCAATCATGACATTCTCTCAGCCTTGTATCAGGGCACATCTCCTGAGAAGTCCCTTAACTTCCTTGAGAAGTTGACTACCAATCCTTTTGTTAACCAGAAAACAAAGGATACATGTTCTCGAACTACACGTTGACCTAATCCTTAGTAGATTACCAAGTTATGTAGGAAGCCCTTGTGGGTACGATTGACAATCAGAGATGGCACAGCGAGGATCGAACTACATTTTAACTGGATTCCTGACCTAGGAACTCAGTATGTGTAGGTAACCCAAGTGGGTTTCGATCATCCGATAATTACTATCCAGAACCAGTAATGCCAGTAATACCAATAATATGTGAACAACCCAACAGGGGTTTCCAGAATAAAACAAACACTACAAATCGCACACTCAATTTAGGAAACAGAGTGTAGACGTGGCATTTTGACCGTCTCGCAAAAATTTTATGCTTTATTTTCAAATTTATTTTATTTTTATTTTCAAAAAAAAAAAAAAAAAATAGAGAAAAAATAAAAGAAAAAATGAAAAAATGAAAGAAAGATAAAAGAAAAAAAAATAAAACTAAAAAACAATGGAAAAGAAAAGGTTTCCTTATCAAAATGGAATTAGGTTTCCTTTTCCCTTTCCTTTTAGGTTTTGCTTATTTTTCCTCGTCAAATTGGGATTAGGGTTTCTAGGATTTTTCACTCCACATCCTTCCTATAAATAAGATCCCCCTCTCCTCATAGTTTAAACACATACACACAAAAAAGAGAAACAATTTGGAGACTTTCAAAAATTGAGAGAAAAATCCCTTAGAGAGTGATTCCCAAACCCCTTTTCGGGAAGTTGTCTACAAGAGAAAAAAGCCTGAATATCGGGATTCTTGGCCTAGAACAGGTATATTGTTTTATTTTTAATTCTTTTTTCAATTTATTTTATTCTTTTCGTAATTTAAATTCCTGCAAGCTTTATTTTTTTTTATATTTGTTTGATGACTTGATGAAAAATGTCAGGATGAGGTTCCCCATTCTGAATCTTTGAGCGTTTAGACGAGGACACCCATTGTTTTTATTTATTTTATTTCTGCATTTTTTTATTTTGTTTATAATTCACAAAAAAAAAAAAAAAAAAAAAAAAACGAGAAAAGAATAAGTCATCCTATGATCCGATGAAAACATCGGGGTGCGTTTCTCACATTGAGCTTAACCTCGAGCGTTAGGTGAATGATGTTTCATTGTTTATTTTCTGTATTTTTTTTATTTTCATTCTTGTTATCAAAACCTTAAAAATAAAAAATAAAAAATCCAAAAATAATAAAATCTTTGTTTTAAGGAATTAATCCTTACGAACTTTAAGGTGAATTCGACGATTCAATAAACCATGGGAGAGTGTTCCATAGTCTCGTTTCTATTCCCCGACCCGAGTGGAATTTGGCGCTTAAAAAAAACCCTTCTCTTTAAGCTAATTATTTATAATTTAATATTCTTTTTCTTTCAGAAAATCGGGGCACGTCAATAGGCGACTCCGCTGGGAAGAATTAGAGGGTCAAGTCTAATATATGAAAATAAGTCCAACTATTCCATATTTGAATGTTATATTTTATTTTTTTATCTTTTCCTTCTATTTTTGCAAATAAGTTGTGATATTTGTTCATTTTTTTTTTTTTTTTTTTTTTTTTTATCAGGCTCTTGTATTGCTGTAAACCCTCTGACATGAGTATGGTTGTGTTGTATCCAGATTATCCCAACAGGATTCTAGGAATACAAGGCGAGGAAAGGGGTTTTTACTTGATGGATTGATGATATCTTAGGAAGTCTTAAAAACCAAAAGAGTTTAAAGTTTCCAATACCGATTAAGTAAAGAAAAAAAATCATCAATTATTATTTGTTTTGATCGATCATTATCGGAATTGAAAACTTCAAACTCGAATGGATTTTAAAACTAACTAAGACCCACGTGGACTAATAAATGAGTTTGTTGTAAGAACAGGACGAGACAAGAAAATTGATCCCAGAAAAGCAATTCCGGTTCCCCCCATCCGAAGTCTGGTCTTTACTCGCAGCCAGGCCCAGAATCATTCTAGGATAACATCATAAGGTAATCTGGAATCTCCCCGAATGACCCAGATGAATCGGATGTAAGAAACTATCGACATGCTAAGGGAAAGGATCAATGAACTGAGCCGACCCCAGGGGGAGCCTGTTCCACCGTCTAGTGGAACTCTTGTAACTGAATCATCAAATGGAAACCCTTCAAGTGTTGGGATGGAGAACTTAGTGCCGAATCTGAACCACGCCAGCCCAAACTTCACGGTACCGGTCTACTATAGACCCTAGATGGGCCCTCATCTTGGGACATGTCTATCAGACCTCACCAAAAGGCTCGACCCCTACCGCACTGCCGATCCGCATTTACCCCGAGAGGGTCGTTACTCCATCGAATAATCCGAATGGTAATTAACCGGCCCCGACTACTGAAATCAAAAACAGAGAAAAAGAAAATGGACCCCCTCCAGTCTGGGTTATAAAAATTGAGGAATTGGAGAAAATCATAGAATAATTGAAAAGGGAGAAGCCATCCAGGAAAGTAGCGTACAAGGAAATGTCAGCACCACCTTGGGTGGTATACCCGAAAAACTTTGAAGTTCCAGAGTTCACGAAGTATGATGGTATGGGCCCCCTAGAGTGGCATGTCAGCATTTACAAGGAAGAATTGGTAGTCCATGCTCGAAACGAAAACCCTTGTCTGAAAATGTTTCGGAGATCGTTGAAAGGACTGGCTCTCAGCTGGTACATGACCTTAAACGTATCACAGATTAAAACGTTCAAGAATATGGTAGAGGCCTTCTGTGAGCAAGATATATACAATAAGGATATCTTGCCGGACCACAATACCTTCTATTCTGGAAGTACACTGTCCGCTAGAGGAAGGAGGCTACCAAAGTTGTCCCTAGGCTGAGTAAGGAGGCTCAGTTAGAGGTATTCAAGTCAATTCAAACATTCAGACACTGCATTTCTATCGATATCTCTCGAGCATAGCAGTGGTTTCCTTCAGCGATGGGATCAAGCAAGCCGAAGTGATGGAAGAAAGAATAAGGAGTGGAAAGATTGAAGGAGTCGCGCCCGACCCAACAAAGAGGTCAGCTCCACCAGAACTACCCCCAAGCTTCTTATCCCGAAAACTACCTGAACTAAAACAACCAATATTACAACTATCCCCCTCAAAATCGCCAAAAACTAACATTACCCTCTGAACCAATCCTATTTCCAAAGTCATCCCTGCTATTACCAGAACGTACCTTTCCCTTACGAAAACCATACTCCCCAATATTATCCCCAAGCCTACCAAACACCCGCTTGCCCTCATATCAACCTAACCAATCCTATTTCCAAAGTCATCCCTGCTATTACCAGAACGTACCTCTCCCTTACGAAAACCATACTCCCCAATATTATCCCCAAGCCTACCAAACACCCGCTTGCCCTCATATCAACCTAACCAAAATCGCCAAAAACTAACATTACCCTCTGAACCAATCCTATTTCCATAGTCATCCCTGCTATTACCAGAACGTACCTCTCCCTTACGAAAACCATACTCCCCAATATTATCCCCAAGCCTACCAAACACCCGCTTGCCCTCATATCAACCTAACCAAAGCTCTCTATCTCAAATTCCTAATCATACCTTGATGCCAGGAACCAAATACCACCAAGGTTATCTACCTCGTGCTACAGGGGGAAACTTTCGGAACGATGACAAGGAACCACTTGACCTTCCTGTCTCAATCACCGAGCTGTATCGAAGTTGTTTGAAGTGGGGGATGCTGACACCCTTTCCATCATATGAACTTAAGCCTAGGAGTATAGTAGCTTCTTCGAATGTTTTTTGTGAATACCACTCGAGAACCAGATGACATGCAATCGAGCAGTGCTTTTAGCTAAAGGATAATCCAGGAGTTCATACGGACATAAGCCATCACGTTTCCTAAAAAACTTGAGACCTGTGCACCAAACTATCAGTAAAATCCACTGCCTGAGCATGCCTATTCTAAGAGTAGTGAAACTGTTCTTTAGCAAAACGTTAGCAGAGATGGGAGCGATTCATTGTTCAAGGCTCGATTTGAAAAAATCTTAAGGCTACAAAACTGGGGTTCTTGTTTACTTTCAATCTGATAGGTGTTTTGATAAAATTAGGACATCTTCACGTACTCACCTTTCCATCCCATTGGTCTTTTGGATAAAAATTATTTTCTCTGTAACGACTTTTTAAATTTCAATAATGCAATACTATTTATCCAAAACTGTGGTCTAATGTCTGAATTTTACTCTTTTAGGTACCCAAAATCATCTGCATATATTGTAAGTGATGTGATTAGGCAATGATGCGAGTATATGATTTCAATATAGAGCTAGACCATGATCCAATGGGACTAGAAACAAAGGAAGATTATGTTTAGCCAAATGATGGTGAGATCCAAAAGGCTCCTAACCAAATCCGACAATAATTCAAGAGTACCGGAGGATTCAAAAATCAAGATTGGCTTTCATTATCCTAAGGATACTTTGATATGTTGCTACTAACTGATCAATTCATCTCCGGTGGTCCTTTAGTTATTTGATAAAACTGGGTGTAAACATCTTAGTTCACTTGCTGTCAAACCTAATAGCGAAAATGGAACACAATCATTCCAGGTCAATGATCCCAATATAGACACTCAAATGTTGCAAGAAAATATCAATTCGCAACGAAGATCCAATTCATTTTTAAGCTCGTCTACTCCCAAACCATTCTAAGTTCAATCATCTATTTCAAAATAAAAATAAAAATTGGGGGGGGGGGGGGGCGGGGTAATCGAGCAAGAAGAGCTAGTATGTAAGAGATTAGATGAGAAAAAAATACGATAGTTTGGTTCGTTCAAGGTTTTTGCCTCAAGTCAATTTGGAAAGCAAACGACATTTCTCTGAATCAGAACTAGATGGATTTGAATGGAATCTGAATTTGTGAAAAGAAACATTGGTCGTGGTTTGGAAATGTATCGGAACCATATTCCTCTACAATCCAATTCAAGATCTCATAAAAAATCATATCGGGCATTAAAGGCACATATTTCAGTAAATTTTCGACATTTTGCCATTTTTTTGGACTAAATTAGTTTTGCAGGATTTGAGAAAACACAGAGCATGCAGGAGTATTAGAACCCCAAGCATCAAATCACCTAGAAATTTGAAAAGATAAGAATCCAGTCGAGCAAGCTAAGGAGATCTCAATGAAGCATGTTGGACCCTCCCATGAGTTGAAAAGCGAAATCTCGAAAGTTAAAAACGAAAAAAAATAAAAATAAAAGTCTCATTGAATCACCCTGAGGCATGTCAGGCCCTGAGTTGGAAAGCAAAACTTCTAAATTCAAACGAAGGAATCTCTCGATATTGCTCCGATCTAAGCGCCATCAACCGAAGCGATTACGGCCGAAAGGGGAGAACAGAATTGCGAATCATCAAAGGTGACAGGCTTTCAGACTAAAATTTTGTTTTGCATGTGTTTTCTTGTCCACTTATAGGGATCTCGAAAAGGACCAGAAGCATGGACATTAGGACCTCTCACCTTTCGGCAGACTCAAATTGAAAACTCTTATTGCTAAAAATTCAGAAGCTCTAAATGAGTATCTAGGTATGCATTTTTTCCTGAAAGGGGCGTAAAGTGAACTACGCTAAACCTGATCCTCGGCATAATGCTAAGGTATGTAGGCAACTTGTAAAGGTTCGGTCATCTGAGAGTCAGCCCCAGCCTTTATATCTTTGCTCTCTTATTTTTGCCCAGCCACAAGCTGGGGCATATTTTATACCTCTGGACTTTCTTTTGTCCCCTAACCTAGAGGGCTTGGGCTTGAGGTATTTTGTATCACTCTAAACGATCCTCTAAACGGACACTTGTTAGTCATGAGTATCGTCATGAGTCATTCTTTTATTACTCTAAACGATCCTTTAAACGAACATCTACTCGTCATGAGTATCACCATGAGTATTTTTTTCATTACTCTAAACGATCCTCTAAACAAACACTTGTTTGTCATGAGTATTTTTTTAATTACTTTAAACGATCCTCTAAACAGATACTTATTTGTCATCAGTATCGTCATGAGTATATTTTTTATTACTCTAAACAGACACTGGTTCGTCATGAATATCGTCATGAGTATTTTTTTTATTACTCTAAACAATCTTCGAAACGAACATTTGTTCATCATAAGTATCGTCATGAGTCATTTTGTTATTACTCTAAACGATCTTCTAAATAGACACTTGTTCGTCATGAGTCATTTTATTTTATTTGTTCTGTCATTGAAAAATGCACTTTGAAAAAAAAAATCAGAAAATGGGACGTTCAAAATGACGTGATCTCCTATCTTCGTCAAGCAAGTGGAACACGCATGACAAAGAAGGGCAGCTGTAGACACGGCATTTTGACCGTTCCACAAAAATTTTATACATTATTTTAAAATATATTTTATTTTTATTTTCAAAAAAAAAAATAGAGAAAAAAGAAAAGAAAAAATGAAAAAAGAAAAGAAAGATAAAAAAAAAATAAAAAACTAAAAAAAAAATGGAAAAGAAAAGGTTTCCTTGTCAAAATGGGATTAGGTTTCCTTTTCTTTTTCCTTTTAAGTTTTGTTTCTTTTTCCTTGTCGAATTGGGACTAGGGTTTCCTAGGGTTTCTAGGATTGTTTACTCCACATCCTTCCTATAAATAAGACCCTTCTTCTCATAGTTTAGACACAAAAAAAAAAATTAAGAGAGAAACCCTTCGGAGACTTTCAGAAATTGAGAGAAAAATCCCTTAGAAAGTGATTCTCATTGTAAACCCTTTCGAGAAGCTATCTGTGACAGAGAAAAAGCCCGAGTATCGGGATTCTTGGCCTAGAACATGCATGTTTTCTAATTTTTAATCATTTTGTTTCAATTTATTTTATTCTCTTCGCAATTTAAATTTTTTAAAGGTTTTTTTTTTTTTTTTTAATTGTCCAATGATTCGATAAAAAACGCCGGGATGAGTTTCCCCATTCTCAATCTGAACCTTTGAGCGTTTAGATGAGGACACCCGTTGTTTTTTATTTTTATTTTTTTATTTTTTAAATTTTTTGTTTGTTTGTTTGTTTGTAATTCGTATAAAAATAAAGTCGTCCGATGATCCGATGAAAACGCCGGGGTGGGTTTCTCGCGTTGAGCTTAACCTCGAGCGTTAGGTGAAGGATGTTTCATTGTTTATTTTCTGTATTTTTTTTATTTTATTTTATTTTTATTCTTGTTATCAAAACCCCAAAAATAAAAATAAAAATAAAAAATCCAAAAATAATAAAATCTTTGTTTTAAGGAATTAATCCTTACAAATCTTAAGGTGAATTCGACGATTCGATAAACCGTGGGAGAGTTTTCTATGGCTTCGTTTCCGTTCCCCGACTTGAGTGGAATTTAGAAACGAATGGTTTTAGGAAATCTCTTCCCTCGGTAAATTTTTCGTGGGATTTCGTTTAAGTTTCAGGAAGATTAATTCCAACAAAATTGTCCCCACGAATTTCCCCTTGATTCTCATATCCATAGAATTCGAGAAATTTCAAAATGGGATTTCTTTAAATTAATCGAGCAAACTCAAAGTAAACTTTTTTTGCATCTACTTAACATGTTTATTTCTTGTATCATTTAGAAGGCATGTTTAGAACATTTTCATCACTTATACATATAGTTTTTTCATTTATGTCATGAATCCATACTACTTTTCATATCTAGTCATGACACGTGCACTGTTTATATATTTTTTTTATTTAATAACTAAATCATTGCCACACATAATCGCATTAGTTCATGTAGTATTTCCCTATTCAATTCTCATATTCATATCAAGTTTGCATCCACATATTTAAACCAAACCCTTTAGTATTTTTTAGGTTGCTTTTGCATAAAAAATAAAATTCATATAGATATTAGTTTTGCATTCATGTTTTCATTCGTATTCATCTATTTTTAGTTTACCTATTTAAATTAAAGAAATATCTTGGAAATAAACATAAAATCTCCTGGGGAACATCCTTGTCGAATCCTCTTAATATTCAATAAGAGGTTGTATCGGGGGCATATTTTAAAAAATCCAAAAACTTGTCCCACCTTATTTGTGAAATACCAAAAAGATTTTATAAGAAGAAAATGATTTCAAAATAAAATTAAACACTCAAACAAAACTAATTGGACATAAGGTACCGTTTTCGGACGGGCGCCTTGGGGTGCCTAACACCTTCCCCGAGCGTAACCGACCCCCGAGCCTTTAAATGAATCTTTGGTTTGACCGTGGTTTTTGGAGTCAATTTTTTACTTAGGCCTTTTAAATTGTTTTCTAAAAATTCGGTGACCTAGCACACCATTTAAACCCAATACTAGGTGGTGACTCCTTATTTTTAAAATGGCCTAAGTATATTTTTTGAGAAAATCGGTGCTTAAAAAAAACCCTTATCTTTAAGCTAATTATTTATTATTTAATATTCTTTTCCTTTCAGAAAATCGGGGCGCGTCACAAAGGCAAATGATAGGTGTGACATACCTACATATTTTCAAACCGAATTAAGTTAGTTTTCGAGCATTTATATAGTGTTTTATTACGTTTTAATCAGTTTTCTTATTTTTTGTATAAATCAGGTGTGGGGGGCAAAAAGATAGGAAACTGGAGCGAAAACAATGAGATCGAACCAAAAGCGATCGAAAGAATGGTAGAAAAATAAGCTTGGAGGCAAAATTTTGAAACAAGTCCATCGTCGCGGCGGTGAAGATGCTGAGAAAGGCAGAATAGTACTGATGGACTACCGCCGCAGCGGTGAATCCCACCGCCATGGCGGTGAAGAAGCAGAGAATTGAAATTGGCTACTGACAGTCCACCGCCTAGGCAGAATTCCCGCAGAATGCTCTTCCTAGCCACTGCTGTTTTCATCACCGCATAGATCATTGAACCGACCTACTCACTGCCACAGTGGTGAATCCCACCGCAGCGGTAGTGAGCCTCTGCACAACCTAGATATTTTATTTAGATATTTTGAGATCTTTTGCTTATAAATACCATTCACTCTCCCCCTTTATTGATCCCCCCGGCCATTTGGGCACATTAGGTCATATTTAGGCTATGGTTTAGGAGTTTTAGAGGTGGAGCTCACATCCCGAAGTGGAGAAGACGGTGAATCGATCGTTGAGCATTCTTAGCAGTTTATCTTCGGACGAGGCTAAGTTCTTCGATTGTTTTTCCTTATTTCTTTGTCTTAGGTTCATGTGAGCATGTTTAGCTCGATTTATATGTTTATATGGTTATGACCACCAGTTAAATATGGATTGCAATATGGATTAACGGTATATTTATAAATATGTTTGTTTGGATGATTTCGGTGTTGCGTTTATGTTTGTTCTTCGTAGTTTGATTCTGTTTATCGTATTGTTTGTTTATTATGCTTGGATTGATAGATGGATAATATGGGGTTTTGCCAAACCCTGGATTCGGATTAGGGTAAACAAACGTCATGATTCTATAACCCGGTCAGGGTTTGAATTGTGGACAATCGATGATGTTGGGGCAACACTCACGTGACTTAGGGTCGTTAAGACATTGAGGGAGATTTCTTTATACTCGAAGTTGCATTACATCCCTCATATTACACTCGGGAGAGGTGGCGAGAGAGTTTTAGAACGGAGATTGTCGATAGGGTAAATACAACGCACGATCTAATAACCCGGGAGGGAGTTGGATTGTGTGCAATCAATGACGTTGGGCGAGATTCATGTGACCTAGGGTCATTAAGATGTTGAGGGTGAATTCTTCATTGATTCGAAATCTTGTATTCCCCCGTCTTACACTCGGGAGAGGTGGCAGTGGAGTTTACGTACCGAGGTTGTCAAATAGGTCGAACAACGTAAATGTGAATAAATCGAAATCGAACACGTATTTGTAAACACGTTAATCCCTAGGCAATTCTTCACCCTAAAACATATTAGCATATTAGTGTAGTTAACTTAGGTTATATTAGTATTAGTTTAATTAATTAAATACATTTATTTTTTTCCTAGATAAAATTAGGTCACAACAAACGCGGTATTCGATAGTAACGACACAAATCCCTGTGGATACGATAACCCGATATTTCACGATCACACTATACTAAAACTTTGACCTCGTATACTTGCAAATAGTCATATACTTCGAGGGTGTAAATCCTTGGCATACAGCAACCCATGTGGGCTGTGCCGCATCTTTGGAATAATCTGGAGCTAGTCCCATACTCCAGCTAGAGTTGGGGCACATTATATACGATTTCTCTGTTGTGATTCTATGATAAGACTCACACTAATCCTAATCATAATCAATGCAAAAAAAAAAAAAAACTGAAACTATAATCTCAGGAAATGAACAAGCATGGTCAAGCCCCAGTCGGTACCTGAGGTTAAATTTCTCCCAGGAAGTTTTCAAGTCCTCATCAGGTAATCCTAGGTGGGATGTAGCCAAGAAACTCCAATAAGTGTTGAGTTCCCTGAGGGTCTTCGCCCATTGTGAATTCTTGAATTCATTTTTGATCTTGTATTGATATGATGACCCAAGAATCCGTTTCCCTAACCAAGAACATGTTCCACCAAATATTGATGAACTTCACGAGTTCGAACAACATTTGACCTAATTCTCGATTAAGTATGAGATATGTAGGTGCCCCCATGGGGGTTCGGTCAAGCCAGCTCAATTAAATCAATCAAGTAAATTTACTGTTTTTCAATCAATCAAGTCAATTTACTGCTTTCATCAATCAAGTTAATTTACTGATTTCATTAATCAAGTCAATCTATTGCTTTTCAATCAATTGATCAAATTTACTTTAACTGTTAGAACTACATATGACTTGATTCTCATTAATTTGATATATATAGGTGTTAATGTCAAAAAGTAGTGACGGGTCAATAGTATGGTCCAGGAGGATATCGAGGACACAAGACGGCCGACAGTACTGCAATTGGTTGGATTCAGGGGTGATGGAAATCTCTGAGTTGAGCTCCGCTCTTCTACTTCAAGCACATATACGAAGACCCACCAGGGTTGTGCCTGGTAAAGTCCCTCCGACGTGAAAGTAAGTATCCGAGGAAGAAAGGCTGAAAGTATAGTGAGTTCAGTAGTGGTCACGTACCTCTGGGCAGTGGGTGCCCCGGTGTATTTATAGGTGCCAATGCTAGATTAGTGCCACGAAATTAGGGAGCCGAGCTTGGTTTAATTAACCTAATCCGTTGGGTAACCAATGAGCAGGCAGGTTAGCCCTCTAAATGTCTGGGCTGGCTTTTGAGCCCATATGTAGAGGCCTATGGACCAGAACATCATGATGGCCTGGTGAACTCCCGAGTGTGGAGGTGGCGAGCAGAGGGTGCCTCAGTTCATTAGTTCGGCAGGTCGGATCATAGTTTATCAGTCCTAATTTCTTCATTGAGATGGCCCTCAGCTTAGCTTGGGGGGGCGTCCCAGCTCAACACTGAGGGAATTTCAGCTCTCAGCTTGGACGTTCTTCTATACTTGGACGGATATTGACCACGTAGTGTACCTGACGAGATTCCCCTATATCAATAGGAAAACCATTTGGGGTACGGTCACAACCAGGTACCGATTGTCGAATATCGTCCTCCTCACAAATAGGAGCCAATTAACCGAGTGTCATCCTCCCCACCTCCTAATAGGATAGACCACACATCATCCTTTAGGAGTAGCATATTTCAATTTCGTAGTGTAATGTAGATAGCCATCATATTTTAATTTCGTAGTGTAATGCAGAAAGCTAGCCAGACAATGTTTTATGGATTCTGGACAATAGTATAGTATAAAACTAGAATTTACTTTACTTGTTAGAACTATATGTGACCTGATTCTCATTAATTTGAGATATGTAGGAAAACCCTTTGGGGTACAGACACAACCAGGAGTCGATCGACCGAGCATCATCTTCTTCGCCTCCTATAGGATAGACCGCGCATCATCCTTTTGAAGTTCAGTGGTGCAACCCAACCAGTAGTGTAATTCAATTAGTATGTAACGCAATCAGTAGTGTAATTCAACCAGAAGTGTAATTAAATCAATAGTATAACACTAACAGTAGTGTAATGCAATCAGTAGTATAACGCAACCAGTAGCGTAATTCGATCAGTAGTGTAACGATACAAGTAATGTAATTCAATCAGTAGTGTAACGCAATAAGCAGTGCAATTAGACCAGTAGTATAATGCGATAGTAGTAGAATACAATAACATAGTCATCGGGAGGGCTTCCACAAAGTGTCATCCTAACCACGCCCTATAAGATTAGATATATCACGATCCTCCAGGAATGCAGATGGACAGGAGCCAGATGTGTCACCATCCTTACAAGAACAGTCTTTCAAGGTTGATTGTTCGTCAATCCTTCGAAGTACACAATGGCAGAAGTGATCAATCGTCATCCTCATCGAAACCTCCAAGTTCAGGTATTTCTCAATACTTTAGGATAGATTTAAATACTTGTCTTTAAATTTCATGTCTAACAGAACAAAATGTTAGTGTCTCCTTCTTTGTCATTACGAGTAAACTCGCATGACAAAGAGGGACAGTTGTAGACACCGCCTTTTGTCCCACCTAGTCAATGTCAAATCAAGTATAAGTTCAGATAAACTTTAAACTCAGGTTTAAAGAGAATGAATTTCTACATGAGATCACACTATGCAATATACAAAAACAACCAAAAACATAACAAAAATGCAAAAATGTTGAATTTGAAAATGTCTATGATTTAAGAGGGTTTAAAATAACTTTACTAAGGCTGATTTTCAACAATTCCTATGATTTAAGGGAGGGCATGTATTCCTTCCAGGATATGTGTGATTCTTCTTTAGAAACCTTTCTATTTTCCTTAGTTCAAGTAGTACTGACATAAATATATGGTATTTCTTTTCATTTTTTAACTCACAACATATACCCAAACCCTAAACTAACCAAAGCAAAGGAGTTTGTTTAAGGTTCTTGACAAAATCAAAAGGTTGTTTTAAGGTTGTGATTCAGGTTTGTTCACAACCAAAACTTAACTAAGCTAACTCAAATTTAACCAAAATCAACCTGGCTTTTTCAAACATAACAAGTCTAAACTACGTTCGACTTGATCTTTGGAAACTACCCAAAGTACGTAGGCAACCCATAAGCATTTAGTCATACCTCTAATTATGAACCCAACTTTTCAAACGTAACAACGATGAACTACGTTTGACCTGATCTTTGGTAACCACCCAAAGCACGTAGCCAACCCATAAGGGTTCGGTCACACCTCTAATAATACACCATGCCTTTACCCAAACCAGAACAAACTACGTGATGACCTGATTCTCATTCGAGATACATGGACAACCCACATGCGGGTTCGGTCACATATCCAAACAAATTATTCTAAGTTTGCATTTTATTTAGTATAGCTTGCATATTTACATTCCTGCCTGTATATAAACTGTTATTGGGTGTCGCGTACTAGTAGTAATTGTAGTATTTACTTGCTTTCCACAAATCATGCCAAAAATACATAAAAAGAACAAAAACTTTTAAAAAAAAATTATTCTTGTTTAAGTAAATCAAGAAAAACTGCTTGGATAGTGTTTAACAGTGACTATCTATTTAGACCGAGGTACCATCTTCGGACGGGTGTTTAACACCTTCTCCGAGCATAACTGACTCCTGAACTTAAAAATATCTCTAGTACATAGACCTTTGGAAGTAAAAACACGAGTCATTTCAAAAGGAAAAATGAATTTCCAAAATTCCGGTGACCTAGCACACCATTTAACCCCATGCTAGGTGGCGACTCCGTTATTAACAAAAATTTAGCCCAAGAAGTTTTTCGAAACCGACGCCTAGAAAATCCCTTGAAAAACCATTTTCAAAATAAACGAATTTAGATGACTTAGAGAGGAAGGGGTGAAACTTGTTTTCACACTCTTCCTGATGCTCTGCTTCTTTTGCCATCGAAATCTAGGGTGCGTCAACTGGCGACTCCGCTGGGGAACTCATAAGAGAGTCAAACCTAGTTGGAGTCTAAATCCATATTCATAGTTTAATAAAATCCAAGCATTATGTCTTTGATTTCAAACATAAACAATTCTCTACCAAAAACATAACAGTAACAATAATAATAACAATAATAATAATAACAAAACAATACTAAGCATATCATTTCTCGTCACTCCGTAGGTTGTCCTAAAAAATACCGGGTGAAGCACGCACACATGACGATAAATAATAATAATACTAATAATAATAATAATTATTATTATTATTATTATTATTATTATTATTATTAAAAAGCGTGCTGCAACACAAAATTATTGATTTGAATAGACAATTATAGTTTTTGGCTTTTGCTACTTGCATGGGAGATGCTGCAAAGGTGTCATTTACTTTGGCCTACTCTCGAGTCTTGAATATATCATTATTTATCTTTAGCACGTTTGAATCAATTTATAAACCAATTCAGATACATCAATTCCCTTATACATTTGTTTTTATTATCACGTCTTTAAGAAAATATTGCAACAAATTTAAATGATGGTAAATTCCCCACTTGCATGAACCTCTCTGACCCTCTTTTCGTACTCATCTTCTTCCTCATCTTCTTCCTCAATTTCTTTTCCCCCGTCTTCCTCTTCGGTTCCCCATCCAAAGCCTCCAATAGATCGTGATATTGGAGGAGGGTTCCTTGCTTCTCCGACGATTTTCATGATCTCCTCAATGCTTTGAAGAGAAAAACTTGGATTATTTCTCAGGTAGTAGATGGCTTGAGAAGATTCTGTAAGTTCCCTCGGTAAATTCTTCAAGAACCATGGATGACTCTTTATTTCCTTAATTGTAATCCTCTGCATTGATAACTATTTTTGTGATGAACAGTTGGAGACAAGCTTTATTATTGTCATTCAGTTAAGGCATACCTTGGAAGAGTTTGCAACAAAAATTTGAGAAAGAAGATGCCTGCAGTCTTGGGATATGTGAACATAGTCTGGTATTTTGTATTGGATGCCCATTATTCTCTGCAAAATTAATTATAATTAACGAATTTAAATAAATAAAATAAAAGATCATAGAATATAATGTTCCACCAACTTGGATTGTCTTTCGAAAATTTTTGGGGTCCTTTGGGTCTTCAAAAGGATATGCACCCACCAACATCACATAGAGTGTCACCCCGCATGACCAAACATCTGCCAACTATACATTAAAAGAGAGATTTTTTATATGAAAAAGGGATCATTGCTTTGCAAGTACAACACAAAAAACAAATACAAATAATCGACGAATTTTTGTTTTATATTCCTTCTCTATATCTTAATGGCCAGTTTAGTTGAATGGAATGAAATGAGAGAAAAATTCGAAACAATAGAATGAAAAATCACTATTCAATTATCTTATTTAGTTGCTATTATATGTTTAAAGTAACGGAATGATCATTGTCTTAACGTAATGAGTTCATTCAAAGAGTTATTCCACTCTCGTTTACTAATGAGTTGTGTCCTTATAGCTAAGCACATAAATGTTTCTAGATTTCCATATTGTTAACGATCCTTGGGGGACGAAGACTTTCTGTGATTTGCTAAAATCATCAACTAATATCTCACGTTTTAGACGCGAGAGTATTTTTAGAGAACCATTCCATTTTGTTCCACATCCCTTATATGGATATTGAAGATCATTTTTTCGTTGTTAATCATAGGTTTTACTAGTCTCTGGTCTTCTTTAAGATATTTGATTGATTGTCTTCTCGTACCACATAGCATCTTTCATGAAAAATTGATTATCTCGAGTGAGAGTTGACGTGGACGTAATTGTTTATGGGTTTACTATATTTATTTTCATTCTTGACTTTCCCATCAAATTGTTTGACATTATTAAGTTTATTATTTAATTTTTATTTATTCTTATTTAAATGAATGTCATTTTCTTTTATTCATGTTCCTTTAGTACGTTGTTGTTATGCTTACATTGGGTTCTTTGTTTATTCATGAGAAAAATGGATTATATTGCTTCTCTCTAGATGGGGTGATGTTTTTCAGGTAATAGGTTGTAAGAATGATAGGTCGAACGAGGCACATAGAACCATTTGTACAATCCTTCATGGTTTTTAAAGTTAAAAATTAATTCGATTTTTAGCCATATTGATGGACGAAAATTTCCATCTAGACAGTCGTTTTAGCCATATTGCGGGTTTAAGTTTAAGTTTGTAAATACAAACCCTGGTTTTCCTATTCTCATGTGCATTGGTTCTCAGAGTTTCTAAGTTCATTGTTCATCTCATAAGCTTTTTTTTTTTCCCGATAGGCATATGATTATATATCAATGAGGGACAGGGTCTCCCCTATTACATGGTAGCAAGATACCATGTAATCTATAAGACCCTGTCGAAAACACCACAAGAAATTCAAAAGAAGCCTCCAACACCAAACACGGGCCCAATAGGTGTCCCGGGGTTCGACCTCACAAATGCCAAAATAAACACCCAATAAATAAACAACACTGATACACTTAAAATAATCAAAATAGCACACCAGAAAAGGAGGGTGAATTGCCAATGCTTCATAAACCGACAAGCTCTGGCGACAATTCGTTTTGGGAAATCAAACATGCAAGCTCTGAGCAAATGATGAGGCTCACACCAACACCTTTCAAACATCAACTTTAACCCCAAGATGGCCATCATACTACCCAAAGATAAACTCATTTCAACTATGACAAAAGCAATCAAGACTCTCCAAGAATCCACTCCCACCAACTAAACCTTTTTTTCTTAGCAAAAGAACAAAAGAAGTAAAACCTCCCTCAATTACGCCTCATCTTACTTCCCAAGGCTCTTAATTCTTTCTCAAGGCAAAATAGACTCTCTTTAACCAACCATAATAGAAATATTTCTCAATATACCCAAAGTGCCAATGATTTCTTTTTCCCTCTCCTTTTGGGTATTGAAACTAGCCGCTTTTTGAATCGCAAATGACGATTACAACTGATTTTGGAGAAAATATTATCGATTTTGTCCTTGGGTTTGGAGACACAACTACCATCCGTATCACTTGTGAAAGACCATTTTTGACTCCAAGAATCAGAGACCCTTTTAGCAATTGGTTCATGTGCATCGCATTAATAGAAGGCCTTCATAGTGATTTCACCCTCTTCCGATTCGTGGTAAACATCTTCAAGGTTTGTGAGATTCTCTCCCACAACAACATTAATCGAAAGTGGGATTCATTGCATTCACTTGATCCAATCACTTACCTAAGTCCGAAGACAAAATACCTTCAGTGCAATTTGACCCACCAGTGTCTCATTCTCTGAGAATAAGATTAACAATCAAGTCTCTAAACTCCAATTTATTCGAAGTCATAGTCAAGCCTAAAATGTTCCCATATTCCATTACATTTTCTAGTCTATTCAACACTAATTTGATTCTGTTTATCATATCCTTATTAATGGTAGAGTTCTCACTATTATCAAGAACATTTGCAGAACAAACTACTGAAAAATTCACAGAATTAGAGGAAGCAAAGATAATAGGACTAGAAACAACACCAAGTTCACTAATTGCAGTCCCTAAACTTTTTCCTTCTTTTTTTACCCATTTTCTTTTAATACTAGATTCATGGGATCGCTTACTGCACGTTGCCAAACGTACTTCAATTACTCTATTTTTCAACCTAATCCCATTGAGAATTCTAATAGCCGTCAATGCTTCAACTAAAGACGAAAAACGAACAAATCCATTCTTTGAGTTTGTTCTAACTCTTCTCCGCTTTGAAATATATACATCTCGCACCACCCCATGCCACTGAAACATGGACTTTGAGACTCTCCGGAATCGAATCCATGAAAATAGACACCAACTGCTCTTTCAACTCACCAAAATTCCTCTTCCAATTTTCATTTTTACTACCCATAATGAGTTGGAGAGTAGAATTAAGCTTAGAAATACAACAAATCCAAAACTCACGAGAACAATCAAATCAATGCACAGAAGGCAGAGATAACAACAATCAACAAATCTGAAACTCAAGAGAGTTGGGTATGCTGACCTAGATGAATGAATAGGATTGGAACTTTGTGCTTTTACCCCTGTTCAGAATAGCGGCCAGCAGGGAAGAAGAACTGTCGACCGCTTCTTGGATTTTTTGGTTGATTTGTGACCGATCTTGGCCGACCCAAACCAGGATTCGTCGTACCAGCAAACTCCAAGAATGACTTCCGGCAGACTAACTCAAATCACACCCTTGCACAGCCTTAGCAAAACAATCATCTCCGCTTACTATAATTAGAATCAAATCCACCCTAGTCACCACCTATACTGTCGAAATCGAACCATCAAGAGCCTCAACGCTGGATTCGTCAAACTGGATGAAACCCTATAGCCCAAAAATCATTAGATCTGGAAAAAGGTAACATTAAGGGGGAAAGAGAGCACCCCGAAAAGATAGATCTTAACAAGATCCGAGCCTGAACACAGATCTATCATGGCGATTACTACGCACAGCAGAGAGTTCGAGTGGAATAGTGGTGGAGATGGAGACTCCAAAAAGGACCACAACGGCTAGGATCATTGGAAGCCGGTGCCAACAGGAATGGAGACAACTTTGAAAATAACTTGGCACGCTTCCCTTTTATCTCATACACCTTTCGACAGAACAATCAATTATGATTCATACTTAATATTTTAAGATTAATTGAACCGAGTGTTTCTAAAATTCATCACTACCCATCAAACGATTGAGGATTATGTATGAGGTTAATCTTCATTGCCTACTAAGGTATAGAGATGAGATCAAGTGTAATATGTCAAAAGCGTAGAGATAGATCCAGCATGAACTATGAACCACAAGGTCACCTAGTAGAAGATTTTAGGTAGGATCGAGCTTGAGGAGATAAACGAGTAGTGTTGAAGATGTAGAGGACTTAACTGTTGGACATAATCCCTATAGATAATCTTAGTTGGACATATTTCTCATAATGATCTTGCATAATTAAACAATACAAAGTCCAAACTTGGTATTTCAAATACCAATCCGGTATTTTACATATCACCTTGTATGTGTATTATGTGCTTGCTAAGATTCCTTATATATTTAATTGGAATATCCTACATTTTAATAGAAGTTTAAACAATTTGAGATTATACACATTTGGTAACAAGTTTCCCATAATCCAGTCTTTGTGACAGGCAAGATTACACTATTATACGATAACAAGTTTGCCATAATTTTATCTTCTGACCCCAGTTCTTTATGAGAGAATTAAACACGCCGAAGTTGATATCCACTTCAACAGGGAGAATAGTTTAGTCATGAATTATTACTTGTACCTTCATCTCATTGTCCTAGTAGGCAACTGACATATTCACAAAATATATTGGACTATGCCTTCTTCATTCAACCATTATCAGGCCAGGCCTCATCAACATTTTTGCCTCAACTTGAGAGAAAGAGTTGCAATATCAAATTTCTCGCTTATTTAATTTTTTGTATTTTACTGGTCATGTTGACCATTTTCAGTCACTTCTTTTTTCTTTTAGTTTCCCAATTAGGGAAATATTTTTACTTATTTAGACCATTTTGATTATATAATGTAGGGTGTAGAACTCTATTCTATTATACAATAAAAATAATTCTCTTCCACTTCCATATCCTTTTTCCATAATGGGCATGGGATATTTATGTATATAACTCATGCTTGAAGGCACAATTTTTTTATTTTTTTATTTTTTAAATTTTGCACCATTGTAGCTAGACCGAATTGCACTTTGCACTTCTATAATATTTTCGTTTTGTCATCACTTACAGCCTCCTATGCATAAGACTTATATACAACGGTTAAAAATCTAACAAAAAAAAAAGAATAATTATGTTCTTTCACTTTAAAATTAAGGATAAATTGGTTATTTTACTCCATCTGATTTAATGGGTTTATGTAAAAGTCATCCAGATTTTAAGGATCCCATATATTTTTTTTCCTTTTTCCTTTTCATTGTTCTTATGCTTCCCTATGTTCTGGCGATGTCCACTCTTTCTTTTCCCCCCTTTCTGCTCACTCTTCTACGCTTCGACTTGGTCTTCTCTCATCTCCTCTCTCTCTCTTTACATATATATATATAAAGAGAGAGAGAGAGAGAGATCGAAGCTTAGATATGTAGATATGAGCAAGGATCTGAATGTATTTGTGTGTGTATATATATATGTGTGTGTGTGTGTGTGTGTGTGTGTGTGTCTATATATATATAGAGAGAGAGAGAGAGAAAGAGAGAGAGAGGAGGGAGTTGATAGTGGTCATTGGTTGGTTGGTGGGCGTTTGTAAGGGTGGTGGTCGTTTGTTGGCGGGATGGTGCCTGCCGGTATATGGCGGCCATCGGTGTTGTGTTGAGGTATGTGATGGCCGACGATGTTGTATTGAGAAAGCATATAATCTAATTGAAAAAAAAAATGCAATATGAGAAGTAAATCAAAAGAGAGGTTCATTAATTAATAAATTATAAACGAATAAAAATTATTTCTATTATTACTAACTTTAATTGAATTTTCTTTAAATAATTTCTCAAGATACGAAGGCAAAATATGCAGATATAAAAAAATATATTATCTCTCTCCTTAATAAGGTATATGATATATAAAGTCAAATATAAATATATATTCTATATTTTGGTTAAATTTTGTTTCAGTCTGAACCGTTCTTTCTTTGTTAAAAAATTATATGGCCGAGACTCTTATATTCGTACTGTTTATAGACAGTTGTTGGTTAACACTAAATAATTTGCTGACCTTGCCATCGTATTCTCTACGAGAAAGCACTTCAGGTGCTATGTATGCTGGAGTTCCTACTGTTGATTTCGGTCTTGAATGCAGCAGAGATGACTGGACATAACACAAATGAAAATTAATATTAAATACGTAATTAAAATCCACATATTATATATACTTTTTAGGGAATTTTTATACTTTAGTCCTTTAAAGAATTCTAGTAACTCTTTTTATGTTCTACATTTTGTATCACCAAGTTACCTTAATGGAGCAACCAATATTTTAGCGAAGTACCCTTTTCCAGATTATTTTTATATAAAAAAATACATTAATTTGTCATGTCTCTATTTTAGTTGAATTCAACAAAAATCCAAAACAACTGAAAAAGATATTATCAAATTGAAGGTGATAATTTATACATTTTTTTTTTTTGTAAAGAAGGGTAAAACCCTAAATAAAAATAGTATAACTTAAACTCAAACAATAATTTTTCTTTGTTTTTGTTATTTCATTAAAAGTAATAGATTATGAACCTTGGAGTAACCAAAATCACAGATTTTGAGGCGTGGTGCTGGACTTCCATCTAATAGTGTATTTTCCAGCTTCAAATCTCTATGACATATTTGCTGCACCAACCCAAACACATGAAATAAACCAGAAACGGAAATAAATTTCATTATGTGAAAAAAATGATACCATGGAATGGCAATAGCAAACGCCGGATATGAGCTGTTGGAAGAAGTATCTGGCCTGAAAAGAGACATACAAATTGACGTTTCAAACCAATGCATTAAAAATAAATTGGTAGATCTAATCTAACCTCGTCTTCACTAAATCTTCCGGCAGTGCAGATCCGATCAAAGAGCTCACCACCAGCAGCATACTCCATTACAATTGCCAGATGGGTTGGTGTCAAAACCACCTATAATTTCAATGATTTTAAGCCTGCTTCCTAATCTTCTTTTTCCTTAGAATTAATATCATAAATATATCACCTCCTTGAAACGTATTATATTTGGGTGTCGGAGGGATCTGTGATTTATAATTTCTCGAGCAACATTTTCGTCAATCTGGAATAGGAAATGGAAGAATTAGAAGACATTCATAATAAGGAATACGAGGCCAGAAGAAAAAAAATAGATCAGAAAGGCACACCCTCTGTCCTCGCTCAATGTACTTCATGGCTACCAGTTCCTTGGTTTCTTTGTTCCTCATGAGCCTGGCCACGCCAAAGTTCCCAGCTCCTAGATCTTTAACCGTCTCGTATTTTTCCATGCTTCTTTACTTTCCTAATATCAATTCGATCGAAACTAAATATACAAGTACATGCATGAACATCTATAAGAAATTAATGCTCTAATACACTTGAGTCTGACCTATACCATTACCGAATGATCCTTGAGATCTGACAGAAAAAGTTGCAGATGAAGAAGACCTATTACTCTCTCTCTCTCACACACATAATTGATAATTAATCACAAGGGAATGGAGAGCACGTGGGATAGAGAGTACGTCAATTAAATATGGATAGATATCGGTATGGGATTCCACATGCTGAATACGTCAATCAAACTACCTTTTTCCCCAAATCATTTATTATTTATTTCTTCTATCTGCCACTCCTACATGTATCCAACTAAATTCCCATCTTCTCTTCTTTTTCCTTGCGTTAATATCGCCGTCTCGCGAGGAGAGGCAACGAGGTCCCATTACCACCTTTGACTTTTCGAAAGTTAAGGCACCCACATAAAGTTCGGGTTTTGGCATGCTCCATGAATGAATTGATATTTTGCGTAAAAGTTCATTCACACACCTGTCATATATTGTATTGATATAGGTAAAAATTACAATATTATATATATTATTTCCTCGAACTCAAGAAGGTAAATTAGAAGTGAATTTGAGTTTGGAACCTAGAGTGTGAAAAAGTTCGGGTGCATAGAATTTGGTGAAAATATTTGTTTTTTGATCGGCTGAATTAAAGGAGTAAAAATGAACAGTAATCTTTAGAATGTGGTGAAAGATAAAGTAACAGTCAGTCTCGATGAATTTTGTACGCTCGTGGAAAATATTATTATGGGCAATTTGAATAACAATTTTAATGATGCCTGGAAATGGATCACCGGACACGTTAATCCTGAGATCCGGGAACAGTAGACTGTTGGGATTATCTCACTGTCCCTCGATCTGGATCTTCCAAAACAATATACCGCAGGTAGGTTTGCTAGCATTACGCCTCCGGTATGAGAATCAGTTGAGCGTACAAAGAGAGTATGGTAAAGTAATAATCGTAAGAGCTTGTGTATTGCCTAGTAGGGTTTCACGTCATTTATAGTGATTGCGCGAATCTTGGTCCCATTACCATGGAGATGATTATGATTGTGGGAGGAGATTGGAAAACCGTTATCATGGGAGAGTAATGGTACTTTCCCTTCTGGGAGAGGCAAGTAAGACCGGGCTTCATGGCGCTTGCACCCGATGAGGTGTAACCCAAGTCAGGTCGGGAGATGGCGCCTGACCGAGCTGGCCGATACTAGAATTCTCGGGCTAGTCACGTGCTCAAGGACATGTGGCACCCTTGTAGTTTCTGACCTAATTTTCCCTCATCAAATTCCCTCTATTCCCATGTGCGTAATGATTCGCACCCTAGAAATATTTGGACGTTTCAATGAGAAGCTGGAGTTTGTCATTTCTTTGAGGGTTGTATCGTATCGATGCATTGGGTACGGCCAGACACTGTAGCTTCTGTCTTTCAAGAGTGGAGAGCATTAAATGATGCGTGACTAATTAGACAACTGGTCGATTCGGCTCCCCAGGCAATGGTTGACGGGGAGTCGTGCTCGAACCCATTTAAAGGGAGAAAGTTTGTGCACTTTTCGCTTTAGTTCTTCAAATATCATCCTTGTTTCTAAGATTTTTGTTATGCCTAGTCTGTCCTCTTTATAATGGCAAGATACTTTGAGTCGTGGCTTTGTCTTTCGAGAAGCAGAGGTGATAACAAAGTCTGGCCGCCACCTAGGGTGCCCCTATTGAAGGTCGAGGCGTCGCTCGCAGGGTTTCCCAGGGAGGCTTACAAGTTGAATATATGAATGACGATGGCACTGAGATGGCCAATCCGCTGGTAGTGCACGGTAGTGGAGAGGGGACAAAACTAGCAAATGTTCAGCACTCTCCTACTTCTGATGCTACGGCTGCTCCCATAATGGCTTGGGCACTTGAGCGGGTGCTTAAGTAGGAGGAGGCCAGACTCATAGTGAGTCCCTCCCAACATGCTATTGGTTGTTCCTAAGCCGTGGTGAAATATGCTTCAATGCTCATCTGGCTACACCGTATTCTATACTGACGTCTTTTTTTCGAGTTGTACTTTCCCCTTCATGATTTTCCCTGACAGGTTCTTCATCGTATCAACTTGGCACCTTTGCAATTGGTACCTAATGCATGGAGGTTGATGGTGGGGTTCACTATTTTGTGCTTGAGGAATGACGTGCTTCCTTCAGTTCTTTTGTTTTTTCATCTGTATCAAGTTTTCAGGAACGCAAGGTCGTTCGACTGCTGGTATCAATTTCGAACTCGGAGTGGGTGACTCATTAGGGGAATCCTAAAGAACATTCTGATGTGGAAAAACAAATGTGGCCAGGTGAAATGATTCTGGGAGTTTCCAGCTGGAGGGGTAAGGTTCTATCCAGTCTCGATGTGGTGGTTATATCCCTCTCGTTTTCCCCTTAGCGAAGCGGACAAGGCTACTGTTGCCCTTTTGTAGGGCCTTCCTGAGGGAGAGATGGACTTTGTTTTCCTTAAAGCCAATTTATTTGACATTTTATTTACTATCCGTGCTAGGGCAGTTGGTCCTCCAGATTCAGAGTCTAATTCTTTTTCAGGATCCGAACTATCCTTTTCGGTTACGGCGTCTGAGGAAGAAGGTAGGGCCTTATATATTTTTATTCCTCTGAACTATTTTTTGATTATCTTCCAATAATGAGTGGTGGTCTTCTTGATACTGAGCTGTTGGAGATTAGGCTTGATGTCTCGGAGGACGCTTGGGCTGCTGCAACCTTGTCTTCTGTGTTAGCGACCTCATTTGTGGTTTCTTCAAAAGTGATGGCAGTGGTCATTCTATCTGTGGCTCCACTAGAGGCATTACTGGTAGTGCGTAAATACTTCGTTACTTTCACCGCAAGTGTACAGATCAAGTTTTAGTATAGGTAGGAAGAGCAAGGGTATCGTGTTTATGAGAATTGATTGAGATTATTATCGAGTACCGTGTTTATCATGACCTAACTTTATCCAGGCGAAAAAAAAATGTGTACAATTTATATTAAACTAAACTAATTAACTAAATTATCTATACTAATATAATGAGATATTTTCGGGGAAAGAATTATCTAGGGATCAACATTGTTTACAAATACGTGTTCGATCTCGTTTGACTTACGTTAATGGTGTTCAGGTATCCAACAATCTCGATTCGTAAACTCACTTGCCACCTCTCCCGAGTGTAAGACGAGTGAATAGATGACTTCACGTCAACGAAGAAGTCCCCCTCAACGTCTTAACGACACTAGGTCATGTGAGTCTCGCCCCAACGTCATTGATTGCATACTTTCTAACGCCCTCCTGGGTCATTAGATTATGTGTTGTGTTTACCCTAGTCTGAATCCGGGGTTACCTCTCCCGAGTGTCAAATCCTGTATTTTTCAATTATCTAAACAAGCATAATATCAAAGAATAACAGTAAACACAATCAAATTTATTATAAAACACACATTAATGAAACACCGAAATCAAAATAACTACATATATATAAATGTATTGTTAATCCCTAAACAATCCACGTTTAGATAGCAGCCATAACCATATTTACAATAAGAACGAGCTAAACATGCTCAACAAATGCCTAAATTAAGGAAATAAAAGAGAAAACGGAAGAACTTAGCCTAGTCTGAAGATTATGCCATAGAGCGATCGCTTCCTTCAACTTCTTCTTCTTCGGTTTGTGAGCTCTCCCTCCAAAACACTCTAATCTCCACCCAAAATATGTTTTAAGTATTCTAGGGGTGTTGGAGATCCAAGGGCCGAAAATGGAGAAATAAGAGGGGATTAAATTGCAAAAATATCCTAAAAATATCTTAAATCTGTACAAAGGTGACCGCCACGGCAATGGGATTCACTGTTGTGGTAGTGAGTAGGTCGGTTTGATCTTCGCCTAGGCGGTGGAGTCAGCGATGGATTCAGGGTCTTCTCTACATTTTCACCACCGCGGCGGTGGATGTTCAGCAAAATTAATCCTTCTCTGCATTTTCACCCCCGCGGTGGTGGGCTTCTTTTTAGAATATTGTCTCTTTACTTGTTTTTCCACCGTTCTTCCACCATTCTAGATCCGATATAATCGTTTAGCATCCGTTTTCATACCGTTTTACCCCACACACCTGATTTAATATGAAAAGAATAAAAACACATTAAAATGTATTAAAAAGTAATAAACGTACTCAAAAACTAACAATTTCGATTTGAAAATATATAGGTAATTTACACCTATGAAATACCCCCAAACTTGAAATTTTGCTAGTTCTCGAGAAAAACACCCACACAATGCAAGAAAATATAAAAACTAATTATGAAATTGAAAAACACGAAAAACAAATATGTGCAAGTTTTGAGCATCATCTACCGGCCAAACAAATTATCCTTCATCGGCCTCCAATCCTATCAAGTTCAAGCATAAAAATACACCATGTAGTGTTCTATAATTTCAACATTTATAATCGTAAGTGCCATTATATATCCTGCTAAAATGTGTGTGTGTTTAAAAATCAAATATATAACTATCCGTTAACTTGATTGGATTATCCACCATATAAGCGCATGATAGAAAAAAAAACCCGAGGGTATAGGAAATCCATAGGCTTGACCCAGGATCTATTCTCCACTAATGTAGGCTCGAAAGTTCAAAAAGATCAATAGGTCTTGGTTCGGTTTAGGACAAATGGCCAAGGGTATATTGGAAATGAAAAACAGGTTTACTTTGTTAACTTTTTATGATACCCGAGGCACATTGCTTGGCACACTTACTCTTGAAACCCCACAGATAGATTGAAAAAAACCATGAACAATCTATTAAGACCGACGTACTCACTTGTCAAAAAGAAATGGAAATAAACTACATTTACATATTTTTATTTTTTTTCAAAATAACAAACACACCCCTAAACTTATTTGATTTGTACAATTTAAGGGGTGTGTGAAATATGAACAAAAAACGACAAGTGAGTACTCAAATACTGAACCAATTAATAACTCACCCAAAACCCAACCGCACACATCAAGTAGCATAATGAATGCTCACTTGATTCACTCCCTTTGTGCCTTTAGTTTAGCGATATAGGTTTGGAAAAAGTTTAATCGGCTAGGGTATTTGTTTAAGTGTTCATAATTGAAATGACTATTAGGCTTCAATAGGGTAACAAGGGATAATGATATATCAGGGTAAGCTTAAAAGGCTCAAGCGACAAAATGACTGCCTAAATCATATCTCCTGAACAACCTTACCTAGGATTTCACCTCAAATTTCCCCTAAATCAAGTTCTAGAAACCCTGCTGTCATGAATTTAGGTTACAGATAATCGTTTTCAAATCAATTAGACAATTATATAATGAGTTTACGTGCTCGTGCAAGTAGGATCTATAATAACTATTACTAAAATATAACGTTGAGCACATAGAACATACATGTATAAGCTTTACGCTTGACCTCAATAAACAACCAGGGAACAGACTCATCATCGGGTAATGGCCCAGATGACATCAAAACTTAGCACATAACAACAACTAAATTAAACAAACTAATCCTAAACAAACATGCACACGTAAAAATAGTAAAACATAAACTATAACTGAAACATACTAACACATCACAACCAACTTAAATAGGAAATGACCATAATAACCTAGTCAGCAATCCCAATAACCTGATAAAGCATTATAATGAAGACTAGGGTTTAGAACACATACCTGGGAGGTGAGTGAATCTCGCCTTCGATTCAAATTGGCTGTGACGGATCTAATTTATTTTTCCTTGGGTTGCCTCCCAAGAAGCGCTTGGTTTATGGTCGTCAGCCCAACACACCGAAGTGCTCGTTAAAGAGCGGCTTTCGCCCATAGTAAGTGTTGTACAATACTACATATGGGTTTTGGTTTAGTACACCCTCAAGCTTGGCGAGATTTGGCTCTGATCGGCCCAAGCTTTCAACAGGATACTGCACCGGCCCATGTACTTGGTGGGCATGGAAGAACGTTGCTAATGGCAGAGAAGGATCAATGAGCTACATCGGATCCTCATAAATATGATTGTCTTGGATAGATGGTGGCGTCACCAGCTGGAATTCGAACGATAAATGTTTGAATCTCCATCGATCTCACCCAAGTACCTCCCACTTGTCTCCGGCTCCTCCCGGTGGCTTTCACTGAATGTGGCTTGTGAATCTCACAGTGCCACTGTGTCTAACTCGGCCTCAATCAAGCAGATGAACTGACCAATGTGCATCTAAAGAGATATTACGGTCGCATCGATTTCAGTGCAAATCATCTCAATATTGTTGAGACATTCCTCGTGCTCATTTAGTAGGTCATTCATTTCTCTCAAGACTCTTTGAGTTTCCCCCACGAAAATAGCAATTATTTCTTCCAGATTAGAGGAAGAATCCTTATTGTGGTCGAAAATGTCAATCCATGGAGCCGTAGTATTGAAACTATAAAAATCAAAGGCCACCATGTCTTCCAACAACCAATAGGCTTCATCCGCGGTTAGTTGGTAGAAAGAGGTGCTAGCATTTTCTCCTTCCACCCACATTCTGGTTGCGGCTTGTAACCCATTGAGGAAGTTTAGTAGTTGACACTCTCTCGAGAAACGATAGTTCAAAAATCGGAGTACCAAATCCTTGTAACAATCCCAAGCACAGTAAAATGGCTTAGAATCTTGTTGAAAGAATTGCAAAAGCACTTGTTGATCTAACATCGTCAAGCACCCTGCGAAAAAACAAAAACAAAAACTACAAAGAAAAATTTATACAAAAAAAAAATGGCTAAAGTAAAATTTGGTCATTTACTAATAATATTAATAATAATAAAAAACACAATCCCCGGCAATGGCGCCAAAAACTTGGTAGAGCATAAATACGTCACTACTTTCACCGCAAGTGTACGGGTCAAGTTTTAATATAGGTAGGGAGAGTAAGGGTATCGTGTTCACGGGAATTGGTTGCGATTATTATCGAGTACCGTGTTTATCATGACCTAACTTAATCTAGGCGAAAAAAGAATGTGTAAAATTTATATTAAACTAAACTAATTAACTAAATTATCTATACTAATATAATGAGATGTTCTTGGGGAAAGAATTGTCTAGGGATTAACGTTGTTTACAAATACATGTTGGATGTCGTTTGACTTACGTTAATGGTGTTCGGGTATCTGACAATCTCGATTCGTAAACTCACTCGTCACCTCTCCCGAGTGTAAGACAAGTGAATACATGACTTCGCGTCAACGAATAAGTCCTCCTCGATGTCTTAACGACACTAAGTCATGTGAGTCTCTCCCCAACGTCATTGATTGCACACTTTCTAACACCTCCCAGGTCATTAGATTGTCGTGTTGTGTTTACTCTAGTCCGAATCCGGGGTTGCTTCTCCCGAATGTCAAACCCCGTATTTTCTAATTATCTAAACAAGCATAATATCAAAGAATAATGGTAAACACAATCAAAATTATTATAAAATACACATTAACAAAACACCAAAATCAAAATAACCACATATTTATAAATGTATTGTTAATCCCTAAACAATCCATGTTTAGCTAGCGGCCATAACCATATTTACAATAAGAACAAGCTAAACATGCTCAACAAATGCCTAAGTTAAAGAAACAAAAGAGAAAACGAAAGAACTTAGCCTAGTCCAAAGATTATGCTGTAGAACAATCGCTTCTTTCGACTTCTCCTTCTTCGGTTTGTGAGCTCTCCCTTAAAAACACTCTAATCTCCATCCAAAATATGTTCTAAGTGTTCTAGGGGTGTTGGAGAACCAAGGGCCGAAAATGGAAAGAAGATAGGGGATTAAATAGCAAAAATATCCTAAGAATATCTTAAATCTGTGTAGAGGTGACCGCTGTGGCGGTGGGATTCACCGCCATGGCGGTGATTAGGTCGGTTTGATCTTTGCCTAGGCGGTGGAGTCAGTGATAGATTCAGGGTCTTCTCTACATTTTCACCACCGTGGTAATGGATCTCACAGCTACGGTGGTGGATGTTCAACAAGATTAAGCCCTCTCTGCATTTTCACCGCCGCGGTGGTGGTCTGAAAGCCGCGACGGTGGGCTTCTTCTCAAAATATTGCCTCCTTGCTTGTTTTTCCTCCGTTCTTCCACCGTTCTAGATCCGATATCATCGTTTAGCATCCATTTTCATACCGTTTCACCCCATACACCTAATTTAATACAAAAGAATAAAAACACATTAAAATGTATTAAAACATAATAAACGTACTAAAAAACTATTAATTTTAGTTTGAAAATATATAGATAATTTACACCCATCAATTACCTTACCCTAGTATAAACTCTTCAAAGAGGAGCTGCCCATCGGTTCTCGGTGATGTAATCCGTAAAGAGCTGGCGGCGAAGAGGGCGAATAAGCCCCTTCCGGCTGTTTCTGGAAAGGGGAATGAGAAGGTGGGTAAGCCCTCCTAGAGCCATTTACCTTTGTTAAACCTTCTAAAATAGGCCCCTAGGGTCGAGGGGCACTAGGGTTCTCCTTAATCCAAATAACACAGCCAAATGGTCTCAGGCTACATTACTTTCAAAGAACATTGAGGCAGCAACCATGGAGTTGGGTAGTGACCCTACACTGAACTAGTTATAATCGAGTGTTGCAATATTCACACTGTCCTTTCCTTGTTTTGATAACTTTAATCGTTGCTTTAGGTCTTTATTGATTTTCTTCCGATCATGTAATAGACCGTTGCTCGATCATTCTCTCTACTCTAGTGATAGAGGGGGATAGTGTCCCTGATGAGAACCAACAAGCAACATCAAAGGACACATTGCATGTTCCGGTTAGGCCCATTACTAGGGCAAGATCTAAGAAGATCAAATAAGCACTTAATGGGCTAATTCAAGAGCTTTCGGCTGAATCGAAAATAATAAAGCCCAAATTAGGCCCAAATGATGATCAAGGCCTAATCCATCTCATCAAAGCAAGTGAATGGGTTTAGACATGAACTCAAATGGACCAAGGCTTGAGGACCACGAAATTCTCAGCATATTTATTTTATTTATTTGTATTTTAATTTTAATTTAGGTTATTTATTTGATAATTTGTAAGGCATGATTGCCAAATTAGCCTTTTCCCCTTTAGATTAGGAGTAGGGTTTCCTTGTTTCTCGAGGGTTTCTTTTTTTTTTTGTATTGTAGCCGCACTATTCACGAGCACTGTTCACCGACACTGTTGACCGCACTATTCATTACCTATTTAAGAAAGTTGTATCCCATGAGGAATGAAACATTACTTTGATTAATAAAAATTGTGAGAGTTTTCTCTTTAGTTCTTCAGAGAACTTTTCCTGAACTTATCAAGAGTTTCTTGTGGCGTTCAAACTTATATCTTTGATTCGTGATTCATTATAATCATTGGGTCAAGATCATTATACCATTGGTTCACGTTTCGTTCATAAACGTTGGGTCAAGGTAATCTATCTTTCAATTTCTGTATTTTTTAGCTCGTTCAAAATCTGATTTAATTTCGATCTTCGCGAAGAAACCCTAAGTTGATTTCGGGTCTCACTAATCCTTGGTGAGGTTCGCATCATTTGGTATCAGAGCAAAGTCTAAATCAGGTTTTATTTATCCTTTTTCTTTTTTGTTTTTTCATATCAATTCCTTCATAAAAAAAAATTTCTTGACCAAATTATATCATCATATCTATTGCGTTTTTTTTTTCTTTTCGTTCTAATTCAAATTTGATCCAATCTTGAAAAAACAAAAAAGCGGTGCATCTTTGTTCTGATCATATTTTTCGTTTAAATATTGTGCTTCTTTAAATCTCAATTTAAAGTTGCTGGTTTTCAAAAAAAAAAAAAAAACAGAAAAGAAAAAAAAAACAGAACCAAAAAAAAATAAAATTGAGAAAATTCAGCAGCCCCCTCAAACAAAAATTGAGAATAATTTCCTTTTGTTCTACTCTATAAAATTTTCTTTGTGCTCTTTTTGTTCCCTTTGTTTCGTTCCTAAAACCTCATTCTTAGTGAATCAAATTGTTGAGTTTGGATTGCTACAAGGAAATTTCTGATTGAGATTGGTTAAGTTCAATAAAAAACTAAAAGAGGGAACTAAAGAGTGAAAAAAGGCAAGAGGGTGTGAGCTTATAAGAGGGTAAAATCTGAATTTGAGTGATACACGAGTGGAGTGACATAGTTTGAGTACAAACACGTGAGGGAGTGTTTGTGAGGTTTGCTAACTTTGTTTTGCAGGTTACTAAACATGTCTCGAGAAACAAACAAAAGCTCATCCGATGAATTACATGAAAGGATGGACATAATGGACGCAAAAGTTTTCTACAAGGCCTTGGAGCAAAAGTTTCAACAGTTGAACTTGCGGTTTGATGAAGTGCATGAGCAGCTTGACAAAGTTGAGTCTAGCGTACAAAAGGGGTAGCCACCGAGAGCTCCTAATGTGCAATGAAGAGAGAGGAATTGGCCTTGGTTCGTGTATGAAGATGATTATGGGGATGACCTAGATGAAGACGATCGGGCCTCTAATTGAAGTTTGGACAGATTTGGGAGTGGACATGGGAATAGAAGAGATAGACATGGGGAGCGAATTGATAATAACTTGGGAAGTATCAAGGTGAAGATACCCTCATTCCAAGGAAAAAACGATCCTGAAGCATACTTGGAGTGGGAGAAGAAGGCGGAGTTGATCTTTGAGTGCCACAACTACTCCGAGGAGAAAAAGGTAAAACTTGTTGTGATTGAGTTTATTAACTATGCTATAATATGGTGGGATCAACTTGTGATAAATAGGAGAAAGAAACATGAGAGGCCTATCGTGACGTGGGCGAAAATGAAGGCCATCATGAGGAGGCTGTTTATCCCTAGTCACTA